>OY728153.1:836400387-836872887 GCA_963277665.1 Viscum album
TTAATATGAAACCTCAAGGATTTGATGCAAATCAAATGAAATTGAGGTAATTTCCTTTTTTTCTTTAGAAGAAGTTTCCAAAGAATGGGTTTTATATTAAAATTCAACTTTGATTAGAGATTGGAATGAATTGAAGAAATTTTTCCTCAAATTTATTTCCCTGCCTCAATAACTGCTTGCATTCAAAAGAAGATTTATGGAATTAGGAAAACTCAAGGTGAAACATTTCATGAGTATTGGGAATGATTCAAAAACTCTATTTTAGTTTTCCCCACCATCAAATCAATGACCTACTTTTGATTCAATATTTTTATGTGGGATTTTGTATTATTGATAGAAGAATGATTAATGATGTTGAGGGAGGGGATTTAGTTGAGAAATCACCAGTTGTTTCTAGAACATTAATTGAAAACATGATCCAAAATTCTCATCAGTTTGGAACAAGAGGCCTTCTTCATGTGAAATATGCCCAAGAATTCACCATTGATAGTCCTGAAATGTGACGTCCCAGCCTAGGTGTTACTCACCAGTGCCCCAAGTCGGTCAGTCAAGTGACCTCAGGCACGCCTCCCCGTATGCTAGTGGTTTCTAACTAGTAGCGAGGGTCTGGTAAGTCAGTCATGGGGAGACTATATCCTCTTTTATCAGAGTAATACAACATCAGAAGTAAATAATAAATATTAAAAGCATATATAATCATAAATAGAACCAATGTCACAACATTAACAAAACCGAAAATACAATACTCAACTGAAGGGAAATATTCCATGCCAAAGTAAGTGCCAAAGTGTCTAAAATACAACTGAAATTAAAGACACTAACGACTCCCAAGTGGGTCCCGAACCATGTCCTGTTCCCTCATCCATGATCCATCCCCAATAATAAATCTAATCTAGGGCCCTTTACCTTAACCTACCCTACATAAATAAAGTCTATTTGGGTATTTATCAGGCAGCCCGAATAGGGTGTGAGTACAACTCAATAGGCCACCACCAACGATGTCTAAAAAAAATCCAGTCAATAACAGTGTATGGAATTGTAACAAGAATAAGTAAAATGTACAAATTAATATTTCATCACATTATTAAATATTCCCTATTTAATCATATAAAAACCCTAGGTTTCCATAGATACCCTTACCTCAATACCTACTTCGGCCTATGTAGGAATCTAATCTTTCCCCAAGGTCTACCATTCATTTAAACACACAATTTGAATGACCATGTTACCATTATTAATGGTTGGATGAATGATCATGTTACCATTAACTATTTAATAATACATAATTTAATGAGCATGTTACCATTCATAATAGTTGGCTAAATGAGCATGTTGCCATTCACCGTTTAATAACGCATATTTGAATGAGTATGTTACCATTCATAATAGTTGTCTGAATGAGTTTGTTACCATTCACCATTTAATAATAAATAATTAAATGAGCATGTTACCATTCATAATAGTTGAGCGAATGATCATGTTACCATTTACCATTTAATAATACATAATTGAATGATCATGTCACCATTCATAATATTTGGATGAATAAGCATGTTACCATTCCCCGTTTAATAATAAATAATTGAATGAGCATGTTAACATTAATAATATTTGGCTAAATGACATGTTACCATTCACCATTCAATAATACATAATAGAATTAGTATATTACCATTCATAATAGTTAGTCGAATGGGAATGTTACAATTCACCATTTAATAATACATAATTGAATGAGCATGTTACCATTCATAATAGTTGGCTGAATGAGGATGTTAAAATTCACCATTTAATAATACACATATCACATTTATCTAATTTATCAAGGTTAATCAACATTAACTACATTATCACATATAGCACATAATCACATCAAGAAGGACTAATCAACATTAAACCTCTTACCCCAATATCACATTAATTTATTAATTAATTAATCATATCACCCTCATTACTAATTCAACAATTAGTCTTCACATAAAACCTCTTAATTAATTACATAATTAATTAAGCACATCAATATATTTAATTAACCCAACTGTTAATTAATCACTTAATCATAATTAATTGATCAATTAATTATCTCTATTTGTTACATCATAACCCGTAATTAATTACCCAAATATACCATCTAAATTATATCATAATTAATTCCCACAATTAATTATTATTATCAGAAATATTAAAATATCATAATTAATTCTCCAATTAATTATCTCATTTAATGATCCCAAAATCTCACAATTTAATAATTATCTCAATTAATTAATTTACAACATTAATTAATTAATTAGGGATTATAATTTCTATATAACTCTATAAATTATACAACTTGAATATACATAATTAAATCATGAATATGGGATTTAGATTTTATACCACCTACCTTAATTCATTGACAGATGTTTGATCAATGGAAATCCCCAAAATCTAAGCAGCACAATGACGTAGATATGAGATTTGGATCTAATCCCTAAACCAAGATCAAAGATATAAATATCTAATCAATCTAGATTTATATCTACAATACTAGATCTAGATCTCACAAATTAGGTTTAGATCTAAAGAAATAGAGAATAGAATCCACCAAAATATCAAGAGAAGAAGGAATAATAGACAAAATAAGGATCAGGAATATATCCACTTATTTGGAGAAGAGTAGATCTTCGATTTGGGATTTGAATCTTGAATAACGGAGGTCGAATAGCCTTGAAACCCCTCTAGAAAGTTCTAGAATCATCCAAAAACGTTAAGTCCAAATCCAAGATCGAAATGAGGGTGTTTCATAGGATTTTAAAATAAATTTTTGGGTGAAATAAAACCGTGCACATGGTTTTTCTAGGCAGGGGTGCACATTTTGAAAAATCGTGCACCAATCGTGAAACCCTCACTATCTGCGGTCACACTATTAGCTAGATTGGGTGCACAGTTTACTCTAACCGTGCACCAACCGTGCACAGTCCCCTTTTCTCAAAATTTTATTAAAACTCCACCCAAATTCACCCCAAGTCATAACTTTAACCAATGGTACTTAAATAAAACAAAAAGTACCTAAATTTTCACCCAAAATAACTCTAGAAAAGGTTGGGATATTACATAAAAAAAACACGATTATGAGTCAAATTTCTAACCTTACCACCATGGTGAGGTCGATGATGTTGTCCAACAACCCACCAACACCAACCAGACCTAAAGCAACATTTCAAATGAAAGTTTTTTGTGGAATTTTCTCTTCTAATAAACATTTTAGCGACCAATTACCATAAATGAAAGAGCCTTTTGAGAAATTCAATGCAGTTTTTCCAATAAAACCCTTTGAATCAAACAAAAAAAGGCCATTTCAAACCAAAGAAAATTTCAATCAGGGTTGGAATAACCACTTTAATGAAAGATTTTGGTAGCCCTAACAACCTAGAATTTTCTTCCAAGGAAAATCAAGTAATTATCAACCAAGATATTTCAATGAGAAAGACAATACTCATTCAGGAAGAAACTTTTAGCCTGCCCTTCCCACTCAAAAGTCAGAGAATAACCTTGAAGAAGCAATGAGGCAACAACAAGAGGCAATGAGGCAACAATAAGAAGTAGTGATACAACAATAAGAATGCTCAAAACAATATTAGAACATGATGAATTCCTTGATGAATCAAATGGTTCAACTTTCCTATGATATTAGTTGCATGAAAAATAAAATGAGTAGAGGTTTACCCTCATAGCCTCAAGTAAATACAAGAGATAGAGGGAAGGAAAATGTGAGTCCTATTGAACTTAGGAGTGGCATAAGATTGAATAACCCTCAAACTGAGAAACCCAAGCCTGCAGATAAAACTATTAATGAAAATCTCACCACTGATGGAAATGTTGAAAATTATGAATTTTATTTGAATGGAAACACAAAGTCAAGAGAAGAAATTTTGTTTAAAAGAACAATGAAGGATTGGAAGAGGATTTATATCCCTTTTGTTTCTCAAATTAGCACTCATAATATCCTAGAAACATTTAAACCACCAATAACTTATCTTAATAGTTAACCACCAGTGAAGTCGAGTGCTGAAAAAGAGTTGTATAAGGAGGTTTTGGAGAATTTTAAGAAATTTAAAGTCAATATACCTTTTCTTGATGCTATAAAACAAATTATAAGGTATAATAAGCTTCTAAAAGATATGTTTACCTACAAGAAGAAATTCAAAGGATGTGAAAAAGTAAAATTAGGGTGGAATGTTTCATCCATGATTCAACATGCTTTGCCTGCCAAATGTAAAGACCTAGGAACATTTACCATTCCATGAACCATTGGGAAATGTGAATTTAAGGATTTCATTCTTGATTTATGGGCCTCCATAAATTTAATTCAACATTATGTTTAATTATATCTTCAGGTTGGAGAATTGAAATGATCTGGAATTATCATTCAACTTTCCAACTGGAGTACTACCAAGCCTAATGAAGTTATATAGGATGTTCCCATTCAGGTGAGAGAAATTATTTTCCTAGGTATTTATATGTATTGGATATGTAATATGATCGGTTTAGTACCCATGTAGCACTCATTCTTGGGAGACCATTTTTGAAAATGAAAAAAGTAATCATCAATGTTCAAAAAAGAACACTTTCACTATAATTTGGAGAAGATGTTGTTCATTTCAATAATTTTAATTCCATGAAACACCCAGTTGAAGATCATTCACCCCCAAGTAAAAGCGATTCATTGGTTTTTCACTAATATGTCCCCTAATTTTTCCTTTGATGAAATACCAACAGCTGGTTTAAAATATAGAAATTTTTTTGTTGCTAAATCTAATCAGTAAGTGATTGAAAAGGAATATTGTGATAATTTTGGGGTGTTGAGACTACTAATCTCGTCATTGATGAAGATTACTTTCTAAAACCCTTGAACCTGCTAGTGGTCACCCTAGAGAAGTTTTCAATTTTGCACATGAAATAAGTCTTCAGAACATGGAAAGTGATCATCATGATGAATTTCCTTTAAAATATGGAACTTCACTGAGTAATCATACCTGTGAGTAATTTCCTTTTATTAATGAAAATCCCCCACCTGAGTTAGATTTGAAACCACTTTCTGAGAAACTAAAATATGATTTATTATGTGATAATGAAAAATTACCTGTCCTTATTTTGAAATATTTTTCAATGAACTAGGAGAACCAACTATTGGGATTCCTCAAAACCCACAAGAAAGCCATAGGATTAATTGTATCTAATTTAACTGGAATCATCCTCTCAGTGTGTATACATATTTGTTTTAAGAAAATTATAAAATAATGATACAATTTAAAAGGATATTGAACCCAACACTTTTATAATTTTTCAAGAAATAAGTCACCACCATATTGGCTCCTGGAATTATTTTCCCCATATCTAATAGTCAATGGGTATGTCCATTCCATGTTGTTCCAAAAAAAGGCTTTACAATCTGAAGGAATGAATTTGGTGAGCTTTTACCTATTAAGCTTCCAAATAAATGGAGAATTTGAATTGATTATGGGAAACTAAATTTTGTTATAAGGAAATACAACTTCCCATTTCCATTCCTTAATCATTTACTTGAAAGACTAACTGGGAAAACCCAATATGGTTTTATTTATGGATTATCTGGTTATTTAAAAATTCAAATTTCACTAGAGGATTAATAAAATACCAATTTTACATTACCCTTTGGAACCTTTTATTATTGGAGGATTCCCTTTGGTTTGTGTAATACTCCTAAAAATTTTCAAAGGTGTATGTTGAGAATTTTCTCTGAATTTCTAGAAACTTTCAGGGAAGTTTTTATGGATGAATTCACTATTTATGGATCATGTTCTTGAAACTTGAATTGATAAGAATATTGTTCTCAATTATGAAAAATTACATTTCATGGTGGGTAAGGGGATTTTTCTTGGTCATGTTGTGTCCCTCAATGGAATTCAAGTTGATAAATCCAAAGTTGATGTCATTTATTCATTTCCATATATACCAAAAAATAGTGATATATTTGAGATCCTTCCTTGGTTATGTAGGTTTTTATTGGATATTCATAAATGATTTTAGTAAGGCTGAACTTCCATTATCCATATTGCTCCAAAAAATGGCCCATTTTCTTTGATGATAGTTGTAAACATGTCTTTTGGGAGATGAAACAAATATTGATAACCCCTCCCATTGTTCAACCTCCTAAATGGTACTTTCTATTTTAAATCATGACTGATGAATCCAACTTTTCTCTTAGGGAGGTGTTGAGTAAAAAGTTATAAAATAAATATCATGTGATTGCCCATGCCTCTAGAAAATTAGATTAGGACCAATCAAACTACACAACAACTGAGAAAGAACTACTGGCTGTTGTCTTTTATTTGTAAAAATCTAGATGTTATCTGTTGGGATCTAAGGGTATTGTTTCCACAAATCATTCTGCAATTAAATTTTTGATGAAGAAGAATGATTCAAAACTAAGAGTTTTGAGATAAATATTACTTTTATAGGAGTTTAATGTTTAAATAAATTATAAAAAGGGGAGTGAGAACCTTGTTTATGATCATTTGAGAATGATACCATCTATTTTGAATGGGAAACTTCATATTTTTATACCAATTAAAGAAACATTTCTAGATGAGGATTTGTATGCTAGTATGAGTGGATGACCATAATTTACTGATCTTGTGAATTATTTGTCTGTTGATGAAGTTACCTATTATTTTTCAAAGAATTTATTTAAACTTTTGGGTGATATAAAGAATTAAATTTGGGGTGTTCCTTACTTTTGGCATGTTGGTAGTGAAAAAATAATTAGGATATGCATTCCAAATTCTGACTTTCAATCCATCCTATATTTTTGTTACACTTTGAGCTGTGGAGAACACTTTAAGACATAAAGAACTTCAAGAAAATTACTTGATTCTAGTTTTTATTGGCCCAACATTTTTAGAGATGATTTTGAATTTTTTATAACCTATAAAAATTTCCAATTCCAAGGAAACATTTCCAAAAGGAATAAGATTCCAAAAAACCACTTTTTTTGTGATTTATTTGGTATATGGGGACTGGATTTCATGGGTCCTTTTCCCAATTCTTTTGGATATCATTATATATTTCTTACTATTGAATATGTGTCCAAATGGGTAGAGGATATTCCCATGAGAGCTGATGATTCCAAAACCGTGTCCAATTTTATGAAAAGAAATTTGTTTTCAAGGTTTTTATTTCCAAAGTTTCTGATTACGGATCAAGGTAACCAATTTTGTAATAGGACATTGGAATCAATTTTGAAGAAATATATACTTCATAATAGGTTCTCTACACCCTATCATCCTCAAAAAAATGTAATGGATGAGATTTATAATAGAGAAATCAAAATAATTTTGAAAAAAATGTGCACCCAAATAGAAAGGATTGGAGTTTGAGACTTGATGATGCACTCTGAGCCTATAAAAATGTATTCAAAATCACAATTGGCATTTCAACATTTATATTGGTCTACAGAAAGGATTTTGATTTACCTGTTGAGTTATAGAACAAATATTTTTGGTTTTTTAAAACATGTAACATGAATATGTTTTCTGTTGGAAAGAAAGAAAATTTTGTTTGCAGGAGTTGGAGAAAATCAGAAATAATGAATACAAAATCTCTAGGTTGTACAAATAAAGAACCAAATAATTTCATTATGGGATGATTCTCAACAAAAACTTCAAGGATGAAGAAAAAGTGTTCTAGTTTGATTTTAGATTAAATCTATTCCCAGGTAAATTTCATTCCAAATGGTCTAGACCTTTCATTATTACTCATGTTTTTCCTTTTGGTGAAATCTAGATAAAAGAACCAGAAAAAGAGACACCATTAAAAGTCAATGGGATTAGGTTTAAGATATTTATATAGAATGTTCAAGATCCTCTAGGGGAGTAGATCCATCTTCATGAAGCTGAATAAAATTGAATCCATGTTTTGTCTTTCCTTCTAACTTATTTTTTGTTATATATTTAATTTCATGGTTTTCATTCTCACATTAATTTTTTGTACAATGAGAAAATTTTAAAAAATAAGTATGAGGGAGGCACATGATAGGTATATTAGGATTTTGTGTGCTTTCCTTTGATTTTTTTTCAATTTTTCTTTCCATTTTGGTGTGTTTCTTTTCTTCTTTTTTAATTTCTGTGCATTTTATTTTCTAAATTTTTGTGTTTTATTTCAAATTTTGTTAAAAAAACTTGTCATCTTTAATGATTATCTTTTTCACTTTTAAAACTCATTCCAAGGAGTGATCCAATTTATCCTTTGAAACTAAACATAAATTAATGCTAAAAATGACATTGTTTTAAGTTAAAAAATTTGAAAATTTCCTAAAATGACCTTTGATTTTTGAATCTCGTACCACATATCACTATCTTTATCATTGAAATTCCCATTCTTATGAGGATTCTGAACCCATTTTGACATCTTCTTCACATTCACCTCTTTTCTTGAGAGAACCAATCCATGCTTGTTTGAACCAAAACTTGATTTATTTTTGTCAAAACTCGAGGGTTAACGTACTTGTTATTTAAATGATTGAGGAATTTCTTTGTATTTTGAAGCCACATTTTTCATGATTTTAATTTTTTATTTTATCCATCCTTGTACATTTGATATTTCTTGATCCCTTAGTATCCGTGTACAATCTGTTAGGATAGCCACATTAAAATTCAATTTCCCCTTTCTGACCTATTCTAAAAGTATAAATACATGATCTAGTTAACATTAAGTGTTGGGGGAAGATGAATTGTGATGTGATACCTCATTTGGTGATTTATTGGGGTGGAAATTCAAACATTTAAGAGATGTTTTTACTGCTAGAAAATATTTTTCTGAGATTTGTTCCCATCTGGAGATCTCAAATTAAATGGAGTTGTGCCTGCCTGGATCTCTCAATGGAAGAAATTTGTGCCCTATTTGGAGATTTAAAAATAAAAAGAGAAGAAAAATGTCGTTTTCTCTATTGAAATATTATAACAGGATGGAAAATAGATGCTTAAAGCTGAGTTTCTTCAGAGGAGAGTAAGGAGGAGACCATACTTGAGTAAAAATTAGATTCATACATTTTTCTTCATAAAGGGCCAAAACCTTCTTATTCAGTCTAATATTTTTTTACATTTAAAACCCACAAACCTTAATCCAAATAACAACCATGAAAATTAATCATGATAATCACATGTTTTTTTTGGTGGAGATAGAAATTTATCAAGACTCTAGTGATTCTAACATGAGTTTGGATGAGAAAAAACCTTGTTAAAAATCCATATTTGTGTGTTGAAAAAAATTTAATGTGAGGTAGTGTGTTGTGTGAATGGGAGGAGAAAAAAAGTGTAAATTTATTTAATGATATGAATTGAGAAATTTAAATATTTATTTTTAATGAGGCATGATATCTTTTAATTCTTGGTGATAAATTAGTGGACCTCATTAGTATGTGTTTTGAATTTTCCTCGATTTGATGCTAACTTGTCCAGGAGTCCAAGTGCTAAGTGTGGGGGAATTGATAGAGATAATATTTAAAATATTTTTCATGACTATTTCAATTATTTAAAACCCATTTTTTTCATTTTATGTGAAATTTCATTGTTTTTGGAATTGAGGAATGTTTTGAGCTTGAAATGGAAAATTTCACAATTCTAAAATTTTAATTATTTTCAATAGCTCCTGTATTTCGGGTATATAATTAAAATTTTTATCCAAATAGAATGATTCTTTTTTTAATAACCCATTATTTATGGGATAAATAATTTTCAACTAGACCAGATCTTGATTCAAACATATGGAGGCCCAAATAAATCATTCTTTATGGAAAGTTTTTTTAGATGATAGCATGGATCCACCTCATTATTTGAGTCATAACGTAGGATAAATACATCCAATTAAGAAGATTCCAACTGTATTTGAAAGATAATTCAATTTTTTCATTCTTTCAATAAATATCATGACAATATTATAAAATTAATGCAACCATTAGATGCTTGAAATTGGGGGAAAATTTAGGAAACTTTCGGTAAGAAACAATTGTATTCAGTAATTAAATCATAACTTTATCAAATAATTTGAAAATGATCTAAAAATTTTAGAGTCAACATATAATTTAATTCCAAAAAACTCTATAGATGATACCATATAAATATTCTACTAGGAATGGGGAGAAATTCGGTCAAGATTCTGATAGATAGAAACTAGATAACAGATTTCCAGTAACACCCCAAAATCCAAACCTTATGTATTGATAAGTTATGGTTACTTTTGTTTGAATAACTGAAAAAAACTTGTTTCTCATGAGAAGGTAATAATATGGTTTTAATTTATATTATAATGAAACTGAGTAAAACACACAAGTGGATACAAGACTTTTCATTTAAATAAAAACACCGCTGCATTTACAATACACCAAGATCAAAAGATTAATCATGCTAACCAAAAATACCTATTAAAAACCCTATCAGAATTATAGGGAGACAACTTAAAACAACGAGAACCCCAAGGAAATAATATGGGTCCTTATAATTTTCTATAATGAACATAAGAATGGCCGAATCCACCTCGACCACACTAAGAACCAATGGTATGACATGAACCATATTCTTCAATCAACTTGAGTTTTAGGAAACCCTAAGTATTGGATTTATAGGAAACTAATGTGACCGTTGCCTTGGGAAACCATAGAACTCTAACAGCTATAAATATATCCATTTTCCTAATTTGACAATTAATTGAAATCTTATAAGTATATTTTAGTTGACTAAGTAATTAGTTTATAAATTGAAAAATTATAAAAAAAACTACTTCTAAACATGAACTTTAAAAGGACATAGTGAAATATTTTGAATTATACATTGGTGATTTTGAAATGAAATAAACAATTCAAAACATGTTTAAATTAATTCAAATGTATTGTAAGATTTTCACTCAGTGTCTTAAACTATGTTTAATCCCTTTTAATTTAATTATACTTTTAAATAAACTAAGTTTTTAGCACTATAACACTAGTATAAGAATTATTATTCAATTTTATAAATTTTTATGTTAAAAGTTTCATGTTTATAAACAACATTAGAAAATATTTTCATGTTTAATTCATACACATTAACCTTTTAATGTTTGATAGAAAATAGGTTTAAAAAAAAAGAAAATTTCTATATAGTATTATTTTCCCTTAAGACTTTTTATTTAGGTTAGTTTTTATTAAAAAATTTGGGCCCCCCAAGGGCCAGCCCTTTATGGCTGGGCCAAGGTAGGAAGCTCATGCTAGGTAGTTGATCCTAGCCCTCAGCCCAAGCCTGGGCCGGCCCGAGCTCAGGCATAGGTCTCCCGAGGGGCGCACAAGAGCATGGGAGCACATGAGAGAATGAGTACACAACGTGGGCACAAGGCCGCGATGAGCATGGGTAGGCTGAGGGCCTACACGGGGGGGGGGGGGGGGGCATGTGTAAGGCCCCCTGAGTGTGTGTTGTGTGATTTCTAAGTGAGGCTTCGAAGGCTTAGGCTTATAAGGAAGTCGTGCGCGCCTCCCCATTTCGATGAGTGACACATTTTTTCGGGCAAAATGAGATCTATTCCGTTGATCCGAATCCCACATTTGACCTCCAGAACCACAGAGAATCACCCGGTTTTTGTGGTCCATTCGATCCGACATGATCTAATCGTGGCCATTTGAAGTTTTTTTAAAAACTCCGCATTGATCTCGTGTCATCTGATCAGACTTGGATTTAATCTAAGCCGTCCTTACTTTTATAAATCACGGACACATCCCAGCCCTTGAATCCAAGCCAGATCTGATCCTGGATGTCGAAATACTTCCCGGTTTTCCACCTACAATAGTGTCTTCTTCTCCTCATGGTGTTCCCTGAACCAGTAAAACCTACACCCTATTGCTTCATCATTTTTCTCCTCCTTCACTCAGTTTCCACAAGAGTTGACTATCAGTTTTTTAAAGCCCACTTGGGCCTCAGATCCCACTCATCTTTTATTAAAATAATCATCATAGGTATATTATATAAAACTACACCGAGGAATCCAAAAAACCCTCTCGGTTCATTGTACACAAGCCTCCTGCAGACCTCAACGTGTCCTCTGGGATTTCCAGTACCTTTCCGAGCTCCTCCTCCTCCTCCTCCTAAAGCTAAGGTAAGTATTAGCCTTTGTCTTGATTTTAGTTTTAAGTTGTATGAATATATATATATATACACACTTGAAAAAAAATATACATCATCATATGGTTAGAAATTAATTCTTTAAAGTTGTAGGATCTTGAGCTACAATGTATTAATAACCCTAAGCATGAAAATACCATGAAAATTTATTTATTTTTTTTCTTTTTCCTTAAAAACATATATGGTTATATACATATACATATGTTTATGAAAATATATAGGAATAATATACATAGCCCTCAGAATTGAATAAAGTTCATACGCCCAGGTTAAAGATTCCTAAACTTGAGTTTCAAGTTAATGAAGGACTAAAATGAATGGAGCCACTTTGTGTAGGAAAATTTTATATCTAATTAAGTATATTATTATATATGAATACACAAAATAAAAATTCATTTTTTTAACAATTAAATAATTGTACCCTAATAATTAAATCCATGATTTTGATAAATTTACAAGTGTCAAATTAACTTGGAATGAGAACCTTGCGTATACTTGTTAAGTATAATCAGGTATGTGGGTACGTATGTATATATTCCAAATTTGATCCCCAATTTAATTTATAAATTTCCAAGGTTTGCGAGGAAGTTACAAAACTTTTGTTTTCAAATATTTCTTTTTTTGGCTTCGACTAAACACCAATTCTTAAGAACACCCTGTTGAATGAATGTTGTACACAACATGAAACCCCAAGTGTAGTTATTTTAAATGCTGTTCTTACGATGTTCATAATTCATGAGTATAAATATTGGAGGCTTGAAACTTCATATTCACATGTATGGGTTACTCTACTCTATTTATATTAAATGATAAAGGATATGGTTGAGTCTCATACTTTCAAGTTTTAATATCTAATGTGTTAAACAAAATCTTGTTTATAATAAATGTAAGAGGGAATGTGAATTTAACACACCACATAGAATGTTGGGTTCTCCTTTTTATTTATTATGCACCCAGAAGAAAATTTTATTAAGTAATTGGTCGAGATTGTTTTAGGAACTATCATTTTATGTGGTAACCCTACCCATTCCTTTCTTGTGTGTTTTAAATCAATATCACTTGCACAAATATTTTATAGTAGTTTATGCATGTCATGGAGAAACATGTTGTCTAAATAGTAACTGGCGTATTATGTTTTAGTCCATTTCCAATTACATTTATCTGAGCATGAATAATTAACATGTATTTTTATGAATTAAATGTTTATTAATATTGAAGAGTTGTGAAGTTATTATTTTATATGTTAATAAAACAATTTATTGTCAATAATAATTTATGAGATAAGAATTTAATTACTCAAGCTGGTATGGGACACTTTGAATAATGTGAATTAAGAAACCAAGTAATATGTTTACTGGGAATGATAAGTGATTTAATGAATAAAAGTGGTACATGAACTTTGATTTAGAGTTATGAGGAATGCATTGGACCTAGTATGTTACAGGATGGGGACCAATAAAAGTAAGCCCTCCGGGTTGGGGTGTGGTTACAGCAGACCCTCCGGGTTGGAGTCCGGTTATTAGAGGATCTCCGGGGTGGAGTCCGATTATAGAGGCTCTCCAGGTTGGGGTCCGGTTACAGTTATCCCTTAGGTCTTGGCATGAGGCCTTGACATAGTCCGACATATGCACTTTCCTCATTAATACTATGTAAATTAATTAACCAGAGGATTATTCGACTTGTAGAATATTACTGGTTAAAGAGCTTATGATTATGAGAATCAGAATGAGTTTAAGTATGAAATATTTATTATTTATTCAATATTCATAAATTTAATGCTAGTAGTAAATGATGAAATTGAAGTTATTATTTTAAGCACAACTCTGATTATGCATTACACTTAGTTATTAATTTTGTACTTTCATTTTAACATGAAATGTCTTTTACTTTCTTTTCTGAATGAGAAATCTCATAATTGAATCATGATAATGTTAGTACATTTTAAATTATGCACTTATATCCCTTAGACAATTGTCATGGCATGTTTAATGTGTTACAACATTTTAAATAAAATGTTTTATGGAAATTTTAAATAATGTTTTCAAAAGTTATTTTGGGTATAGTATGTTATTTTTAAACCCCTTACCGAGAATTTGTATGCTCACCCTATGTTTTTAATTAAAAATTTTCAGGTAACAAATTTTAGCAGAAGAAAAATTGTAGAAGTAGCTAGTTTCTCAAAGCCTAAACCGAAATCAATCCTCTATATGGAACCGGCTCTGGGTACTCGGGAGCTTGGGTTTTACAGGTGGTATCAATGGATTCATTTTGGATAACTCTGGAAAACTAGAAACGAACAATGAAAATTTACTTAAGAAATACTAAGAATGATGTTTTATTAATTTTAGATGGAAAATGAGGGCACTAACCTTATGTCTCTTCCCAAGGAGGCCTTGGAGACCATAATTTCCATAGCTATCCATGAAAATTATATAAACTATGCCCATATCCGTATTCCATGAATACATCTCTATGACATATCCAATTATCCCCAAGTACTTCAAATCCACCGAAGAGTAGGTCTGGATTACATCTTTATGATGCAAG
Source organism: Viscum album (assembly GCA_963277665.1). Lineage (NCBI taxonomy): Eukaryota > Viridiplantae > Streptophyta > Magnoliopsida > Santalales > Viscaceae > Viscum > Viscum album. Next base: position 836,415,099 of record OY728153.1, read on the forward strand.
CCCAGTTTCCATCCTACACACGATAGGGAAAATACTACGAGGGACTTTTTAGATGCTTCACCGCAGCAGAAGGTTTCCCATCCCTCACGGATTTCCAAGAATCTACAGTAGTGGGAGACCTCCGTGTGACATATATGTGTCAAGTCCTGTCTTATGGACATCTTGGTCAGGTAATGGACTTTGACATCCTTGAACACAAAGCCTCCCGTTCTGTATATAGACAACAAGTACATTCAGACGTCTCTCAGTTGTACAACCCACATGTCAGAACCTGGATACAACACAAGTGCACCCACGACATCGAACCAGATTGCTTGGGTTGCATATGGTTCAGGGAAATTGAACGTTTCGAATTATTTTTGGTTGTTCGTGTATTAGGGAAATGGGGAAACCATTAGACCTGTTTTATTTTATGTACTAGTAGTTATATAAGAACATAACTTGTTGTCTCTTATTTTTTTATCCTTTCATCGATTATACTTTTTAATGAGTATCACTAAGTAAACTTTCATAATAAATTTTTAGATGGAAGGAAAAAACCATATGTTATCTCTTCCTATTGAGGTATTGGAGATTATTGCAATCAAAACCTGTGAAGAGGAGTACTTACCTCTCGTAAACTTGCAAGAAACGTGTTAACAACTATATGAAGTGAAAAACATACTGGACATTCTCCACACCTATCAAGGGAATGATTCAATTTACTACCACATAGCCACGACACAACTGGCCGAGTTTAGGCGAAGAGGAAAATACCACAAAGGTATTTTCTTATGTTTCACCCTAGGCCAGAACTACATGTCCAGGTTATGTTTTCAAGAGGATTATTTGGAGGGAAATATTTGTGCAACCTACATGTACCAACACCTCGGCTTTAGCCTATACAACAACATCTATGACTTGGATGTTCTCAGTCGAGACATAGTACGACGAGTTCTTTGTGTGATGGTTCATTCAGACATTTCCAATCTTTTTACTATTCGAGCCTCCCTCTGGAATCCCGAGTGTTCGATGCAAGAGTTCAACCCCTTCTGTCCGAGGTGTGTCTGGATCAGAGAACTAGAGGAGTTGAGCATCAATTTGGGTTTTCCACTGAATGCACCTAAGGATCCTCTACTATGGGGGATGTAGTAAGAACATTAGAGAGATTTATTTTTTGGTTATGGAATAAAATTCGAGGATGAAATTCCTCGTATGGAGGAATGATGTAACACCCTAAAACCCTAACCTTATGCATTGATAAGTTATGGTCACTTTTTTTTGAATAACTGAACAAAACTTGTTTCTCATGAGAAGGTAATAATATGGTTTTAATTTATATTAGAATGCAACTGAGTAAAACACACAAGTGGATACAAGAATTTTCATTTAAATAAAAACACCGTAGAGTTTACAATACACCAAGATTAAAAGAGTAATCATGCTAACCAAAAATACCTATTAAAAACCCTATAAAAATTATAGGGAGACAAAATAAAACAACGAGAACCCCAATGAAATAATATGGGTCCTTATAATTTTCCATAATGAACATAATAATGGCCGAAGCCACCGTGACCACACTAAGCACCAATGGTATGACGTGAACCATCTTCTTCAATCAACTTGAGTTTTAGGACACCCTAATTCTTGGATTTATAGGACACTAATGTGATCGTTTCCTTGAGAAACCATGGAAATCTAACATCTATAAATATAGTAGTTGGACTCATTGGACAATTAATTGAAATATTATAAGTATATTTTAGTTCACTAAGTAATTAGTTTATAAATTGAAAAATTATAAAAAAAAACTACTCCTAACCATGAACTTTAAAAGGACATAGTGAAATATTTTGAATTATACATTGGTGATTTTGAAATGAAATATAGAATTCAAAACATTTTGCAATTAATTCAAATGTATTGTAAGATTTTCACTCAGTGTCTTAAACTATGTTTAATCCCTTTTATTTGAATTATAAATTTAATTAAACCAAGTTTTGACCACTATAACACTAGTATAAGAATTATTATTCAATTTTATAACTTTTTTTGTTAAAAGTTTCATGTTTATAAAAAACCATAGAAAAATATTTTCATGTTTAATTTATACACATTAACCTTCTAATTTTTGATAGAATATAGGTTTAAAAAAAAGAAAATTTATATATAGTATTATTTTCCCTTAAGACTTTTAATTTAGGTTAGTTTTTATTAAAAAATTTGGGACCACCAAGGGCCAGTCCTTTATGGCTGGGCCAAGGGAGGCAGATCACGCTAGGTGGATGAGCCTAGCTCTCATCCCAACCCTGGTACAGCCTAAGCTCAGGCATAGGTCTCCCGAGGGGTGCACAGGAGCATGGGAGCACTTGAGCGCATGAGTGCGCAGCGCGGGCACAAGGCCGCGACGAGCATGGGTAGGACGAGGGCCTGCGGGGGTGGGTGGGGGGGGGGGGGGAGTGGGTGACCATGTGTAAGGCCCCCTGAGTGTGTGTTGTGTGATTTCTAAGTGAGTATTTGGAGTCTTAGTCTTATAAGGAATTCATGCATGCCTCCCCGTTTCGATGTGGGATTCATTGTTTCGGGCGAAATGAGATCTGGGCCGTTGGACCATATTGCGCCTGATCTGGGCTGTTGATCCTAATCCCGCATTCAACCTCCATCAACTGCGGTGCATCATTGGGTTTTTTGTGGTCCGTTCAATCCTGTATGATCTAATCATGACTATTTGAAGTTTTTTTAAAAACTCTGCATTGATCTCGTGTGGTCTGATCGGACTCAGATTTAATCCGAGCCATCCTTACTTTTATAAACCATGGATGCATCCCAACCCTTGAATCCAAGCCAGATCTGATCCTGGCCGTCAAAATCCTTCCCAGTTTTCTACCCACAGTAGTGTCTTATTCTCCTCGCGGCGTTCCCTAAACCAGTAAAACCTACACCCTATTGCTTCATCATTTTTATCCTCCTTCACGCGGTTTCCACAAGAGTTGACTATCAGTTTTTTTAAGCCCACTTGGGCCTTGGATCCCACTCATCTTGTATTAAAATAATCAGCATAGGTATAGTATATAAAACTACATCGAGGCATCCAAATAACCCTCTCGGTTCATTGCACGTAAGCCTCCAGCAGACCTCAACGTGTCCTCCGGGATTTCCAGTACCTTCCTGAGCTCCTCCTCCTCCTCCTCCTCAAGCTAAGGTAAGGGATTAGCCTTTTTCTTTCTTTCGGTTTTAAGTTGTATGAATATATATATATATATATATATACTTGTAAAACAATATACATCATCATATGGTTAGAAATTAATTCTTTAAAGTTTCAGGATCTTCAGTTACAATGTATTAATAACCCTAAGCATGGACATCCCATGAAATTTTATTTATTTTGTTTCTTTTTCCTTAAACACATATAGTGTTATATACATATACATATGTTTATGAAAATATATATGAATAATATACATATCCCTCAGAATTGCATAAAGTTCATACGCCCAGGTTAAAGATTCCTAAACTTGAGTTTCAAGTTAATGAAGGACTAAAATGCATGGATCCACTTTGTGTAGGAAAATTTTATATCTAATCAAGTATGTTCTTATATATGAATACACATAATAAAAATGTGTTTTTTTAACAATTCAATAATTGTACCCAAATAATTAAATCCATGATTTTGATAAATTTACAAGTGTCAAATTAACTTGGAATGGGAACCTTGTGTATACTTGTTATGTACAATCAGGTATGTGGGTACATATTTATATATTCCACCTTTGATCCCCAATTTAATTTATAAATTTCCAAGGTTTGAGAGGAAGATACAAAACTAGTGTTTTCAAATATTTCTTTTTTTTGGCTTCGACTAAACACCACTTCTTAAGCACGCCCCGTTGAATGAATGTTGTACACAACATAAAACCCCAAGTGTAGTTATTTTAAATGCTCTTCTAAAGATGTTCATAATTCATGGGTATAAATATTTGAGTCTTGCAACTTCATATTCACATGTATGAGTTACTCTCCTCTATTTATATTAAATGATAAAGGATATGGTTGAGTCTCATACTTTCAAGTTTTAATATCTAATGTGTCAAACAAAAGCTTGTTTATAATAAATGTAAGAGGGAATGTTAATTTAACACACCACACAGAATTTTGGGTTCTCCTTTTTATTTATTATGCACCCAGAAGAAAATTTTATTAAGTAATTGGTCGAGATTGATTCAGGAACTATCATTTTATGTGGTAACCCCACCAATTCCTTTCTTGTGTGTTTTAAATCAATATCACATGCGCAAATATTTTATACTAGTTTATGCATGTCGTGGAGAAACATGTTGTCTGAATAGTAACTGGCATATTATGTTTTAGTCCATTTCCTATTCCATTTATCTAAGCATGAATAACGAGCATGTATTTTTATGCATTAAAAGTTTATTACTATGGAATAGTTGTGAAGTAATTATTTTATGTGATAATAAAACAATTTATTGTCAATAATAATTTATGAGATTAGAATTTAATTAATCAAGGTGGTTTGGGACACTTTGAATAATGTGAATTAGGAAACCAAGTAATATGTGTACTGGGAATGATAAGTGATTTAATGAATCAAAGTGGTATGTGCACTTTGATTTAGAGTTATGAGGAATGCATTGGACTTAGTATGTTCTGGGGTGGGGACCGGTAAAAGTAATCCCTCCGGGTTGAGGTCCGGTTATAGCAGACCCTCCGGGTTAGAGTCCAGTTATTAGAGGCTCTCTGGGGTGGAGTCCGGTTATAGAGGCTCTCCGGGTTGGGGTCCGGTTATAGTTAGCCCCTAGGTCTTGGCATGAGGCCTTAACATGATCCGGGATATGCAATTTCCTCATTAAGACTATATAAATTAATTAACCAGATGATTGTTAGACTAGTAGAATATTCCTGGTTAAAGAGATTATGATTATGAGAATCAGAAGAAGTTTAAGTATGACCTATTTGTTATTTATGAAATATTCAGAAATTTAATTCCAGTAGTAAATGATGAAATTGAAGTTATTATTTTAAGCGCAGCTCTGATTATTCATTACACTTTGTTATTAATTTTGTACTTTTATTTTAACATGAAATGTATTTTACTTTCTATTATGAATGAGAAATATCAAAATTGAATCATGATAATGTTAGTACGTTTTAAATTATGCACTTATATCCCTTAGACAATTATCATGGTATTTTTAATGTTTTACAACATTTTAAAGAAATTTTTTTACGGAAATTTTAAAGAATATTTTCAAAAGTTATTTTGGGTATAGTATGTTATTTTTAAACCCCTTACTGGGCATTCGTATGCTCACCCTATGTTTTTAATTAAAATTTTTCAGGTAATAGATTTTAGCTGACGAAACATTTCAGAAGTAGCCGGTTTCTCAGATCCTGAACTGAAATTGATCCTCTGTATGGCACCGGCTCCAGGTACTCAGGAGATGGGGTGTTATATTTCCATCCCCCTTTTCTATATATATCCATCTCTTCAGTATTCCAAAGGGGGTTGGCTTTAGAGAGAAAAGAAAATGTGTATATTGAGATATTTATAAAGATGTTGTTCATTTATTCTAGAATAGAGAATATGTAGGCTTCTCAAGTTATGAAAGGCCAATCACTAAGTGGTTGTGTATGGTGACAACTGAAAAACACTCTCTTCTGAGTTTTTTTCTTATTGTGAAATATATATATGAATTTATTTTGAACTAATATTTTTGAATGAATGCAATTGTTTTAATTTTTTAATATATTTTTATCAAATTTTTTTGGATGGTTTTTCAGTCTATGAATAAATTAATTAATTTCATTATTTAAATATCTTTAGTGAGTTCTTTTCATTGAGTATAGTGATTTCAATTAGGTTTGATTTCTTGGAGGTCTTGAAGTAGTTGAATCACTTCTATAGGAGGGAAAAAAAATCATATTGTGGTATTGATATGATATCTGTATAAATTTTAGTGTTCACCTAGGGGTCTTTGGGGAGAATTTAGAAATTCAATTGATAAATATTTTTAGGCAAGTAAGAGGGGAGTATCTGAGAGGTTAAAGCCTGTCTACAACTACTGTTTTGATTTTGATTTCAAGAACATTTTATTTTTTGTCAATTTTTTCAATATTTCCATTAAATTTTCTTTAAACTTACTTTATATTTATATTTTGTATTAAAACTTTTAATCAAATCCCCAAATTTATCTTCTAGCAAAAACAAACAAAACAAAAGTGATAGTCTTGAAACTCAAATTACAACCACATATAGAGATAATCCATGGACATCTATATTTCATTTCTATAGGGGATAAATTTATTCATCAAGGTTTTAATGAAAAAAATAACTCACATAAAAATTCATGACTAGAAAAAAATGTCAACTCAAGTTATGGTTGGAACCAATCATGGAAAGCATGAGGATGGAAAATATTTGGATCAAACCTTACATTGAGAGATAATCGGAAGCTTACTATATTTGACTACAACATAGATGAATATTTTTTGAAACATTTTTAGTAACTAGTTTCCAGAGTAACCTGATGGAAGGGAATCTCATTGTAGTTAAACGAACCATGAGGCACATACAAGGTACTCTCAATATTGTTTTTCTCTTTGATGAAGGAAAGGGTCTTGAATTTTCAACATTTTGTGATGTTGACTAGGATAGTGATGTGTTGGATAAAAAAATTCATGAGTGGGTTTGCCATATTTACTGAAAAAAATGAATGGTATAGTTGAGTAAGAAGAAGGAAAGCACTTTACCAATTATGATTCAAGAAAAATATATCTCAGTGATCAAGGTGTATACTCATATTCTATAGATGAAACAATAGTTGGAAAATATTGGCAAATATGTGAACCAGTCTAGTGATTTTCTATGATAACAGGAGCACAATTTTTCACATGAAAAATCTAGTACAATAATCTCACACTAAGAATATTGAGATCAAGTATCACTTCATTAAGAAAAATGTGGAGTAATGAATGGTCATAGTGGAACATGTTGGAACTAATTATCAAGTGGAATACATCATGAATAAACCATTGGTCACTCCCATGTTCAAGAAACATTAGTTGAACCTTGATGTTCATCAACCTCCCTCTACTTGAGGAGGTCCGGTTTCCCCCCTCTATTCATATTATATATTTATTCACATGTTTGTTTGTGATTGGAATGTTCTCTCTCTGCTTGGGTTTATTATAAAATTGGGAGAAAATTTTATGAAATTCAAGCGATCATCAAGTGGGATCAACACTAAAAAATCTCATTCATAGGTAGTATTTAGTGTGTAAGTTATGGGAAGATACGATCTAGGGGAAATGGATTTTTGTATGTGTGTTCATTTGTAGTTATGCAAGGAATGTAAGTTGAATGATCATAAAGATGGGGGGGGGGGGTTATTTTTTAGAATGTATTGAACTATGGAATTCTTGCTTGATCTATTATTTTCTACACTGAGCATTGCACACATAAACTTATAGTTTTTAGTTTGCATATAGAGAAGTTCATGGAAAGAGAGGAACTAGGATCACAAAGTTGAGTACAAATGGATATATGTGGTGTTGTTTTGGTCCACCATGAAGTTGAACCATGTGGTGTTGGAGCGGTGATTTTTGAAAATCCAAAAAGTTAAGTACGCAGTTCCTAGAGTGGTCTGTGAAGGGTACTTTGCATGGGTTGAATAATAATTATAAGGATTAGTGAGTTTTATAGGGTATTTTCCAATAACCACCATGATAATTCATTCATTAAGTGGTTAGTTATATCTTAATTAAAATCCAATGGTTATTTATCATATCAAATAAATAATCATCCTTGAATTTTGAACTATGCAGTGAGTATGCAGTTTGTGAGGTAAAGTATGAGGTTTGCAAGGGTTTGGAAGATGCAACTTGTGAGGTTGTGTATGAGGTCCACAATATGATTAAGTGGTTAAGGAAGGCAGATTACAGAAGCAGTCCATATAGTGAAGTACACAATCCAAAAGGTTGAGTATACAATTCTCAAGGTGAGTACTCAATGGGTTGAGTTTCATATAGTTGTTTCGTATAAAGCTAATTCAAAAAGGTATTTTCACATGGAGATAACATATGGGTATTTATAGAGAATGAAGAGTGAATTTGAGAATCATACTTTGACTATCTCTGTGAAAATCAAATGGAACATTCATGATAATAGGAAGATGAACATCAAGTCGTTAAACTAAGACAAACTTTATCTGGATAAGTGTGAAAGGAGGAGTTGATGGAGGTGATCTGAGGGAGGAAATATGCTATACCTAAACTATTTATAAAGGTAGTATTCTTGGCACAAATTTACCATTATAGAACATTTTTATTCCACCAAAACCGGCGAATCTTTGTGGATTTTGGTATGACTAAAACATAATCATTGTATGATCCTTGGATTAGAATTTTTGGTGAACCAAGTAAAAATTATTGTGTCATAATTTACTTTTTGAATTTATTCATTTGATTAATGTGTGAATCCATAATATAGGTTTAACATGTTCTTACAAACCTATGGTAAAGATCTAATAAACCATGAAAAAGTGGAGACCCTAATTCTTCCTTCCCCTATAAGGGTGTCTTAGTGTATATCAAGGTCCACATGAGATGTCCTTAGCAGTGTGTCTAATAATAGAAACGAAACCATCCCTTCATCCACTTGAGTTTTGTATATAAAAATCAAAGATATCTAGATCAAGGATGGAAAAATAACGAAGTAGGACCCTCCAATCAACACCTCAAAATAAGAAATATAGCACTACATGATCTATAGATAGTACACAGGTCGTAATATAAAGCTTAGAGGCCAAGAAAATTAGTGAAATATGATATCCAATTCCCCAACCTATTCCCCAATTAGTGTTTTAACCAGTACCCCACTCCAAATAAGGGTGAATGGAGAATGTCTTGGATGGCACCACTGTCACGACCCATCCCCTGGGGCCCGTGCTATGACATACCCCAAGCCCGCCTCCTGAAGGCCAGGGGTTGGGGACTAGCGCCGAAGGTGTTAACCTATAAGTGGGAGGCATTTTCCTGAGTACTTGTATTCATGAACACACAACTGTGTCCCAAAGTTGGAAAAGTAAATAAGCATGACACTAAACAACCCCTGAGTATAAGTACAAATGAAGGTCAAATGGGCCATAATACAAACCCAACAAAAGACTAACTGGAAAATAGGAATGTAAAAAAGAAACACTAGAAGCCATCCGCTAGAAACCCCACCTGATGGGTAAGTACAAAGTAGATGTTGGAAGCTATAGAAGTACACCTCTCCTTCTTGGTCTCACTGGTCTCCACCGGGTCATGGTCCACCATGTCCCATGTCAAGTCGGCGGTCGTCTGCAGCAGACACAACACGTGCGAGCGAAGCTTGTGCAAGGGTGAGTAACAAAATACTCAGTAGGGACCCCAAAACAATAATGGAAATACCATAAAGAAATATACAACCAAACCAAATATCATGATCACCAAGCATGATCACGAAGCAAGACAGCTCACACCGGGTATATTTTAGAGTAGGAAAGTAAGACCATCAGTCATAATGTCGAACACCATGGGCTATTGGAGAACTCCTCCTTAATGAGTGTAGTGGTCCTGTCAGGTCACATAGAAGCCACTTACCACTAACCTAGGTCTACTGCGGTACTCATCCCTGATGAGTACCATGGGTATGCTGGGTCACATGGAAGTCGCTCCCCACTGTGGGCATGTCAGGTCACACAGAAGCCACTTCCCACCTATGGACATACTGAGGTACTTCTCCTATCGAGTACCATGGGTCTGCCAAGTCACACAGAATCCGCTGACCACCATGGGCCTACCGGGTCACAAAGAAGTCACTTCCCACCGAGTTATATTATTCGATCCACATAGGGTCTCTCATCATTAGTCTTTAGGTCTCATCTAACCGTAGGGTTTCCGAACATAGCACGCTTGATCTTGAGAGAACCAATCCCCAAGTCATTTTTTAAATTCCAAAATCCATGAAATCCTCCATAGAGTATTCTAAAAGACCCATCTCATCGTGAGGGTTCCAAAACTGCAAATAGATCGTTAATCAAATGCCCAGTTTGCAAGATATTGATGTTTTTCCAAAAAAGGGCCAATTGGGTTTGGGTCCGATCTGACCTGGTTGGGCCGTCCTGACCGGACTGATCTGAACTGACTTGGTTTGGGGTCCACTGACCCAACTTGGTCTGGACCCAGCCCGGGATGGGTCTGGTTCATTGGGTTGCTGGTCTAGCCCGCTTGTCTGCCCGATCTACCAGAGGCGGACCGATTCGGTCTACCCGAGACACAACTGGAAGCAGTGTCCGACTCCTTTCTCACCTTGCAGTCGACGTGGGGTTGTTCCCTCTAGCCCATATGCATGACGTGTCTGGGGTTGTCGCTATGCGGTCGTACGAACTCCAGCACGCGATCGAAGACCACATACCTCCAAAGAATGCAGGCCACATTTGCGGCCCACTAAACTGACGTGACCACCTGACCACATCCTCCTCCATTGGCCATCGGCACAGCCGGAGGTCCTATTACTCCACTGTGGCCTGGGCCGACCATGGTTCTTTTGTTGGCATGCCATCGTGGAACGCCGCCACTCACCCATGGCCACCACCACTCACTCGCGGCCGCCGCTAGTCACTAGTGCCGACGCGCAGATAGAATACTCTGTAGACCACCAGGTCCGCTCCAGTGGTCTGTTCTTTGCACCAACTGTGCCTACGGCCTCTGTGGGGTGTCACCTTCCCTGTGAAGGCCTCAAACTTGCCTTACCGCCATTTCAAAAATTTATCCACCAAGAATGCACAAGGAAGATGGGGGTCGGGCCTTTTTCATGTCGGCCCATGCCCTCTACGTTAGAAGTTTAAAATGGCAGAGGCTTGGGAATGATGTTCTATCAACAATAATTCAATCCTGAAAAGAAACCCTAAGAAACATCACCCTCCCGCAAGAACGGATGATCCGCGGATCAACCTATTCCTGGGTTGATCCATGTTCATCATTTAGAATTAATAACAAGGAAAACATAATCCAAAACAATCATGTACCATGATCAATGTTGAAGCGGTCCACTCGCTAAGTTTCAAGAAGTTGAAGGCGTTCATTGCTTCCCGACTCCATTTTTTGAGGTTCGTCGAATTTGTTAACATTCTTCCGGATTTCATCATTATTTGTTAGAGAGAAAACTCACCGGTGGTTCATTAGACAATCATCCACTGTTTAACCCTCAATTCTACAACATGTTATTCCATAGAAAGGAAACACGTCGTAGTGTTTTTGTTACACTACGATGTTGCATTGTTATGTTGTTTCATTTATAAAACAATATAGATGTTAAGCTTCACTTAAAGTGTCGTTATGCTGCACCTTAATGAGCCATTAAGGGGATTCCATTAATGCTCCTCATCGTCACCTCATCACCACACCATAGTGCCACCGTCTACTGCTCAACGGTCTAAAAGAAAAGAAAATATTTTTTTAAGTTATTTTATTTTTTTCCGAAAAGTCCAAAAATTAAATTTTATGTCTGACCCTTTTTGGTCAAAATTAAGTCATTTCTAGTTGAATCTTGGTGTTCCGAGTTCAATGGATCCCTTAGATTTTTGATTTGAGAAATGATTTAAAAGTTAGAAAAACCCGCTCACACGTTTACTTGAGCGAACTTAAAAAAAGTTCAAAATTTCGTTCCAGGATCACCGAGCCTCGGAATCACGTTACATTAGAGTGTGTGGTCTCAAAATAATTCCATAAAATTTTTAAAAAAATAATATGGAAATTTTGAGACATTAAATTCTCCCTACCTTAGGTATTTACATCCCTGAAATTCAAAACAAGGGCCAATCAAACAAATGGGGGTACTTGGCACGAATCTGAGCCTCCTGCTCCCATGTGCTCTCTTAGAGATTCCCATGCTACCACAAAATACACAATAGATGAATAGACCATCCATGAAGTAACCGTTCACGTCGATCATCTATCTCCACTGGTAACTCCGCAAACGTCGCCCCATCATCAATGTCCAGCTCACCCCAGTCAATGACGTGTGATTTATCATGCATGTACCTCCTCAGTTGTGACACGTGGAAAACATTGTGCCCCAGGTGCATCTGAGGGGGAAGAGCTAGGCGGTATGACACCTCACCAACTCTACCGAGGATTTGAAAAGGTCCGATTAACCTCAAAGATAACTTTCCCCATCCAAATCTCCGCAATCCCTGATGGGGTGAGATCCAAAGGAACTCATGGTCTCCCTCCTCAAACTCCAAAGGTCTCAGTCTTCTGTCAGCATATGATTTCTACATACTCTATGCAGTCCTCATCTGATCTTGGATGATCTGCACCTTCTCAATGGTAGACCATACCAACTCTGGACCCATGAGTGCTGACTCCCCTGGGTCTGTCCAGCATAGAGGTGATCTGCATGGCCACCCATACAAGGCCTCAAACAGTGCCATGATGATAGTGGATTGATAGATACTATTTTATGAAAACTATACTAGTGGTAGGTGGTCCTCCCAAATGTGAAAAAAATCAAGTATGCAAGCACGAAGAATGTTCTCCAAGGTTTGTATGGTCCGCTCCATCTGACCATCTGTCTGGGGGTGAAAAGCTGTGCTCAAGCGTAGATGAGTCCCGAACGCTTCCTGTAACCCCTTCCACATCTGGGATGTAAATCATGAATCATGTTCTGAGATGACTGTAAAAGGCACCCCATGAAGTTTCACTATCTCTTGGACCTAGAGGTGTCCCAATCCCTCTACTGATCTCTGCTACTGAATGGGTAGGAAGTGAACCAACTTGCTGAGTCAGTCAATGATCACACAGATAGAATCGTGGCCCCTAAACATGCATGGAAACCCCATCAAAAATTCCAGGGAGATACCAACCCACTTCCACTCTGGTACCTCAAGTGGCTATGCCAAGCCTGCTGGGACCTGATGCTCAACCTTCAATTGCTGACAAGTGAGGCATCGTGAAATGAACTCTGCCACCACTTTCTTCATCCCTAGCCACCAATACCAATGTCAGAGTTCTTGATACATATTTTAAACATCGGGATTTACCACAAAAGGGGATATTTGGAACTCCCTCAAAACCTCCTCCCATAACGTCACTAGTACTACGGTTTGTCCTCTAAAAAGGATGACGTGCTCCCCACCTATCGAAAATCCATCGGGAGTTTATACTGAGGATATCTGAGCACGTCGGGACTCGTAGTCAACATCTACAAGAGTTTCCTTCCTAAATCATTGTAAGAGTGGGGGAGTGATAGTAATTGACTAAAGGTAACCTACTATATCATCATCCACAAAGGATATATACATCGCAGCTAGATGATCTGTCTCCTCACTCAATAGTTGTAAACCAGACCTCTTGCTGAGTGCGTATGCCACCACGTTCCCCTTCCCAGGAGTATAAACTATCTCAAAGTCGTAGTCCAAGAGGAACTCCATCCATCACCACTATCTCAAGTTTAGGTCCTTCCATGAAAACATATACCTGAGACTCTTGTGGTTGGAGTAGACGATAAATCGTTCACCCATCATGCAGTGCCACCACATCTCCAAGACAAAGACCACCACTACTAACTCTAGGTCATGGGTTTCATAGTTATTCTCATGCTACCTCAACTACTGTGATCCATAGGCGATCACTACTCTCTTATGAATTAGGACACAACCTAGTATGATCCCTGATGCATCGTAGAAGACTACATACCCAATGACATATTCTGAAAGTCTCAAGATGGGGGAACTCATTAGTCTCCATCTCAGCTTCTGGAAACTCTACAGGTACTTATCCATCCACACGAAGGGATGTCCTTTACGTGTCAAGGATGATAAAGGTGCTACTACTATAGAAAAGTCAGGCACAAACCTCTGGTAGTATCCAACCAACCTCATGAAACTCCACACCTCAATCATGTTCCTAGGTGGATCCCAATAAAGAACTACCTCTATCTTTTCCAGATCCACTACAAATCCAGCCTCCAAGATGACATGTCCTATAAATTTGACCTTCTGAATCTAGAACTTGAAGTTTTAGAGCTTACCATAAATTAGGTTCTCTTAGAGTGTATTTAGGACTATCCGTAGGTGTGTAGCATGCTCCTCCCTCGATACTGAGTACACCAAGATTTCATCAATGAAGACTACTGTGAAACGATCTAGGTAAGGTTGGAAGATTCTGTTCATGAGTACCATGAACACCACTGAGGAATTTTTCAAACTAAAATGCGCCAAAAAAAACATATAGTGGCCATACCAGCATATGAAGGCTATCTTTGGTACATCCTCATCCCATACCTGAAGCTGATGATAGCCTAATCTGAGGTCTATCTTTGAGAACCACTTCTCTCCCTTAAGCTGGTCGAAGAGGTCATCAATCCTCGGCACTGGATACTTGTTCTTCATGTACACCTGGTTCAGGCTATGGAAGTCCAAACATATCCTCAAGATCCTGTATGACTTCTTGGAAAACAACACTGGGGCTACCCATAGTGAAATGATGGGCCTTACGAAACCCTTCTCCTTTAAGTCCTCCAGTTGTACCCTCAACTCACGTAGCTCTGCGAGATCCATATGATATGCCAGTGTCGATATCAGTGTCGTCCTAGGGTATAGGTTGATACATAAGTCTAACTCCCTATGAGGAGGTAGTCCTGGAACATCCTTAGGAAATACATATTCATACTCATCCACCACTATAGGAAAGCTTGGAATCCTCTCATCCACTGCACCGATGGTGAGGCTAGCCAACTGGTAAGTGATCAGTTGCACCCTCCTCTGAGAAATTCCATCCTGTGCTACAAAGGTTACTTTCTCATAGGTGAAGTAAAACCTGATCCCATCCTCATAGACACACCACAATTTTCATCTAAAATAGTCGATCTGAGCATGGACTGCCGATAACCATTCCATACCCAAGATGACGTCATAAGGCATCAACTCCACTACTAGGAGATACCAACCAAATATATCGCCTCCTAGAGTAAGCTCACACTACCAAAACTAGTGTGTAATAATTGAATCCCCTCTCATAGGAGTCTCTAATCGTAAGGATTGAGCCAATGGATCCACTGAAATCTCTGATCCTTGAACAAGGTCCGTGGAAAAGAAAGAGTGACTGGAACCTATGTCTATAAGAACTATAGCTAAGTTGGAGAAGAAATAGATGGTACCTCTAATCATCTTTGGAGTGTCATGGTTATTGGCCTCCATCTCCTAAAGCTGGCCTCACCCTTGTCAGTCAGCTCCCTGAGCCCATGGTGGACCACCCATGGGTGGTGGCGGTAGCACCTCGAACTGTCGTCCACCGCATGCCGCTCTACTTTCTCCCCTACCACGTTTTCCGCCCTACGGACCTCCTCACTCAGACCTATACCTCTTCCTTGGAGATCCCTCAACCATCTGGTGATCATATGTGTGGCAGGTTGGGCAGTCACGAGCCATGTGTCCCTTCCCACCACATGTGAAGCACAAACTAGTCCCCTACTAACTCCCTCTGCTCTAGGAGCCCCGCACTACCGACCCTGAGTCCTGGGGTCTCCCTCTGAAAGACCTAGCCTACTGGCCCCCCTCATCTATTGTCTCATGATCACCACTGAAGAATCTACCGCCTAAGGTCTGTTGGTGGCTCTAGCTATTAGTGCCTACTCCACTAGGAAGCTCCCCACAAGAAGGGCTCTCTTGAGCACTCCACCCTAAGTGGGGATGTTGAGTGACACCATGGATACCCTGATCTCCCATCTGAGACCATGATAAAAAGTTAGATACCTAAATAAAGGGTACCATACCATGTCTGTGGAGTATCAAGAGAGGTATATAAACCTCATAGAGTACTTAGCCACTGACATGATTCCCTACTGAAGGTGAATCAGCTCCTGGATGCGCACAGAGCGCAAGGTCACAGGGGAAATATCCTTCTAGAAAATCCCCTCAAAGTCTGTCTAGGTGAGGGTCGCCTCATCATGCATCTAGATCACCAGACTCCACCATATCCCTACTGAGCCCTGAAGAAGGCTCACAGCTAAGATCTCCATCTGGTCAAGCGGTTTCCTCAATAAGTAGAAGAACCACGTCGCTACCTACAGCCAGTACTCAGCGACTTGTGGATCTGTCTCTCCCCTAAACCTGGGAGGTCTCTATCTCTGGAACTCATTCAAGGTGCTAATCCTACACACACCCTCTACTAGTAACTCCGTTAGTAACTACTGATCCACAGGTGGTGGCAACACCAGTGCACCACCCGGTGGGGCTATCTCTAGGACTATTCCTTGAACTGATGCCTCATCGCTAGGCGATCTGTCTATACGATCACGTATCAGAAGCCTAGCTAGCTTTCTACATGGAGGCATCCTGAAATAGATCAATATGTACCATAGTCAGAATTTTATACCTGGTGAGATGACTCTTATTCAATAAAATCATAAGGAGATAGTTATGAAACTAGTATTTTCTTGTATAGAGCTGAAAAACTGAATTTAGGGTCCCGGTGTATGGATACATCGGCCGCCACACCAACACTGGACTCCAAAAATCTGAAAGTCAAACTCGAAACATTCAACAGTGTTTCCCCAAAAAAACAATAGACTCTTGGTCTTTGAGGTAGAACCAACCACCATTTTATACCACTTTGTCATGAATCATCCCCTGAGGCCCATGCCATGACATACCCCAAGCCCACCTCCTGTAGGCCAGGGGTTGGAGACTAGCATAAAAGACATCAAGTTGCAAGTGGGAGTAATTTTCTTGAGTAACTTTACTCATACACACACAACCACGTCCCAAAGATGGAAAAGTAAACAATCATGCCACTAAAAAACCACTGAGTACAAGTACAACTGAAGGTCAAATGGGCCAGAATACAAACCCAACAAAAGACTAATTGGAAAACAGGAAAGTACAAAAGAAACATTGGAAGCCATCTTATAGAAACCCAACCTAATAAGTAAATAAAGAGTAGCTGCTAGAATCTGTAGAAGTATGCCCTGCCTGCCTGGTCTCACTGGGATCCACTGGGTCCTGGGCCACCAAGTCCTTCGTCAAGTCAGTGATCATTTTCACTAGACACAACACGTGCAAGGGTGAGTAACTAAATACTCAGTAGGGACCCCAAACCAACAAAGTAAAGACCAAAAAATCAATCCACAACCAAACCAAAAATCATGATCACTAAGTATTATCAAAAAGTAAGATATCTCACACAAGTTATATTTTAGAGTAGGAAAGTAAGACCATTGGTCATAACGCTGAACACCATGGGCTGCCAGAGAACTCCTCCTCAATGAGTAAAGTGGGCCTACTGAGTCAGAAATAAGCTTCTTCCCACTAACCTAGGACTATTGTGGTACTCATCCCTAATGAGTATTATGGGTATTATGGGTCACATAGAAGACGCTCCCCATTGTGGGCATGCCAGGTCACACAGAAGCCACTTCCCACCTATGGACATACTGAGGTACTCCTCCTGTCAAATATCGTGGGTCTACCGAGTCACATAGAATCTTCTCCCCACTATAGACCTATCAGGTCACACAGAAGCCTCTTCCCACCGAGCCATATTATCTGATCCACACAGGGTCTCTCATTAGCCGTCTTTAGGTCTCATCCAATCGTAGGGTTTCCGCATGTAGCACGCTTGATCTTGAGATAACCGCTACCAAATCCATTATTAGAATTATAACTTCCATTAAATCCTCCATAGAGTACTCCAAAATATCCACCTCATCATGAGGGTTCCAACACCGCTAATGGATCTTCAATCAGACGCCCGTTTTGCAAGATATTGATTTTCTTCCAAAAATGGGACCGTGGGGTTTGGGTCCAGTCCGCCCCGGTCGGACCGACCCAACCCAGACCCGGACCTGCCTAGGTCAGGCCCATTGGGACACGAGTCCAACCCACTGGTCTTCCCATTCATCCAGAGTCAGACCAGTTCATTTTGGTCGGGATGCAGCTGGAAGCTGCATCCGGATCCCTGCTCGCCCTATGGTCGACGCAGACCTGTTCCCTCAAGCCCGGACGCACAACACGTCCGGGGTTGTCACTATGTGGCTGGACAGTCCATTCGACCAGACTCCCACATGCGGTCTAAGACCATGTGCCTTTGAAGAATGCGGCCTGCAGTTGTGGGCCGTTCTACCGATGCGGCCTCTCAGCCGCGTCTGCCTCCACCAGTCGCCTGCACAACCTGTGGTCCTATTGGTCCACCGGGGCCTGGGCCAGCTGCAATGATCCTCCTGGTGCACCATCATGGCACACTGACAGAATATTATTCAGACCACCAGGTCCATTCTGGTGGTACGTTTTTCACGCCGACTGTGCCTACGGCCTCCGTGGGGTGTCGCCTTCCCTGCGAAGGCCACAGACTTCCTTGCCTCCATTTTAAAAATTCGTCCACCAAGAACGCACAAGGTGGGGGGGGGGGGTCATTCCCTATTTGTGTCGGACCGTGACCTCCGCGTTAGAAGTTTAAAATAGGGGAGGCTTGGGAATGATGTTCCATTAACAATAATTCAATCCCGAAAATAAAACCCAAGAAACATCACCCTCCTGCAAGAACAGATGATCTGTGGATCAACTTGTTTATGGATTGATCTGAGTTCATCATTTATAATGAAGAATGAGGAAAACGTAAACCAAAACAAACCCCTACCTAGATCAACTTTGAAGCAGTCCACCCATGATGGTTCAAGAAGTCGAAGATGTTCATTGCTTCCCAGCTCTGTTCTTCAAGGTACGTCGAAGTTGTTAACATTCTGCTCACATTTTTCATTCTTCGTTGGAGAGAAAACTCACTGGTGGTTCGTCAAAGAATCGTTCTCTGCTTAACCCTCAATTCCATAACACGTTATTCCATAAAAATGAAACACATCATAGAGTTTCTATTATGCTACAACGTTGTATCATTACACTTCACTTAAAGTTTCATTACACTATACCTTAATGATCCATTAAGGGGATTCCTTTAATGCACCTCGTTGTTGCCTCATCGCCGCACTACAATTCCACCGTCCCCTACCCAGCGGTGTGAAAGAAAATAAAATAACAATTTTTATGTTATTTTTTTTTATTTTCTGAAAATTCCAAAAATTAACGTTTCCATATTACCCTTTCTAGTCGATGTTAAGTTCTTTCTGGGTGAATATTGGTGTTCTGAGTTCAATGGTGACCTTGGATTTTCAATCTGAGCACTGGTAAAAAAGTTAGAAAAACCTACTCACACATTTACTTAAGTGAACATAAAAAATGTTCAAAATTCCATTTAGAGATCATCAGGCCTCAGAATCATGTTCCATCAGAGCATGTGGTCTCGAAATAATTCCATACAATTTTAAAAAAATTATACAGAAATTCCAGTACATTGCAACCATGTGTGATGAGGAAGGTCCAGTCGGTAGCTGTGTAATGGTATCTGCAACCATATGATCAATGGAATGATGTGGATGATTTCGGCATGAAGGTTAATCCTCATCAATGTCTAATGGATCTAGTACATCCTATGACTTCATGTGCTAAGGGTGAGGAGAATGATCAAAATATAGAGAGATGCACTTGGCACTTTATATCACACTTGTCATCAACTGAATAACTGATCAAACTCATAAAAACTGAATGTATCATGTGTATTGTGTGGGATTATATTAGGAACCCAATCCATCCCATAATAAAAATGGTTTCAAAATGATAAACAATAAATAATATATTAAAATAATAATAATAAATAATTGATAAGTTCCATAAATTTAAATTACCATATTATGTATAACCCTCCAACTTGAGTGATAAATCGGCTGGTCACTCACATATACTAGAGAATGTACTAAGTGTAGGGGTCATGATGGAGACGTCATCCAAGATATCTAGTGACACAATATTACTCATGTGAATCCCACATAGATATATATGTATCATGGTTAATATATCAATCATGACCCTTATTTATTGAAGTCGTATACCGTGCACCTCTTCAACCTTCCTCGGTGGTGCTAGAATAAGTTATCGATACTTGAACTACCTTATGACCCTATTGGGTTGTGACCAGTAGAATGATGTATCCTCTATGTAAAATAATATGAGAGATACAATAATATCACATGCATATAGAATCCAACAAATCCACATGGATAAAAATAATTTTTTTTTCAATTTATTAAACAAATACTATAAAAATATATCAACAATGATTCATTCATACCTTGTTAATGGAAAGACAATCAAATAATAAGTGATCATATTAAATGGAATGCACATGGTTATATATATATATTTCTTTGAGTAACTCCACATATAAATTTAAAGTAACATAATTTAATAAATTATATAATTGGAATGTGTGTTTGGAATAAAAGTTCATATTAAACTTTTAAAGTACAAGTGAGTTAGAAGACTGATACACAATGTGTCAATTGGTAAATAAATCTTGAAAAAAGGTGAAATTTTAGGGAATTGAGTCCAAATATACACCTATAATGAAAAATAATAACCAATTATATCCTTCACTTCTGTGTGTGATTCCCAACATAGTTCTCTATACATATGTGCATGATATTCCAAACCAAAAAATATAATAACCAACATGATCAAAATCCCTAAACAAAGGTAGATAAATTAGATGAACATATTACCCAGAGTGATATGGAAATAATGTATCATTAATAAATCACAAAATGTATGCTCACGTATATATCTACAGTGTCACCTCATTTGCATATGAATCAACAGGGCCGAAATGGGTGTCTAGCTAGTTTATCTGTAACCTACCCCCTCTAAAGGTCCCTAATGTGTCTAGTTATGGTATTCCTAACATATGTGTCAAATGTACTATCACTTATATATCATCATACCTATTACAGTTTCTTCATTCACAGTAAGACCCAACAATATAGAGACACCCTATAATGTAATCATCTTCACCCCTTGAGAAATATGAAATGTATGTCTCTCTAGTTTCCTTCTCTAAACCAAAGAAGAAATAAAAAAATATCAATGGGTATTTACCCACACATGATAAACCCATAGAAGTTAAACTAACAAAAGTAAGAGATGAAATGATTTGGTAGGCCCTCTTGGTATACGTGGTGGACCCTGTGGACTTTTAGTACCTTCTCTTCTCCCCTATACCATAAATGTTGTGATATATTCTCACTCTGTGTGGTAAGAGGTAATGAATCCTTTGGTATTGGATGTAGCTGTGTCAATTTAATCTATGTAAATGGTTAAAAAAATATTAAAATATAACTCTTTTAAATAATATATATGTTTATTGGAACAAAAAATGATATTCTTCATCCAATAAACCTTTATACATGGAAAATAAAACAATTTAAATAATTAATTGAACTAAAAAAATCATGTTGGGCATGATAATGAACCCTCAATGTTATTGTTCCGAGGAAAATATCTATGATTATGCCCCTCCTCCCTAGACCAACCGCATTGCTATCACATCACTTTTTTCTGGGGCCAATCCATTTTTTTTATCATGCATGTAGATTTCAGACAACCTTTTTTCTGAAACAATGATGGAGTCAGGACTACCATTAGAATTTGTAGAGGGGAATTAATGGTACATATCTAATCAGGTTCCATTATGCGATGTATCAATATCATAACATTTCAAATATATAAACCAAATAAACATAGATCTCCCATTACAGGTGAAGATAAGAACATATTATAAGTACATGTGAACAATCCATCCTTTAATCTTAGAAGTAACTGCATTCACAAGTGAACTTGTCTAGCAGAACGACCATCATCTAACCACTAACATTGGTCAATGGATCATATACCTATTAAAATTCAAAATAACTTATCATCTTATGAAAATGACACAATTGGTATGATCTAACATGATTTTGACTCACCTTAATCTCCCATATAATTTTTTTGAGTATTAACAATGCTGAAAAAGTTCTTTCTCTATATATTTTGATCTGGAAACAAAGTATTTGATACATCTATAAAATGTCTGAGAAACAATTCTTATGATTGGTAATTTTATAACCCCTTTAATACTTCATTAATTAAGTAAAAAATGTTTGTATTAACATTCTTATATCTATCCCCTTCATCAAGTGCTAAATATTATTTCTGTTTTGTAATGAACATCATGTAATTAGAGACATCCTAATTCATTCATCTTATTTATTCTAATCTATGAAGGAAAAATTTCTTATTGTTTTTTATGTTTTAAAGGTATGGAATAAAATTTTAAACTCAATGTTATAAAATTATTATAATATCTAAATGTAAATAAATTTTGATCCAATATCTAATTTTATAATTTATTTTTTCATGTTTCATCTTGAAATTTTATTTTTACATTACTGAAAATATGTTTCACACAGTAACAATGGTGGGAATTGGGGATAGAAAACAACTATCCTTGATATTCACCACATTCTTGATAGCATGATGATAATCTAAAATAAGTCATATCTCTTTACTATCAGTGACATAAACATGTAAAAAATATAGAAAACCAACTTCATGAGTCCAAATTTTCCTTATCTACTATTGAAAATGAAAGTTTCAATGGGAATATATTTCCATACCAAGTGGATGAAATTAGGATAACTCCATTATAATTTCCTAATAAAAAATAATTGTGCAACTTTATGATTTTTTTGTAGTGAGGTAAAGTTTTGATGTATGGAAGGCCCAAATTATCTGATGAAATTAGACCTTGTCTACAACAACATGATTGTTCACCACATACTAAACTGTTTCAAATTGATAAAAAAATTCCAATTTAAACCAATAGATTTATCCAATAATTTAACATTTAAAATGACATTTCCCAATCACCATAGAACTTCTCAATATCTTTATATTTTGAAATTCATGCCTTTTTGTATGAGATTTTGTACCCATAATCACTCTCCATGAGTTCCTACATTAACTTGATATTAAAATCCAAATTAACCTTGATCATGCCAATGATAATGGAGCATATGAATATCAATATAGTGTGTCTATGATATTTAGGATTAGAAAATATCTAATAGAGAATATGAGATGATATTGAAAAATGATACAGAAAGAAAACATACATGGTTGGTGCAAATATAACATGATATTACACCAGTAGTTTCTGAGTTTGATTGGGATGAAATGACACTAGTAACTGAGTTTTTTGGTATTTTACAAAAATAAATATTGGAGATTTTAATGATAAATTATTAGTTGGAAGAAAATTTGAGATAAAAGAGTCATTACGAGAAGTTATAAAGTATTATCATATGAATAAACATTATATTTATCTTATAGAGGAGTCTATGAGATCAAAATTTTCTATAAAATTTCAATGGTATTCTGAAACCTGAAAGATGAGATTTTAAACCATCCTTGTCATAAATTCATCTTTTTGAAAAAAACAAATTAGGACCACACATGTTTGATTCTAAGGTTGATGTAAGATCATAGATAGCTTGAATAGATATTCAAATGCTCTATTATTATTTGTATGATTAGAGTGAATCATAATGATCATGTTGAGAAAATATAGGAATGCATGGAGAGTGAGTATGGATATAAAATATCATGAAAAAAGGAAGATAAATTTAAACTACCCAATGATAGAAAATTATTATTAGTATTGAGCATGCATAAAATATGATCCAATTCCCAATTTGATGATGTTTTTTCATGTTTTCATCATGAATTGTTTTTCATACATTCCTAACAATATGTCTCACACAATCATGATGGTAGTCATTGGGAGGTATCTAACCACCTCCATCGATATTCACTACATCCTTTATAACATGATGACGATCTAAAATAAGGAATATCCCATGCCTATTAATGACATGAACATGCCGAAAAAATATAATCCAACTTGATGAGACCATGTTCTCCTTCTATACTATTGAAAATTCTAGTGAAAAAATACATCTATTTTAATTTTGAGTGATGGAAATTATAAGAACTCCATTATACTTTCCATATAGGAAATTTTCATCCACTTGTATAATTTTTTTAAGTGAATAAAAAATACACTACATGGAAGTAAGAACCCAAATAACTAGTAAAATCAAACCTTATTATGTACATTCAATACTAATAATAATTGGATATCATTTGGTAGTTTAAATTTCCCTTCCATGTATTTATAACATACTAACTAATACATCAGGTTTTCCTTCAGAGATTATAATAAATAAGATAAATAAATAAGGAATTATATAAGTATATGATATGAATTCCAAAGTAGAAATGGTCTTTAGAATTTGATGAAGATAAGATATATGGGAAAATTACTATAAACATTGTTTAATTCATCAAAAATGTATTTAAGGGGTTTAAAAAATTACCAATGATAGACATTTTTTCTCAGAAATTTTACAGATGTGTTAAATACTTTATTGATAGATCAAAGGATGTTGAGAAAGAACTATTGTAGGATCATTGATAAACCAAAAATTTTAGAAATGAGCTTTAGGTGAGTCAAAATCATGCTACATCATACCAAGTGTGTCATTTTTATAGGATGATAATTTGGGTTAAAGTTGAAGAGGGTCAGGATCCACTAATTGGTGTTAGTGTTTGGGTGATGATTATGTTACAGAAACACCAGGAGTCACAATGATATAAAAGGATTATAGATGAAGAAAACAGGAAAAATAAAATAACTTGAATAAGTTCACAAGTCATAGAGATTTACATGGTTTAGGATCCCAACATCTATGAAGAGTGAAAACACTTTACTAATTTTAGTTTTATAATTACAAAGATATTTTCTGAGTTTCACACATATATAGAATCACTAGATAAAATGAGATAATAAAGGATGTGATGCAATTATTCCTTGAACTCCATATAAATGGATTAGGCTACAACATTACAATAGATCATTCTTCTAGACAAGCACACTTGTGAATTCCATTACTTTAAAATTATAAAATGTCTTACTCACATATACTTACAGCATGTGGCCATATTCACCTATCATGGGAGATTTATGTAAATCCTATGTTTACAATAGAGACATTATGAGATTTATATAGTACAGAGTGGAGCCTAATTAGAGATTAATCAATATTAAATGTCACTCTATAGGTTCCAATTGTAATCCCAAATAAATCATGGTTCCATGGAAAAAGTCATCTAAAATATACATGCATGAGAGGGTATGGTAACCACCATCGGGACCAGTAACCATGCATCTTTGTACGGGGAAATGCTATCCGATCAGCAATGCAAGGTGGGGAGATAGGTGATTAATGATGCAGAAGCTGGGGAGGGGCAGTTCTAGTGGGCTGGGCCTACGGGTCATGTAATGGGCATGGTATGCCTCTGGGCCTTCAGGTCATGTATTGTGGGTCAGTCGGGCCTTGTTCCTTGGGCCTACGGGTCATGTATGGGTTCCCCCTCAACCCTTAAAAGGGGTATTATCCATAATAAAATAAAAATAAGGCCTTCGGTCCATTTGGGCTATTTAACCCCAGGAGAAAGGAATGTGACACTGATTTGGTAAGTGTATAAAAGAGGCGCATAATCATAGAAAATTCCCTCAAAATGACAACATTGAGGGTTTAACAACACATGGAGTGTGATTTTTTTTAGTTTAGTTGATTATTTTAATTATTTTATTTTCCATGTATAAAAGTTTATCATATGAATAATTTCATTCTATTAATTTTTATTCAAAAAAAATATATTATTTAAAATATTTATATATTTACCATTTTTTAACCATTTAAATAGATGACATCGACACATCTATATCCAAACCTTGGGGATATTTCATTTCTTACTGTAGAGAGTGAGCTAATATTACAACATTTATGGGATGGTGGTAAAGATATGACACTGAAAGTACACAGGGATCACTAAATTCACCATAAGATCCTACTAGATCCTATCATCCCTTATTTGTATCATTTTAGATTTTATGGGTTGAGAATGTGTGGGTATATAATCATTAATTTTTTTTATTTCTGTTTTGATTGAGTGATGAAGGCCATAGACCCATACATTTCATAAGGATCAAGGGGGAATACATTTGAGGCTGTATCCATATTTTTGGGTCTTTTTATGCATGGGTAAGTTGTTATGGGTACAATGATATACAAATGAGAGTACATTTTACATATATATTTAGACATACCATTATAAGAAACATTAGGTACCTTAGAGGATGTTAGTTACGGATGACCTGGCTAGATTCCCATTTATGTACCTTTGATCCAATTTCAGATGAGGTGTCATTTTATACATAATCACAAGCATAAATTTTGAGATTTATTGATGATATTTTATTTCCATAGCACTCTGGATCATATGTTAATCTAACTCACCAACCACTTCTTGGGGATTTTTATTGTGTTGGTAAGTATAGTTGAGTTCTTTCCTTGAACATCTATATAGAGAACTTTACAAGGTATCACACATGTAAGTGAAGGAGATAAATGGTTGTTATTTTTTATTATAGGTGTGGGCATGGACTCAATTCACTAAAATTTCACCTTATTTTGTGACTGATTTACTAGTCTATTCATTGCATATGTTTCCTTTAACTCATAGTTACTTTAAAAGTTTAATACACATTTTTATTTGAATTTAATATTCAAATTATATAATTTATGAAATTTTTTTACTTTCCATTTATAGGCAGAGTGACTCAAATATATATATATATATATATAGAAATGTAACCTTGTGCATTCCATTTCATAATATTATCTATTATTTGACCGTATTTCCATTGACGAGGTATTCACGAACCACTGTTGGTATAATTTTATGTTCTTTGTTTAATAAATGGGCCAAATTTATTTCTATCCTTGTATATTTGTTGGATTTCATATACATGTGAGCTTATTGTATATATCCCAGATTACTATACATAAAAAATGAATCCTTATACTATTGTGGTTCCACAGATCCATTTTCATATTATTAGGTGACACCAACCCAATAAGGTCATGAGGTAGTTCAGGTATCACTATCCTATTCTAGATCCACCAAAGAAGGTTGCAGAGGTGCATGGTTTAAGGCTTATAGGAAAGTTTGATCATGCTTGACCTATTATCCATGATTTATATATATCTATACAGGATTCACATGAGTAATATTATGTCACTGTATATCTTAGAGGTCTCTCCATCATGGCCACAACACTAAGTACATTCTCTAGTACATATGAGTGACTAGGAATTTTATTACTCAACATGGAGGGTCATATGATACTATGGTAATTTAAATTTATCGCACTTCATGATTCATTATTATTAATTTTTTAATTGATTATTTAATGTTCATCATTTTGAAACCCCTTTTTTATAGGGATATGGGATCAATTGGGTTCATGATATAATCACACCTGATACATGATATACATTCAGTTTTGATGAGTTGGATTTAGTTATTTAATCGATGATAGGTGCACTATATAGCTCTGAGAACATATATTTATGGTATAAGCATGCTCCTCGCCCTTAGCCCATGTTGTTACAGGACATTCCAGATCCATCAGACATCAATGAGGACTTACCTTCATGTCAATGTTTTCTTCAACATTCCACTACTCAAAAAACTACAAATAACTTTACTCATGTTGTAAAAGTTGGTTTCCTAGACCCAACTTGATCAGTAATTTTGATTACCATATCATGATACAGAGTTATTCATAATGTATTATTACCATAATATTGTTGATACTTCTATATCCACTATATACATAGTAATTCTATTAGATTATTTTTTGTAAGGTTATAACAATTTACAACTATAATGAGAATCTTGAGATATATAAGAACAACCTTAAAAAATATGTTCTATGTTCTAGATACATCTACTGATGGGACATAGAAGATGTATGACCATTAGGTGTTTTGGGATCATAAGCATTATTACTGTAATATCTCATATTTTCCGTGTATTTTTTTAATATATTATATGGAATTATTTCAAAACCTAGTGTGAAGACGACACATCATTATAAGGCCCAGTGAGCACGAAATGGTGGTTTGAACTTTTTTTTTTAAGTTAAGTGAGTTGGAAATTGTGCGCGGTTGTGGAAGTTTCCAAACGGATGCCTGGATTAAAAATCTGAGGGCACTGTTGCGTACGGGACGACGAATTTACCTAAGAACGAGCCTAACCTCGACCGGCACAGGTGGAGGGAAAAAGTTAATTTTCAAACGTTTTAAGTAAAATAAAATAAAATAAATTTGCAATGTTTATTTTATTTATTTTTGGAAAGATCCGCTACAGTGCAATGACTTAGTCATTAATGTCATGTTATAATGACTTAGAAACAATAATTTTGACTCATTAATGCTGCAGCGTGACTGGATGTCAAATACGTTTCCGTTTTTATTAGGATAATCGAATATTTCTCATTGGTGACAATTGAGAGAAAAATTTGGAGAATCCGCGAAGCATTGGAGCAAAATTTTAGCGACGAACAACGACATATCGAAGTTGAGATTCACTGTGCCAACGAAGTTGAAGGATCTCGATGACAATGGCAGTGCAACCCTTTATTCAATGATCGATCCTTTCTTAAAGGTTGGGGTTGTTATTTTATTCCGTTTCCCACATTTTTAAATTTAAACGACGAACGCGGATCAACCATGAACATGTTGATCCGCAGATTCATGCATTCTTGTAGGAGGGATTTTATTTGGGTTGATTATGGGGAATTAATCCACGTTGATCATTGTTGTCAATTTCTGCTCCGTTTAAGCCTATTAACGGGAGCAGATCAATGTCGTGACGAACGACGGAGGAGGTTCGTTCCTCAATTTTTTTTTATTGTATTTCTTCCCTTTTCTTTCGCGCGTTCTTCGCGTTCTTCGTGGGGTGATGAACAATGGATCATTGAGTGTCTGTTTTGTGACGCAATGATCCCAAATTGAAGAATCGACACTACAATGACCTTGGGGAGGTGCGACGATGATGGCGGATGACGAATCAGACCGAATCGAGAAGGGTCTTTCTTTGAGCGTTCTTCACGCGGGAAGATCAAAGCATGTTTTCAGGGCTGATAGGAGGTCCAAAAACACTGGAAGAAGTTTCATGGAATCGGGGCGACCAAAACTGGGGAGTTTAGTGGTGATCAGACAGCCAGATCGAAGATCAGGGAAACACGGGAGGCGCGCCAGTGAAGAGCGTCGTTTCTGGAAATTTCCAGAATACACGACATGTACTTCCGAAGAACACGCCCTGTAGTTTTAGTGGTGTCAACAAGGGTTTCGGGGGCCAGAGAGGTATCACACGGCGTGTGACCCTAGTCACATGACGTTTTATAATTTCCCTGAAGCTCGGCGTGTACTTTGGGAAGTACACAGACACGGGTTGGACTACACAGCTTCAGACGACACGATATGTACAACATAGAAGAGTCGGCTATGTGGAACTTGAAATGTATCTAGGGGGAACAGGGACACGGGATGGAGTACACGACCGTGTACTCCATCACATGGCCAGGCGAGGCCAGTAATGTGGGTCACCCCGTGTACCGATTACACGGGTTGGTGTACACGGGTTGATGACCGTGTACAGGCACATGGCCAGTGTACACGGAGCCAACCCCAGTCACTCGGACACAGTGTGTACATTGAACTACTCACCGTGTAATCAGTTTTTCTACCTGACCAGCCTTACGACACGGGTCGTTGTACACAGGTAGTACCCGGGGTCAGACTACACATTGTATAACTTTTCTACACGCCATGTAATTTTTGGAAAAACGACATGGTCCTCTTGTTCACCGCATATTGGACATATTTAGTTTGGGTTAGTGACCCTTCTTCTCATTCTTCTGAAGGTTAGGCATCATTTCCTTCTACAAGAGTATGATCCCTTCAGCAGGACTTTCTGTGATAGAGTTAGAAATCCATCTGAGAGGTCCTGATCGAGATCCTCTATCCATTCTTGACCCTAGGTAGAGTCCATCATCAATGTGACTAACTCCACTGGGCATCAATCCACTACCTAGAAGGTGAATTTCGCATGAGTCATGGTATCCTCCATGGCCCTGGCAGTGATCCTAATCTATGTATTGTGATATTTCTCACTCAGGAGTGTGTCTCCCATAATGAGTGCATCTATCTATCGGAACATTCCCACTCAGGAGTGTGTCTTCCGTAATGAGTGTAACTACCTCTCATGGCATTTCCTGATGAACAATACTTCTTGGAAAGACGTCATCAGAGCTATAAGACTCGTGGGGTGTGTTCTCCCGGAATGAGTGCTTCGTGGAATCTTCAAACTAAACCCCTAGCTGGGGGTATGCGGTCGTGTGACTTGTCTCTGGACTACGAGTCTAGGTTTTGAGTATATCTGGTTTGTTCTATATGTTTTGTAGACATTTACTATGCATAGCTGACTGTAACTTTATTTTGTGTACTGCATTGTTGTTTTTTTTGGGGTCCTCTACTGAGTATTGTTATACTCACCCTTGCACGGGCTTTGCCCGCACGTGTCGCGTCTTGTGCAGATGAGCAGCCTTTTGACAGAGTCTAAGGTGGACTAGGACAAGACCGAGCTTTCTGAGTTCCCTACAGGCCGATGTGTTCCTACGGCTACGAGCAGCAGTCCTAGTACCTTCTGTGTTTACTGGTTGGAATTTGCAGTTTTTAGACTCTTATTTTGGTGGGCTTATATTCTGGTCCAGTTTACTTTCAATACTTTACCTTCCATCGTACTCTGTTGGTTGGGTTTAGTTTAATGAATATATTTTGTTCCTTAGTGTTTTTTTTTTCATTTCAACATTTGTGGGCTTGAAGATGTGTGCTTGTGTATAGGTGCTTAGGAAGTGCCTCCCATGTTAGTAATATGCCTACTTGGTGCTAGTCACTATCCCCTGTCCAATTGGAGGCGGGCTTGGAGAGTCGCGGCGCGGGCCCCACTGGGACGAGTCATGACAGAGTGGTATCAGAGATGGTCGGTTCTACCTTAGGACCTAGAGTCTATGAGTTTGGTTTGGGGAAATGATGTTAAGTGTTTCGAGCTCGGATTTCAGGCCAGAGACTCCAGTATTGGTGTGGTGACCGACGTATCCATACACCAGAACTCTGATAACCTGCTTTTTGACTCGGTATATGTCAGCACTAGTTGCGGGGAAATAAAAGAAAGGTACATGAATTATATAGAAATGGGTTGTGTTTTCCATATCCTTTGTGTCAGCTATCCATATATACTCATTGACCATGGTACATCTTGTTTCCTTACAGGATTCCTCTACGACGCATACCCGCTAGGATTCCGCAGCGTGATCATGAGGATGACCCCCTCAGTGATAAGGGTTCAATATAGGGACTAGTTCCCCAGGCATGGCCACTAGGTGGTGCACCAGTTATGCCACCACCAGTAGAGTAGCCTGTGGTACCTGCAGTACCGACCGATGAGGAGCACAGGCTGAGCGTGCTCCATGAGTTCCATAGATAGAGACCCCTCAGGTTCCAAGGCGAGCCCGACCCTCAGGAGGCTGAGGGCTAGCTTGAGGCAGTGACTAGAGTTTTCCATCTAGTGAGGACACCAGCAGACCGGATAATAATCCT
This sequence comes from Viscum album, assembly GCA_963277665.1. NCBI lineage: Eukaryota > Viridiplantae > Streptophyta > Magnoliopsida > Santalales > Viscaceae > Viscum > Viscum album. The sequence goes on from OY728153.1 coordinate 836,446,630, forward strand.
AGGAGCAATCCTTCTTCAGGGTTCGGCAGGATGATCGTGGATTCTTACCACACAGACTCACTATGAGGAGACTCTTTCATGAATAGAGTTTGAGTGACTCTTTAGGGAGGAGTTCTCTCGGGTTACGCTGAGAGCTGTGCTCATCTAGGAGCTTCTTCAGCTCCAGCAGGCCAGTATGGCAGTAGATGACTATTCATCGAGGTTCACCAACCTCGCCAGGTACTTGATGGATATGGTCAGGGATCAATACTTCAGAGCTTAGACCTTTGAGAAAGGTCTATGACGAGACATCCAAGCTAGTGTCACGCCTCTATGAATTTTGACTTATGCTGGAGTGCTCGAGCGGGCCTTGGTGATCGAGATCTTCTTGGTGGAGAAGAGACAGCCAACGACAGTCAGCAGCAGGAAGACAGGTGCGGAGACCTCGGCAGCAGGGAACCGACGTTAGGCACAGGGATCTGGATGCGGGAGGTGTCATAGGAGGACCCAGAATAGATGATCAAAAGTTCAGGGCTCTCAGGCTGGATCTAGTCAGCCTAGGGAGAAGCGATGCTACACATGCGATGGCAGGGGACATCTCGCTAGAGATTGCCCGACCCGTCGAGCTGCTGACAGGGAAGCAATGGATGGACCACAGAGGCAGAGGCAGAGTGTGGAGCAAATAGACCCACCAGGCGGTGGACATGGAAGAGGAGTAGGTATAGATACAGGTGGTGGTAGATGCTTTGACTTACTTCCACCACCACCCCCAAGAGGTCCGCACCAGGCTCATGGAGCTGGGGGACCGGGACGGGGACAACTGCATGCGGTCAAGGCATACGACCCATGGGCTCCAGGGATGATTCGATGTACGGTCTGTGTCTTTTCTACCTTAGCTTCCATACTTATAGACACAGGTTCCAGTCATTCCTTCATAGCCATGTGTCTTGTACAAAACCTCGATATTATGGTAGAACTGTCGACTCGATCCTTACGCATGGAGACACCTACAGGAGGAGACTCGACGATCACACACCTTTGCAGACAGTGTGGTCTTACCCTTGGCGGAGAGAGTTTTGGTTGGAACCTCTTGGTGGTAGCATCGAGGCCTTACGACTCCATTCTCGATATGGATTGGTTATGTTCGCTCCATGCCCAGATTTACTATTTTAGGCGAAGAGTGTGGTCTTTCCGTCGTGATGGAATGATGTTTTCCTTTTTTGGAGAAAGGGAAACCCAGGCATCTCAGAATGGGATTATGCATAGGAGGGTGCAACCAATCACTCATGAGTTGGCAAGCCTTTCCCTTGGAGCAGTGTATGTTGTGAGCTCCCAGTTCCCAGCAGTGGTGGCAGAGTATGAGGACATCTTTCCTAAAGATGTTCCAGGATTACCTCCCCACCGGGAAATCGACTTCTGCATTGACTCACACCCTAGTACGGAACTGATTTCCTCATCAACATATCATATGTCTCCTGTAGAGCTTCACGAGCTGAGGGTGCATTTGGAGGATTTACAGAGCAAGGGTTTCATGAGACCTAGCGTTTCACCCTGGACAACCCCAGTCTTGTTTGCCAAGAAGTCAGACAGGAGTCTGAGGTTGTGCGTGGATTACCGATGCCTGAACCAGGTGATGGTGAAGAACAAGTATCCACTACCATGGATAGATGACCTCTTCGATTAGCTAAGGGGGGAATAGTGGTTCTCGAAGGTTGACCTTCAATCGGGGTATCACTAGCTACGAGTGCGAGATGAGGATATACCGAAGATGGCTTTCAGATGCCGCTACGGTCACTATGAGTACTTTATGATGCCTTTCGGCGTGACGAACTCCCTTGAAGTGTTCATGGGACTGATGAGACAAAACTTCCAGCCGTACTTGGACCAGTTCGTAGTGTCCTTCATCGATGACATCCTTGTGTACTCAGCGTTAGAGGAGGAGCACGCGAGACACCCACGGATGGTTCTAGACGTACATCGGGAGCACCAGCTTTATGGGAAGATCTCAAAGTGACATTTCTAGATTCAGGAGGTCCACTTTATGAGAAATTTCATCTAAGAAGATAGAGTAGCTGTAGACCCAGCCAAGGTGGAGGCTGTGTTAGCATGGGATCCACCTTAGAGCGTGATGGAGGTGCGGAGCTTCCTTGGGTTGGAAGGATATTACCAGATATTCATTCCTAATTTCTCCCAGATATTAGAACCAATGACAGCCTTGATTAGGAATGGGAAACACTTCATGTGGAAAAAGAAGTTCTTATAGGCTTTTGAGCATTTGAGACACAGTTTGACGAGAACCCTGGTCTTGAGATTACCAGAGGAGGGTGTCGAGTACATAGTTTTCTACAACACATCAGGGACCGGGCTCAGTTGTGTCCTGATGCAGAGGCAGAAAGTGATTACTTATGGTTCATGCCAGCTTAGGCCACATGAGCATAACTATGCAACCCATGATCTTGAGTTAGCTGCGGTAGTCTTCGCATTGAAGATGTGGTGGAACTACCTTATGGTCGAGCGGTTTATCATCTACTCTAACCACAAGAGCCTCAGGTACATCTTTTCACAGAAAGATCTGAATCTGAGATAGAGGTGTTGTCTGGAGATCCTCCAGGACTATGATTTTGAGATCATCTATACTCCTGGGAAGGGGAACAAGGTGGAGGATGCTCCGAGTAGAAGATCGAGCTCACAACTGTTGAGTGAGGTGACAGAGCAATTAGCCACGTTGTAGTTTTCCTTCATGGACAGGGAAGATTTAGCCTACCTACAGTCTATGGTTGTTGCCCATCCACTCTTACAGCAGGCTAGGGAGGCGTAGCTATGAGATGTCGACTGTGTGGATTTATGTGCTCAGTTATCCATAAGACATGCTATTGATGGATATTCACAAGGTGGGGAGCATATAATTATTTTCAGAGGACACACTGTTGTACCGGTGGCATTGCAGGAGGAGGTCCTGAGGGAGTTTCATACACCCCCTTTGGCAGTACATCCTGGAGTGGAAAAGATGTACCAGGATCTCCGATGACATTTCTGGTGGTCGGGCATAAAGAAGGCAGTAGCATAGTTCATTTCCTGATGCCTCACATGACAGCAGGTGAAGGCTGAGCACCAGGTTCCAGTGGGATTAGCTCACCCCATGGAAGTTCCAGAGTGGAAGTGGGATGGAATATCGATGAACTTCGTGATAGGCTTACCACAAACGTCCAAAGGGAATGATTCCATCTGGGTGATCATTGACAGACTCACCAAGTCGACCCACTAAATAGCTATCAGGGAGCAGAGTTCCGTAGAAAGTTGGGGATTCCTCTATGTGCAGGAGATAGTTCGGATTCATGGAGTCCCCTCGACAATAGTCTCAGACCAAGATGCCCGTTTCACATTATGGTTTTGGAAGGGATTTCAAGAGGCTTTTGGGACTCAGCTACGCTTGAGCACAGTGTTTCATCCCCAAACTAATGGTCAAATCGAGAGGACCATTCAGGTTATGGAGGATATGTTGCGAGCCTATGTCTTGGAATTTGGTCGCAGTTGGGAGGACCACTTACCATTGGTGGAGTTTTCATACAACAATAGCTACCACTCCACTATTGGTATGGTACCATTCGAGGCCTTGTATAAGAGACCATGCCGGTCACTGCTTTGCTGGACTGACCCCGGAGAGTCAGCACTCACGGGTCCAGAGTTGGTGTGAGCTACCAATGAGAAGGTGTAGATCATTTGGGAGCAGATGAAGACTGCAAAGAGTAGGCAGAAGTCTTATGCTGATAGACGATGGAGACCTCTGGAGTTCGAAGAGGGAGACCACGTCTTTCTTTGGGTCTCACCTTGATGAGGGTTATGGAGATTTGGCCGAGGCAGAAAGCTATCTCCGAGGTTCATCAGACCCTTCCAGATACTATACAGAGTTGGTGAGGTGGAATACCGCCTAGCTCTACCGCCTCAGTTGCATCGGGTACATGATGTCTTCCACGTGTCGCAACTGAGGAGGTACGTGCATGACCCATCACACGTCATCGACTGGGGAAAGCTGGAAATTGAGGACAAAGTGACCTTTGATGAGTATCCAGTGGAGATCGAGGATTTTCAAGATAGGATCCTTTGTGGGTGATCTATTTCCTTGGTGTGCGTCTGGTGGCAGCACATGAATCTTCAGGAATCTATTCCCTTGGTGTGCATCCAGTGATCTATTCTCCCCAAGGTGGGGAGAATGTAATGTCTCAGAATTTACATGTATTTTATTTATATATTATATGGAATTATTTCGAAACCATGTGCGAAGACGACACATCATTTTGAGGCCCAGTGAGCCCAGAATGGTGTTTTGAACTTTTTTAAAGTTAAGTGAGTCGACACTTTTGTGCGGTTGTGACAGTTTCCAAATGGATGCCCAAATTAAAAATATGAGGGCATCATTGCATCCGGGATGACGACTTTATGTAAGAATGAGCCTAACCTCGACCGGCATGGGTCTAAGGAAAAAGTTAATTTTCAGACGTTTTAAGTAAAATAAAATAAAATAAATTTGAAAAGTTTATTTTATTTCTTTTTGGAAATATCCACTGCAGCACAGTGACATGGCAACTATTTCAGTCATTAATGTCATGTCATAATAATTCAGAAATAGAAATGTAGAATCATTAATGTCGTAGCATGACAGGATGTGAAATATGTTTCCCTTTTTATTAGGATAATCAAATATTGCTCGTTGGTGATGATTGAGAGAAACCTCTTGAGAATCCGCAGAGCGTTGGAGCAAACTATCAGTGATGAACAATGACACATCGAAGTTGAGATTAGTTGTGCCAACAAAGTTGAAGGATCTCAACGGCGATGGCAGCGCAAACCTTTCATCAATGATCAATCCTTTCTTAAAGGTAGGGGTTGTTATTTTATTCCATTTCCACTATTTTTAAATTTAAATGATGAACGTGGATCAACCACGAACATGTTGATCCGCAGATTTGTGCGTTCTTGCAGGAGGGATTTTATTTGGGATGATTATGGGGAATTAATCCATGTTGATCATTGTTGTTGATTTCTACTCTATTTAAGCCTATTAACGGGAGTGGATCAATGCCGTGACGAACGACGACGGAGGTTCGTTCCTCAAATTTGTTTTATTGGATTTCTTCCATTTTCTTTCGTGTGTTCTTCACATTTTTCATGGGGTGATGAACAACGGATCGTTGTTCATCCATTTTGTGACGAAACAATCCCAAATTGAAGAATCGACACCACAATAACTTTGCAGAGGTACAACGACGATGGCGGATGACGAATCAAACCAAATCGGAAAGGGTTGTTCTTCGAGTATTCTTCACGCATGAAGATCAAAGCATGTTTTCAGGTCCAATCATAGGTCCAGAAACCCTAGAAGAAGATTTTTGGTGTCGGAGCGACCAAAACACGGGAGTTTTGTGGCGATCAGACAGCTGAATCGATGATCGAGGCAACACAGGAGGTGCGCCGGTGAAGAGCGTCATTTTTGGAAATTTCCAGAATACACGGTGTGTACTTATGAAGAACACACCGTGCAGTACTGGCGGTGGTGACTAGGGTTTCGGGGGACAGAGAGGAATCACACGGCATGTTAGACTTTCCCTGAATCTCGGCGTGTACTTTGGGAAGTACACAGACATAGTTTGGACTACACGGCTTCAGACGACACAGCGTGTACAACATGGAAGAGGCGGCTACGCGGAACTCGGTGTGTATCCAGGGGGTACATAGACACGGGATGGAGTACACAACTATGTAATCCATCACATGGCTAGGTGAGGCCAGTAACGTGGGTCACCCCATGTACCAATTACATGGGTTGGTGTACACGGTTTGATGACCGTGTACGGGGACATGGCTAGCGTACACGGAGCCAACCCCAGTCACTCAGACACGACATGTACATCATACTACATGCCATGTACTCAGTTTTTCTACACAACCAGCCTTATGACACATGTTTTTGTACACGGTCAGTACCCAGGGTAAGACTACACGGTGTGTAACTTTTCTACACATTGTTTACTTTTTGTAAAAACAGCATGGTCCTCTTGTTCACTGCATCTTAGACATCTTTCGTTTGGGTTAGTTCCCCTTATTCTCGTTCCCCTGATGGCCAGGCATCGTTTCCTTCTACAGGTGTATGATCCCTTCAGCAGGACTTTTTGTGATAGAGTCCGGCATCCATTCGAGAGGCCCATATCGATATCCTCCATCCATTCTTAACCCTAGGTAGAGTACAGCATTGATGTGGACAACTCCACTGGGCATCAATCCTCTACCTAGAAGTTGAATTCCAGACGAGTCAAGGTATCCACCATGGCCCTGGCAGTGATCCTCATCTGTGTATCACGATCTTTCCCACTCAGGAGTGTGTCTCCCATAATGAGTGTATCTATCTATCATAATCTTCCCACTCAGAAGTGCGTCTCCCGTAATGAGTGTAGCTAACTCTCATGGTGTTTCCTGATGAACAATACTTCTCGGATGGATGTCATCAAAGCTATAAGACTCGTGGGGTGTGTTCTCCCGGAATGAGTGCTTCGTGGAATTTTCTAACTGAACCCCTAGCTGGGGGTATGCGGTTGTGTGCCTTGTCTCTGGACTACGGGTCTGGGTTTTGAGTATATTTGGTTTGTGCTATATGTTATGTAGACATGTACTATGAATAGATGACTGTACCTTTACTTTGTGTACTTATTTGTGGTTTTTTAGGGTCCTCTACTGAGTATTGTTATACTCACCCCTGCATGGGCTTTTCCCGCACGTGTTGTGTCTTTTGTAGACGAGCAGCCTTTTGACAGAGTCCAGGGTGGACCAGGACAGGACCGAGCTTTCTGATTTCCCTACAGGCCGAGATGTTCCTATGGCTATGAGCAGTAGTCCTAGTACCTTCAGTGTTTAGAAGTTGGACTTTGCAGTTTTCAGACTCTTGTTTTGGTGGGCTTGTATTCTGGCCTAGTTTACTTTGAGTACTTTACCTTCCATCGTACTCTGTTGGTTGGGTTTAGTTGTATGCATGCATTTTGTTCCTTAGTGTTTTTTTTTCATTTCATCATTTGTGGGCTTGGAGATGTGTGCGTGTGTACAGGTGCTTAGGCAATGCCTCCCATGTTAGTAATATGCCTACTTGGTGCTAGTCACCAGCCCCTGGCCCATTGGAGGTGGGCTAGGGGAGTCGCGGCATGGGCCCCACTGGGACGGTTCATAACAATTACTTCTTGTCATTAAGTTCACACGTGGAGATCTCAAGTATAGGAGATCATGAGGACTAAGAGACAATATTAACACTACATGTTTTGGGTGTCATTGGTTGTTCCTATTTATGAGCACGTGTATTGGTCTGTTGACACGAGATCATTATCAGTGTGTACCATTTGATCATGTACTTTTATGTAAGTTAAAACCATGAAATTTAAGTTTTGGTGGGGTACCTTGTGTTTGGTGTGTCATTGGTGGTATGAGATTAATTGAATGATCAAGATAGGTTTTTTGATACCAAAAAGAAGAGATATATCAAACCTGGTTGAATGAGATAGTATCACCATTAATAAATTAATTCCCTTGTTAAAAGAAGGTTAGTCCATATGGTGAGGTCATGAAATATTAAAACAAGGACTATGACACAATGTTTTCATCCCGCTTTATGATATATAATGATACTAAGAGATTATATTACACGACATGTGTTTTTAGAAGGTAGTCATAGCTATTAATCATCCTTATCTCCATAGGGGTTATGACGTGTTTCTAGATACCACTCTTGGTCTGTGGGTATGTATCACTGCTATTGAGATAAGGGCCTAGAGGGTCAAATAAAAAATGTATCCACAAGTTCCACCTATTCGGAAGAATATAATTTTAGGATGAAGTGGGCCCCACGTGTGGGATCCGGTGAATGTACGAGTGTGAATGATAAAAATTCAATTATATTATTTGATTTTTGAATAATAATTATTTAATTCATTTCTCAATGTATTCACAAATAATTTAATTATAAGAGTAAATATAAGAAAATATTATTTTTAGAATGAACGTTACACATTCAGGATTCATTAAATAATAACAGGAGGAACATTCCAAGAAGAATATTTGTGACATTCATGACAGATGCTCATAGTTCATCACATTACATTTTACAATTTCATAAGATGGTGGTGAAAAATATTTGTGACATTTACAACATTTATACTAAGTTATTCATGTCATTTTCGACCTCTTTAAGAGGCTAAACATGTGTTCAAGATTAGGTGTAGTTTTTAAAAGTTTAACCTACTATTTAAGATCATTTTTGAGCCATGAAGTAAGAATAAGAATAATAACATGAATAAGAATAGATCAATCCCAATTCCTCATATTGAGACTACATTCTTCATATGATCTAAAATAAATTGTAAAGCACATTGATTTCTCGCACTAGCACATGAGAATCGAAGAACGATGATCCCGAAGATTTGGTGCATGTGTAGAAGATATAGAGGATGTCTCGATGGGAAACTTCATGCTATGACACACTAAAGGTGAGCATATCATATTAAAATTGACAAATGAATAAGGTACCATTTACGATTTTTTTAATTTTTTTTCTTCATACATAAAATTGCACACGATCCATGGAAGAATCCAGACCTTGGTATACCAAATTAGATGTTATAACAATAATCCAGTTGAATGTTTTTGATAATAATGGTATTTCATGTTTTTTAGTGCTTGAGATCCTACAATTGGTATCAAAGAATTAATGCAGTTATTTTAGTCGAATTATAATTAATTTTGAATGAATTTGAGAATATGTCATCGTAACTGTCTCAACAATACGAACAATGCTTCAATATGAGGTTAGTTGACCTATTTATATAAATATGAGGATTTAAATACAACATTTTATGACTGAATAAATTAAATAACATTGATATAAACACACACACACACATTATATCTCTTGGTCTAGGGAAGGTGTTGTCATCATCAACCGTTGACGATCATGGCCCATGAACCAGGCTGTGGGAGGAGAGGCTTGCAGTAAAGGAGTAAAAAGAAACAAATAGTAAAGGTTAACTATATAGAATTTGGTAGTCTGCATGCTTATAAAAGAATCTAACCCCAGGGAGGTGGCATCCCATGTTCAATGTAGGGGTATTATAAAATATCTATATTGAGGGTGAAATAGCTGCATGCCTATCTCAATCATGCCCCACCATTGATTGGGGGTATTAGGTCAGTTCCTAGGGCACTAGATTGTATATTTTAAAAAAACCCTTTTTTACATTTTATTATTATTGAGAATCACATGTTGGAGCCACCCCCTCTAGCACCATGGACATATACATGGGTGCTTTTCACCACTAACCCAGTGGTCTAGCTGAGTCAGTCCAAGTTGAACTAGGCCTAGTCGAGTTATTCCTAACCCACCTAGCCATTCCAATCCGAGAACCCCTTGAGGAGTAAAATAAATACCTAAGAGCCTAAAAATTTGTAAAAAATAAAAAAAATATTTTAAAAATAATTAGAATGAAATAAAATTGTTTTTGGGATCGTGCGACTTGTATTTAGTGAATTAAAATTAGTTTTATTTATTTTAATTCATAAATAATACCCTTGAATTGAATTAATTCCAAAATAATTTTTATTAAGAAATATTATTTCATTTTGGATGATCATAAACTGATACTGGACTCATTCATCTTTTGTTTTTATTTATTTAATTTAATTATTTAATTTAAATTTTAAAAGTGTATTAATGATTTTTTAAATATCTTTTTAGATGGTCTGTGAATCGTCTCCCCATTATTAAATGTATAAGGGTCTCTGGGTCCACATTTTTAGTGATAAAAAATGAAATTCTCATATCCCAAGTACCCTCTCACCTATGAATTCATATAATGTATAAAATAGAGGGGTTTGTGACAATGTGATTTGAATCAAGAGACGATGTGGAACCAAACAAAATAAACGCATAGAGTTTGGCAGGTGATGTAACTCGAGTTGGTGCATGGATCAAGGATTTACCTTAGGGTCTTAGTTGATCCATCATCTTCTCAATGGATCAACCAGTATAAACAACTCATGATCATGTATTTTATTTATTTTATTATGCATAGTTAATTTTTTGTGAATTTGTGGATGATGTGTGATCACATAGAATAGTTAATGAGAATAAAAATATAAGATAAATGAGCATGAAAGATGAATGTATTATATTTATTTTTGATTAAACTTATGAGTGTGATCACATAGTAATGAGTAGTTGGATTTCAGTTGCAAATAAAACAAAAATTGAAAAATCCTCAAAGTAAAAATTATGTCATTAAACATCTTCTATTGATTGAGTTTGAAAAAAACTGTACCTTTGAGGTGTTCGTTATCCATAGTTGAGGCTGTATCTTACTACTGTGGAATTCTAATGATAGTAGTGTGTCTACTGAACTGAAGTTTCAATAAATAAATAGTTATATCTAGCATGTTGCAAATTTATAAGAAAAATGTTTATTAAATCAAATTTAGGTTTATCAGAAATAATAATCCACTCAAAGGATTTTTGAAAGCTTGTTTAAGGGTATAAGACTCTACCCTTATGCATGAATACCCTTATGCATAAGGGTAATCAAAAATGTTTTAAAATCATTAAAAAATGTTTTTAACATTTAAAACGATTTAGATGGTTAAAAAATATTTATAAATCTATATAAAATCTATTTTAGAATTTTTTAATTTATAAAAGGTTTATAAATTATTTAATAATATTTTTTTTATAATTAATTAAAATTTTATGAAAAATTTTATTCTTAAATATTAAATTCTAATTATATGGAAATTATTATGATATATAAATAAGATTGTTTATTTAGAAATCATAAGAAATAATTTATAAAGGGTTATAAATTATGAAATAAGAGCATAATATAACAGGTTTATATTTAAATTATGAATTATTCATAATTAGTTATTTTGAATTGTTCAAAATAAAATGGGTCCTTATTTGGATATTATTTAAGCCAGGTCAAAAGTGTTTTGATGATTGATCTGATTAATGTTTAAATAATGAATAAGTTTATGATATTTAAATTATGTAAAATGTTTACATAATATAAATCAAATTATAAGTTGTTTATAAATCATATAATATCATATATCTAAAATATAAAATCTCATATAATGATAAATATGAAAGAGTTAATATTAGAATGAATATAAAATATTTTTATTCATAATTATGGAATGTCCATAATGCTAAAGCTAAGATTATTTTGTGTTTATAATTAGATTTTATTTATGAATTGTTCATAAATATTTATATCATGTTTAAATATCTGAATTGTTCATTTATTTAAAATATTATTCCATTTCTTATTCATAATTGTAATTTTTTATATGATGAATGGTGTATGTTTTAGTTTAAGTGTTAAAATACTTATAAATAGTGTCTTGCATTACATTCTAAGTATGATTTGAATTTAGTTTTTCATGTACCTTGAAATTAGTTTTCAATTAAAGTTACAAACTTGAATATAGTTGTTGAATATAGTTTGTGGATATTGGGTGTTAGATTTATGATGAATTATATTCTCTCTTGAGTAAATTATCCCTGGGTAGAGGGTCTTGGGGTCAAACTACCCACCTACCTAGAGGCTTATGCCTTATCAAGGCTAATGAATGGGATTGGATATCAGTTTCTATATGATTAATCATGTAGAGATTTATAATCTCATATAATTATAAACCTTAGATGAAGTGTTAATGTAATTTATGTATATGATGCATTCATATATGTATGAATATACTTGAATTATATTTTTGGGTGAGTAACACAAAATTGTGGGTTGTGTAAAGGGTTACACATCAATATGGTTTGAACATATTGATTGAGTGTAGATAATAGGATTCCAAAATAAATTTCTAGAAGCATTAATACATAAAGGGAATAACATGAGATAATATGGTGAGATTAAAATCTAATTCAAATACTAAGTGTGATATTCCTTCCAAAGCAGCACTTTTCAAGACCTCGATCATCCAACCGGGTAGGTTATGCTAAAGCTGGGTTCCCCTATATTATCTTATGTAAGGAAAATAAGTAATAAGTGACTCTATATTTTCCTATTGGGAAGATCATGATAAATACGGGTTCCCATGTATTGTCTCTTATTAGCTTGTTTTTGGTGTTTGTTTTGGGTTACACTAGCCGAGAGACCCGAATAAGATTATGTTACTAAAGGAATAGAGTTATGTTTATCCATATGATGGATTGGAAAAAGATTTGCCTAACCGACTATACAAAAGTCATATATGATATTATTGGAATGATGTCTTTCCTAAATTTCTAAATAACAAGAGAAACACTAAAGATACATAGAGATTAGTGAAATATGGCTCTTGACCCACTAATGGATATGATTTACATTTAAAGGTGGTCATAATTTTAGTGGGAGATAATTTAATAAAATTATTTATTAAATGATTAATAATAAATGATACTCATTTGATAAAATCTTTAGTTGTAAATATCATTATAATCTTAAAACTAAACTTTTTTTATTAATCCTTGAAAATAGAATCTTAATGCAAGTATCTTTTAAGACAAGTAAATTATTAAAAGTTCTTAAGCAAGACCGTTGATTTAAGAAAAGTTATTAAGAAAAATTCAATGTGTCGGGATAGAGTAACCAAGTGTTGAAATTTTTTAACAAGTGAATATGGATTCTTATGGGATCATAGAGCAATTCATTTAAGGTTTCAAAGGCATTGGGTAAAAAATGACAAAATGAATCTTTGTATCCATTTATGTACTAAATATTATTAGGTATGACAATGATTTAAGGAATTTTAGTCTCATATACTCAATATGATTTGTTATGTCAAAATATATTTAATATGATTGAATATGTTGAAAAATAAATGATACTAAATATTTACTTAATACATTATTGGTTATAGAAATAAATTCTAATATTTTAATAGATATATTATATCAAATGGATGTTTTAAAAAGTTTTATAAATATACAGAAGGTCAGAAGATGAAAATAATTGGAGGTTGATTTTTTTTCAAGTAATGGGGAAAAGGAGTTACTGCATTGATAACATGGACACTTCAAGCATTGATAACTTATCATAAGATGTGTATTTTATATCATTTAGCTCTTAATAAGAGAATGTAAATAATAATTGTTTAAATGAACATAGATTCATTTTTAATACACATGATTTAGGATTTGTTTAATTTTGTAACATACTTTAAGGGAAGACTACAAATGGACTTGTTCTGGTTTAGGGATTTATCATATTGTCATCTACGTAAATGTTCTAAAAATATTATTGAATTAAAAGAAATTTTACCCAATATTATCAAAGTGTTGGTAATATATATATATATATATATATATATATATGAAATAGTAATATGATGTATAAGATCTAAAGTACTATATAGATAATACAAGTAGGTAAAATTTAAAACCAATAGATGAAAAGATGGATGAAAATTTCAACATTATTTCTTCAAGTAGTAAATCAAGGTCATTGAAATCTAGGGTTGTCATGAAGGAAGAGTAATAATTCAATATGATTATATTATCCAAGATATACCTTATGGAGTTTTTGAAAATCCATGGGATTTTCATGTTAAGTGTGGATGTTATAGAAATTAATTCTTTTATTTTTAAGGGTATATGATACTGAATTTATATTTTACAAGTGTTGTAAATATATAGGAATTAAAAATACGAGGAAGAATTGTTTGAACTTGTAGTTTAAAATTATGAAGTAAAGAGTTTCTACATCTATATGTAAAGGATAGTGTCAAACTTAGATGAATTTAAGTACTAGATGTGTATCTTTAAACCATTTATATTATATGATAATAATAGTTGTATGATAATAAAGAGTTTTTATAAACATGAGATGATTTATTGAATACACATGGTTTATGATTCATCAGGTTTTTATAACATGTTTTGAGAAGAATAATTCAATATAATAATTCATCTAAGATAAATTGTTTATCCAGATACGTGTGAAAATATAAAGGAATGTGTTCTTTCCTACCATTGGTGATATACTTTAAAGAATACTTCTTTTCAAAAAGAAAAATGTTCCAAACAAATAGAACACCATATATGATATAATTTATTTGTTTAATATTCTTAGTAAAAGTAAATAAATGTTATTTATTAAACACAAAATGGTACATATATCTTATAAAGATATTATGAAGAGAATATAATTTCTAAGAGGATAGTGGGAGTATGTTTGGACATAAAGAAGTTCGAAGTTAATATTTAAAATACTATACTAGTCTAAGTTTAAAGTGAATTTTACTTAATATCCTAAATGAGTTAGGATGTATTAGTAAACAATAATGTAAATAGTTAAATTATTTCAAGGAAAATGTTTGATGAAATAGGGTTCCATGGGTGATGATGATGAACTTATAAGAATTTATAAGTAGATTTTTTTTGACATTGTAACATTTGATGTTGTGAAGTTATGAAGTTTAGACAAGTTCAAGAATTTGAACATCTAGGAATATGATCCCTAAATTTCACCATTATTCAAAATAGATTAATTCATAGATCTTAATCAATAATGGTTTCAGTGGTAGGGTTTTATCATATGGTCACTAAGATACGTGACATGGATTACATATGATGTAATGAGTTAATAGAACCCAAAAATTTTAGAAAACATAAGGCTGGTCTAGCAGTTTATCATATATGATATGATAAACTTGTGATTATATTGGTTTTGATAAATTTCTTAAAGTTCTTAATATTATTAAAATGTATCATATTAAAGGAAACACCCATATTATCATTCTTTCATGTTAGCTATATAAATTTATATATAGATATACATTTCATGAAGTGAAATGATAATTGACCTCTCAAAGTATGACTTAGAGTTTATCCCTAATTAATGTTCATAATGGAGTATTATAGGTCATGAATAAATATTAAGTTTATCATGAGTAGGATTCTTGTATAGAGATACAGAATATGATCATGAGGCACAAAACCAGAAATAAGATTCTTTGGTGTGCTAAATGACATACTAAGTATACCACATGGTGTGTCATACAAGGATGTCTTTGGTATACTAGGTGTGCATGTATCATATTTTAGTCCCCATGATATGAGGTCGGTGAGATGGCTAGAATGATAACTTTCATACTTTGATACCCTACTTATGAAAGTCTATATACTGACTTAGCTAATATGAGGGTGGTTGGGTATGTTGCCGATCATGTTGTCGGTTGGAGATTAACCTAGATGAGATTTTTCCTCTTATATGATGAGTGTGACATCAAGGCCCATGATTAAGATAAACTATGGAAGTGTGTTTCCATACACAAATATTATATATATCTATCCAAATAAGGGACATGTGATGTGTTTATCCATAAGGATAAATTAAATGTGATTTATTCATCAACCAGATCAGTCTATACTCAGAGAATTGAGAACAGATTATTTAGCTATATGATATTGACATGTTCCATGTCCCATGGTCACTTGATGTATTGGAAAAAGGGAAAATGTGAGAATTTACGTTTTTATATAATGAAAACTGGTAGACACATGTATACAGATACATGTGTTTGATGGAGATCATGCTAGATCCCTTTATATCTTGAGTAAAATTGATGCTATTATAGAATCTTCTCTTTTCTTACACTTATGGATATGAATATTGATATTTACTATCGACACTATACAAGACTTTAGGGTCACACATTGTGGTTGAAATAATCAAGATTGATTTTTACTGAGAGAGTGACTCTAAAAGTGTTTTATAGTGAATCCAAAAGTGTTTTGGATGGGTGTTCAAAAGAAATTACATACGATCTAATACAAGGTGAAATAAATGATGGATTTCCAAAAGTGTTTTGGTAGATATCATAAAGATTTTTGGATATGGTAACAAAAGTAATTGTTTATGACAAAATGTATGGTGAAATGGAAGAAAATATATTAGGCTTTAGTGGAGGATATATTCCCTAAAGTGTTATTTTTATATGATGCAAATGGCTACATATTGTGGGTTAACAACATGCTTGAGATACAACCACTGCCAATGATTTGTTTGGAATCCGAATAATAAACTTTATCATTTGTGTTGATCTTCCACATATCTATCATTTAATGTATTATTTAATCTAATGAAACTTTTGGGAGGGCTCACATTAATGTATATTATACATGAATCAGCCATGAAATTTAATCTTTCATTATAAGTGCATGAGTAAAGGCGACTACCTAAGGAGCGTTATTATGACTTACATAAACAATTTCATATGATGGAAGATGCGTGTGGATTCATATCCTCATGCTTGTATAAAACTCCCCAAGACCCATACCTCACTTAATTTTCCTTCTTTTTATATGATATTCTATAAAAACTTGAATATAAGGATGGATCCCTCTCATGTGGAAAGAGATTCATATCGGCCCATGGATACACTATGGAGGTGGGATGATTTTTTTACCACTTTGTGATATATATCAAACTTATCTAAAGGAGATAAATATTGATTCAATGTCTCTTTGATGTACAGTGCACGCATTCTTCATTTCATAATTTTATACGCATTTTCATATTATCTTACATAGGAGATCCTCAGATTTGGTTTCAAATTTCTTCCACTTTATCTAATAAGTTTTTTTAGATTCATAAAAAAATTAACAACCTTGAAAAATTGGTTATAATTTTATCTTAAATGAGTTTATGATATGTTGGTAAATATAAATGTAAGAGTTACATTTAGTTACCATATTAAAGTAATTTTCACTTTATCCTAAAAAAGTTTGGGAGGTCTAGTAAACAATAATGTAAGTAGCAACATTATTTCAAGGAAAATTCTTGATGTAATAGGCATCCAAGGATGATGATGATTAAATTAGAAAGAGTTATAAATATAAAAAATAAGTTTACATCATAATAGTTGATGTTGTAAAGTTAAGATGTTTTAATATGTTTAATAAGTCAAATAACTAGGAATACGATTCCAAAATATCAACATTATTCATGCATGGTTACTTTATAGATGTTTATCACTAAGGATATAGTGGGATTATTTTTTCATATGGTCACATCAAAATGTGACATCAATTACATATGATGTAATTAGTTAACAAAACCAATAAAGTATTGAAAAAATATGGCTGATCTGGTAGTTTATTATATACGATATGATAAACTGGTGATTATATTGGTTTCTTTAAATATTAGTTAATAGTTTAAGAATATTAAAATGTTTTTATTCATGGAAAAATCAATTTTATCATTTTTTTACATTGGCTACATAAATGTTTATATAGATATATATTCAATGAACTGTAATGATAATTTACCCCTCAAAGTATGAATTTGAGTTATCCCTAACCAATGTTCACCATGGAGAATTATATATCATGAAAAAATGTTAAGGTTAGCATGATTAGGATTCTTATATAAAGATACATAACATTCTCATGTGGAAAAAACAATGAATATAATTCTTTGTGTATGCTGGATAACCTAGTAAGAATACCACATGGAGTTCCATAAAAATGTTTTTTGTATACTAGGGTTGCATGGATTATATTTGAATATTCATTACATGGGGTTGGTGATATACCTAGCATGAGAACCTTCATACTTTAATACTCTAATTACTCAAGTCTACATATCAACTAGCTAATATAGGGATGGTTGGGTATGTTTTTGATCACTTTGTTGACTGGAGTTAACCAAGATGATATTTTTCCTCTAGTATGATAAGTATGACATCTAGTCCCTTGATTGAGATAGACAATGGGAGTGTACAGACACACCTAGATATTATATATCTATCTGAATAAGGGATGGGTGATGTTTTTATACATAATAATTAATGACATTTCTTGTATTCATCGATTAGATCAATATATACTTTGATAATTGAAAACAGATGAGTTGACTATATGAGATTGACATGTTCCATGTCTCATGGCCACTAGATGTCTTAGAAAAATGGAAAATATAAGAATGAACATTTTCATATGATAGAGAATATTGGAAATAAGTATAGAGATACATGCGTTCAATAAAAATCATGCCAAATACCATTATTTATTAAGTAGTATTGATGATTTTATAAAGGCCTCTCTTTTATTACATATATGGATATGAACACTAATATTTTTGTAAACATTTTAATGGTTTGTGGGGTCACACTTTGTGGTTTACTAAATGGGGATTTTTTTTGACTATAAAGTCACTCTAAAAATGTTTTAGAGATAATCCAAAAGTGTTTTGTATGGATATTCACAAGGTATTACATATGATGTGATATAAGGTAAAGTTAATGACAACTTTGTGAAAGTTTTTCAAAATATATCCAAAATATTTTTGTATATGATTTCAAAAGTTATTATATATGATACCATATAACATGAAATGGAATAATTTTTATTAGTGTTAACAGTATTAGATATATTTAATATTTGTTTCCCACATCGGTATGGGTTATCTATTGTACTCTTTTTCTTAGCTATAAATAAAGAAGCCTACATATTTGTGGGGTATGGGATTCCATACAACATGGTATTAGAGAAAGTGTAACTTGTAACCCTTCTCTACATGTTGGCCCTCCCTGTGTGATAACCACTTACTTGTTTCCCCTCACTACATGTCATCCCTCATTGCACACCAACCCTCCCTATGCGACGACCCCCTACACATCTGTACCTCTAGCATGAATTCCCACCAACCTTCTCCTTACATGTCAGAATCCTTGTCTGTCACTCCTCCCTACGCATCACCCCCCCCCCCCCCCCGCGTGACACCCTCGTCTGCTAGTCTCCCCTCCCTATGTGACACCCCAACCCATCAAACCTCCCTATGTGATAACCCCATACTATTAGTCTCCCCTCCCTATGTGACCAACCAAC
Source organism: Viscum album (assembly GCA_963277665.1). Classification (NCBI taxonomy): domain Eukaryota; kingdom Viridiplantae; phylum Streptophyta; class Magnoliopsida; order Santalales; family Viscaceae; genus Viscum; species Viscum album. The sequence continues at coordinate 836,465,519 of OY728153.1, forward strand.
CCATCACCTCTCCCTGTACGATGCCCCTATCCCTTCACCCTCCCTATGCAATGCACCTCCCATCTTAGTGCTTCTTATTGACCATATCCCATATCTATGTGATTCCCCTGTGTGTTGTATTCTATACAGGCTTTCCAAAATCCTCTAACCCCATCCCCGCCTCTATCTGTGCGCTACCCCCAAACTGCATAGCTACTCCACACTACTATCCATACTACTCAGAATATTCCTTCTATTACCTAATTTCCACCTAGATGTTGCACATGTGAACTTTCAACACCCACTTTATACATATTTCACAATATCAACACATTATCTTTTCACAACATCCATGTTTATCACTCCAACTCCCTCTTATTATCTTCATGTCCAACTATGGAAATGATTTCTCCCTTTATAGATACTATTCTCATATTGTTGCATCCCCTCTCGATCCAAAATATGTCACATTTAAACAATGGTAACAATAGAAAAAATATATTTTCTATGCTATTTAACTCAATATATTTCTCAATTAAGAATATTTCCAAGAATTTTAATACTTATAAGGACTTATGGGACTATATATTAATTATTTTTTTAGGCGAACAATCTCTCTCACTTATCTGATCTTTTTCAGCATCTGTTCACACTTCAACAAGGAACTCACTTGATTCCCTCTTATTACAATGAGTGGAAGTCTATTGTCAATGAGATCCATGATTTATGGTCCATAACATATACTATTGATGATGTTCACACTCAACGCGATCACTTGTTCTTGTTCTCCCTCATGCATGGTCTTAATGTTTAGTTCACTACTATTGTTACCGACATGTTGGCCAGTACCACCACATTATATCCCTCCCTAGTTTATAATTTATTTTTTATACGTGTCTTACTCTGTTGGCACTCAAAAATGACCACTATGATCATGTTGCTATGGTCTCTCATGGTTCTATAATAAGTGTTATCCATTTTAGGGGTTATGGTCGACCTACTACCATTAAATATTTTATGCATTTTATAAAATACTATCCTAAAATTAATACATTCTAGTATTTTAATGGTTACATAGATGGTTCTTCAGTTCTAGTTTTCTCTCAATCTGCATAGGTATAAATACCCACCCCTATGCATCTAGATGATATTCACCATACTATTGATATATCTTATGATGAGTATTGATATCTCTAATATCAACGTGTTGGTACTTCATTGAGTGCTATTATTTCTCATGGAGACACACCTATAACTTTTATATCCTAGTGACCCACCTTGTGGATTTTTGACTCTATAATCTCAGAGAATATCATTGGGAATGTAGATATTCTTTGATACTATAGATTGAATTCAATTAGAGTTAATATTACTATGGTTGTTGATAATATAGTGTGTGTTTCTGGTTATGGGAGTTGCTTGATTACACCTAGCTTGACACTCTCCATGATTTCCCTTATTCCACACCATCCTTTTAATTTTATAACTACTAGTAAACTTATTTCTAACTTATAGTGTTGATTCATCTTCTCACATACTTCAGTTGTCTTTAAATATCCTTCAATGACTCGGGAGATTGGTAGTCGATGACTTCAGGGTGGTATGTATGTGTTTGACTTGGATTCATCTCTCATATGTACATTCACTTCTGACTATGTCTTATAGCTTCATTATCACCTTGTTCATCCACCTACACCCATTCTCCAATCACTTTTTATGGAGTTAAGTCATGTTTCTCCTTTTGATTGTGAATAATGTCATTATTCCAAGAATCACTGGGTCACCTAAGACCCCTGAGAAATTACTCATACATTGATTCATTTTCATTTAGTTCATTTCGATGTATGGGGACCCATTACTAGCCCTTGTAAACTAGATTATCATTATTTTTTCACCTTCATCAATGGTTTTTTAAGAATGATGTGGGTTTATTTGATTAAAAGTAATTATAAAATTTTTATATTGTTTTATTCCTATTATCAGGAAGTTCAAACCCATTTTTTCTGCTAAAATTCATTTTTTTCCTCTAACAATGCTTGTAGGTATTTTTATGGCCTGTTTTATTCCTTTTTGGATTACCTCAACATTATCCATTAGACTTATTTTCCTGATACACCTCAAAAAAATGATGTTGTAGAACGTGAGAACTAACATATTCTACAAGTTGTTCATGCTCTTATTTCAAATGAAATTTATGACCATTTTTCGGTGTTATGTCATTCTCAACCCTATATATATCATTAATATAATTCCCTCATTGGATCTTAAGGGGTAAACTCCCTTCAATTATTTGTTTCCAACTTCATCACCACATCCAATTCCTCTTCAAATTTTTGGCTGTTTTGATTATGTTAGGGATACTCACCCCTCCCTTTAAAAGTTTGATGAATACACACTCAAATGAATATTTCTTGATTATTCATGAAGTAATCACGGATATCACTACTTTTATATGGAATTTCATCATATTTTAACATTTTTTATGTTTCATTTTTCAAATCCTCCATTTTTTTTTCTCCTAATTTCCCAACATCACCGGCTATTCCAGATTCTGATGTTACATTACCTTATTCTCTTAATCCTCCACCACCACCATCTCTTCTTCATGATGTCATTAGATCATGTTCTGGACAATTTTATACTCTCCTCCCTTTCATACCTACCACTCTATAGCCTGATTATTATACTACACTCAATGAATCACCAAATCCTGGTCCTCTATCGTTAGAGTTACCCATTTACCATTACAAGGTTACATGCTCTTATTAGAAAAATATTAGTTCATCAACTTCTTGTTAGGTATTATTTGTGGCTACCTCTCATGCTATTGAAAAATTGGATGCTCACTCAATACTATGCACTATTTCTAGGAAAAAATACCACCTCAGCTGGTTAAAGGAAATGCAAAATGAACTACAGAACTTGGAAACCAACCATATTTGGGATATTTCCCCTATCCCTTTGGATAAACAAGTATTTGGTTGAAAGTGGATCTATAACATGAAAAAAAACATTTATGGATCTTCTAATCACCTCAAATATTAACTTATAGCCAAGGGTTATGCATATACATATGTCATGGATTGATCTAAAACCTTTTATCCAGTGACCAAGATGCAATCAGTTTGCTTATCTCTCTTGTCGCCTCCTATCAATGGACTCTATATCAAATGAATATTAAGAATTATTTTCTTTATGGTTTTCATGATGAATAATTTTATACAGAGAAACCAATGTTTTTTTTCTTAGGGGGATTCTTACAAGTTTTTCCGCCTTCATCGATCACTATATGGCCTCATGTAGTCACCTCCTGCTTGGTTTAAGTAATTCTGCACCATTTTGCTTATATTTTTCATGTGTAAAATCATAAAGGAATCTTCTATTTTCTATCATCAATCTACAATAAGAAGTATTCTCTTGATAGTCTATGTGGATGACATTGTCATTTATGGAAATGATGATGCTAGTATCGGTCAACTCAAATCCTTCGTCAAAATTTTCACACAAAGGATTTAGGATAACTATGATATTTCATAGAGATTGAGGTCTCTAGATTTAAAAAGGAATTTTTATATCTCACAGAAAGAGTATCATCCTAGTTAAAGGTACGATCTTTTTTTATCTCTTATTTTCCTTGAAACAAGGAAGGTTTTATTGAGGATAGAGATAATTTTTTGAGGAAAATGATCTAAATTTTAGGGACGTATGTTTTTTTAATTAATAGAGCCTGGAGATAAATGTGTCAAAGGTTTTAGAGGGTTATTTGGGTATGTGTTGTTTTAAAAGATTTATGGGTGGTTCCACATGGGGATACAACTTGGAACCATATGCGTAAGGAATTTACGCCATAAATCCTTGGTTTATGATGAATTTTTTTATGACCACAATCCTTGAAAATAAATTATGAAATAAAATTATTTCCATCATAAAGAATGAAATTACACCATAAATTCATCGATCAAGATTTTTAACCCAAGGAAAAACCTTTTTCAGCTTATGTTCTAGGTGGGGGGTTTTACGCTATAAAATAATATATTATGGAATAAACCCTCCCACACCCATAAAGCTTATTTGTGGTGGACACATAATTTATTTTTTCATTCTATAGGCATATCTCTCTCAAAAATTAGGCTTTCTATCTGTCACAGTGAGCTACCTCATCCCTCTTAGGTGCCTCAGTTGAGAATTTAATCTCCAGTGAGTTTCCTTGTTATGGTTTTCTATTTTTATCCACTACCATTATTTGATAAAAATGTAATATAATATTTTCATATTGAATCAGAGTTTGATCTTGATGATTTTTGATCCAGGATTTTCTTGTTGATCTCTACTTCCTTCATTTCACATTGTCATTTCCCATTGATAGTGTTGTTTTTATTGCTGATTAAAGGTAGGTGGTTCCATATTGTTTTTCCTAAAATTAAAACCTTTATTTTCTTGATTTATTTGGAATGATTTTTTTAAATGATTTAAAGCCTATATTTTAGAATATTGATTTTTGATTTTAAAAAGGGAATGTAAATTGTGAAACCCCCCTATTTCAATGGAATTGAAATCACTGGGTGGATTTGATCAAATTAATTTCTTGATTTGAAAATTGATTTTAATAAATTATATTATATCAAACCTTGAGATAAATGAGTTAAGTTGAAAGATAATTTTAAAAGGCATGAATTGATGAAAACCTACAATTTAGTTTTGAAATGAGAAAGGCATATTAAAAACTAAATTTGGGAAACTATATCTTTAATTGATTTGAAATGAATAAAATACCCATGATTGATTTATTGATTTAATAACATGCTAGAATGGGTAGTTAGTGGGTAATTAAGAAAAGAACACTAGGATATGACCCCCTAGAAATGGATTGAAAATAAAAACACTAACTTATACTTAATACAACATGGTTTCCCCAATGGGAAGTTGAGCCCTGACAACCTGAGCTAAGGTACGTGTGGACAATTTGATCTGAGATCCCTAATTTAGTAGTGTAAGGATCCTATTTTCAGAAACTAACATACCACAAGGCTTATTATATTGTGATATATTATTTTTTTATTTTATGATTAAATTCCATCAATTATTGAACTATATTATTTATTCTAACTTATTTATATAATTTTTTATACAAAAATTTTCATTTACACTTATTTTAATATATATTCCATACCTTTTTATTATGAAATCACGTTTTGTAAAAAATATGTAAATTTCATTTCATTCCTTTCTTTATTTAAATTAAAAGAATAATTGCTTTAATTTTTGTGGAATTGATTATGGAACACTGGGTGAGACCCTACTGGGTAGTTTAGCTCACACCCTACCTTTTACTTAGGGAATTTATAGATTATATTTTTCTAGGTACAAGAAAAGGGAAAGTGCTACTTGGAGGCAGTGGATGATCATGATCCTTGGGACTTAGATTAATGGAGGTGACTGGTAGATATGTGATCTACCAGTTACATGGGATATCTAAGATCTATATTATCAGTTTTTCTGTCCTTGATAATGTATTGTTGGGTTTTTTTCTTCCTGTTTGATTAAGATGGAACTTTCTCCATGAGGAGTGTTAGAATACTGACTTGTACTAATTATATTCTACTTTTATGTAGAATTTTTCCCCTTATTACCACTTTTAGGATTTTAGGCACTATTCACCAATCCATGGGGATCAGGAACACCCTTCGGGCCATGTTAGATTCGGTTTTGGTATCAGTGTACTAGGGTATCCGAGGTGGTTTGTGACAAAGTAGTATCAAAGGTGTAGGTTTTAAATATTTCCTTAAGGTTGATAGGTAGTTTGTATTATCCTGGTATAAATAAGGAAGGATTAATGTGGAATTAAGAGGTTGTTACAAGAAAGTGTCTGGACATATTTCATCATAATGAGCCTTAAGTCACCATGGGTGTTTGGGAAAACTTTCTTTAAGGAATGTTTTGATATGATTCTAGTCTTTTCCCTACATCTGATATGAGTATCCTTGATAATGTCTTAGTTTCTGATGTTGATGTTGTTTATAATCATTCCTTTGAGAGGAAGTTTTAATAGAACATAGGAGGAAGCTACTGGTGAACCACAATAGGCGAATTATGTAATCCCAGCTTTTTTATTACATAAAATTTTTATTACATGAAACAAAACACATGATCTTTTAATATTTAGCTTCTTATAAATTAGGAACATAATACATGAAAACATAAAAAATTCTCATAATCCACTTTAAATTATTCTTCAGGGGTTCACCCTGAGTTACTTTTATAGAATCTCATATCATAGGGATTTATATCAAAGGAAATAGATCAGTAGATCCCAATAAGGGAATAAGAAAGGGATACATTTATCATTTGATAATGAGTAATATTAATAAGAAAAATAGGTATATAGATATAACATAATCAAGAGAATATGAGGAATATAATAATAAAAAGAACATGATTCATAACATAGAAATGTGGAGAGAACATTTAATTGAGTCATTAATAATCATATCACTAAGGTTTATCACCAAAGTGTCATAAATAGAAATTTCTCAGGTTGTTCACCAGGGTATCGTAAAACTTGTCATCTCTAGAGACTAATTATTTACCCAATGAATTGGAGTGATATAAATGTGCATCCTTTAAATGTATTAATTAATTCGATTCATATAGATCATAATAAATCATTAAATTAATAACCCATAGAGAATAAAGAATGAGTTTCTGATCAAAATCATGGCGTACAAAAGTGCTTAAAGACATGACCATTACATTATTTTTAACCCCAAAAAATGGAATGTGGCTTTCATTTATTATATAAATACTCGAATAAATAAATCATTTTTACATTTATATGAATAATAATGGAAAAGGAAGAGGTTTGGGTATTCATAAAAAGAAAATAAATGAGAATTTATCAAGTAAGAGAGAAATAAATTTGGCAGCATGACAGGTATAAAACAAAGATTAAGGAAAAGGGAAAATGATAGAAAATTAAGGTATCCCATTGATAAAATATTATTTTTTTATTAAGTTTGTGGTTAAAATAATAATAAAAGAAAGTGACTTACCCTTTAGAAGACTCACACAAAAATAATCAATTTAATGAAAAAGAAGATGATGATAATTCCCTTACCATGAAGTGTTGATCCTAAATACTGAGGAAGGAACCTTGGGGGATTAATTAAACCATGGGGGGATTTTTTAGAAGGAAGAAGGAAAAAAATTCTTGGATATTGAATTGGGAGTGAAGGGGAATGGTGAAATGGGTGTTTATTTATAGAAAAAGCGGAGGACTTGTTTAATAATTTCCAAATATAGGTATTAGAAATCTAGGTTGTGAAAAATGAAAAAACATTGGCTTACTGATGATTTTTACACATTATTTGGGAAATTTGAGTAACATTTTATGATATTTTAATCTATTAGAACTGAGCAATATTTTTTAATACTTCTTTTGATATGGAAAAGTAGATTTTCCAAAAGATAATGTTTTTAACATCAAATTTTCTATTTTGGACTTTGGAAAGTCACTTATAGGTTTGAAAATTAATTAAAATATATTAAAATACATAATATTAATAAAATAACATATTTTAGGTCATTTATTTTGTTTAATTAATTATTACATAATTATTTCATAAATATGAAGTCAGTAAACATTTCGAAAAACCAAAACTATTTTTTTACTATTCAATGAAAATTAAATTATTTTAGAAAATTATAAAAAATTAAACCTAAAATAATTTCAAAATACTGATTTAAAATATAATATTTATTTTATCAAAATAATTATCTAAATTTGAGAATTTTAACTTTTATTAAAATACCCGTGTTTATTATAAAAGTGTATATACTTTATAAAAATACTGTTATATTTTATTTGTGTCTAGAAATAAATTTCTCAAATTCATCATACTTAACATACATACATTTATATATATATAAATAAATAAAAAAAATTATTCTAAAAATTAAATTTATGGAATAAAAAATCATTTACACAAATAAAATTACAAATTAAGTAACCAATTCCTAGATACATAACCCCTTATCACACCTGCGTACACCCTAAGTGTAAGGTGTGGAATGGTGATAGTTTCATGAGGTGGCTCAGCTAACATTTACTGAGTCGTCATATCCACTAACTTTAAATTCTCCCATAAGAGATATCTTTCAATATTCACTTGTTAAATCTTGACTTGATCTTGGTCAAGGGAGAACCCTAGTGATTCTACCTCCCTCCAAAGTTCTGAAAAATGGGCTTCAAACAAAATGACTTTACTAGTTGAGGCTATTTTTTCCTTTCTACATCAATTATCCTTTTTCATTAATACTTATAAAAACTAATTATAGTGGTAAAATTATTAAAAATGGGTATAATTACCAATGGTTAAATATACCGACAATTATATTGACCAATGATTATATTTGGACAATAGTCATATTACTATTCTAACAATCACATTACTCCCTTTAAATACCACTTCATTCCTTAATTCAAAATTGAACACAATTCCTTATAAAGTTATATTTCCATTTTATAATATGTTGATTAGTTTACTAATATTTTGTTTCATTTATATAGTTTTTTCCATGGGGCAATGATCTTAACAGATTGAGGTGATCCATATTTACCTATCTCAACTTTTCTATTTTATATTTTTTGTATAATTGTAATGTTTATCATTTTGATTAATTTAATAGTTGACTATATAATGATATTTATTAATGGGATAAGGTTTTCCTGATTCCTCTATATTTTTTATATATTTAATATTATATAACACACATTTTCTCAAGAAAAAAAATATCATTTAAAAATCATGGGTTGCTAATTTCTTCCCCCCTATAGAAATTTTATCCCTGAAATTTCAACTCATATTCTCGGTGGAGAATAGGTGAGGGTACTTATTTTTGACTATTTATTATAGTTCCCATGTCTCCTATTAATAATTTTTGTTCCTCTAAAACAATTTTATAAGGTGAGTTATCTTATTTCATAGGACTTTGTCTCTACAATCCAATATCTCCACCAGCTTCTCCTCAGAAGAGAGGTCATGTTTTATTTGTACCACCTCCAGATTCAGTACATGTGAGGGATTAGGTATGTACTTCTTTAAGAGTGTTATGTAGAATATATTATGAACTTGATCCATATTTTGATAAAGTGGTAGACGATAGGTCACTACTCCTATGTGATAAAGGATATCAAAGGGGTCAATGTACCTAGGGACAAGATTCCCTTTTTTTCCAAACTGTATGACTTTATTCCATGGTGATATTCAAATTAAAACATTTTCTCACAAATAAAACTCTAAGTCCCTTTAATGGTTTTCAACATATATCTTATAATGAATTTGATAATCTTTTATATGTTGTTGGATGGTATGAACCTGTTTTTTCATCTCTTGTATAAGATCGAAACCAAGTACCTTTCTTTAAACAACTTCTTCTCAACATGTAATAGTTCTATATCAATTCCCATAGATAGATTCATATGGTTCCATTTGAATACTATATTGGAATATTTTCTTGTATGAGAACTCAACTAATGTGTGGTTTTGATCCCTACAACTTTAAATTACATTTATCATGTCCTCAGTATGTCCCAACATGTCTGAATAGTCCTTTCAAATATACCATTAGTTTGTGGATTATAGGCCATAATAAAATTCAATTCATTATTTAGATCATGTTGAAAAATTCTACAAAAGTTAGATATGAACCTTGGATCATGATAAAAAATTATTGATAGTGGATCCCCATACAGTCTCACCACTTCCTTTATGTATATCTTGGAAAGTTGTTCAGGGGATAAATCTTCCCAAATAGTGATGAAATGGGCAGTCTTGGTGAGTCAATACACTATAACCCACATCACATTGTTTTATTTGGATATTTTTGGGAGACCAGTGATGAATTCTATAGTAATATTTCCCACTTCCATGTTAGTATAGGTAGTGTTTTCAATACCCCTTTAGAAAGTTATCACACCACCTTCACATATTGACGCACCAAGCACCTTGCAGTGTAGTCAATAATATCCCTTTTCATATTATTTCACAAATAATGATCATGAAGGTCCCTATAGATTTTAGTGATTCAATAATTTATAGAGAATGTAGAGTTACGAGATTCATCCACCACCTCCTTCTTTATCTCTGGGATAGATGAAACACATATCCTTGTATGAAATTTTAGTACACCTTCTTGATTAATATTAAATTCAAGAAACTTCCCATTCTTCACAACCAATATCTTATTTTATATCAAAGGATATTCTATTTGACCTCTCTTGATCCTCTATAATAATGGTGGTTGAAAAAACATTTTGAATAAGATTAATGATTCCCCTTACCCTATAATTCCCATGTCTAACCTTACTATGTCCTTGATTAATGATTCTCATCAAATCCTCATCATTTATAGCATAACAATGTCTTTCCTACTTAATGCATCAAAAACTTTTTTTTCTTCTAGAGTGATAATGAATTGAATAGTTATAGTATTTATTAAGCTCTAACCATATCCTTTGTCTCATGTTCAATTATTTTTTCATCAATATATAATTTAAACTCTGGTGGTTTGTTTATATATCACATTTCTCCACATAAATATAGTGCCTCTATATCTTCAGATAGAAAATGACTGCAACTAACTCTATGTCATGCATATGATAATTCTACTCATTATAATTTAACCATTGAGATACATAAGAAACCACCCGATCATTTTTCATGAGGATGCACCCAATCCCTTTTAGAGATGCATCACTATAAATAAAAAATCCTTCCCGAGAAGGGGTATAACTAACACAAATTTAATAAAAAATCTCTTATTCAGTTCTTGGAAACCTTTGTCACACTTATTTTTCTAGATGAACTTATCTACTTTTTGAGTTAGCTTGGTTAGTGGATTTGAAATTTATGATTTTTTTTCACAAATGTCCCATAATATCCTACTAAACCAAGGAAAATATGAATCCCAGTTACTATTGTAAGATGAAACCACTATACTACCTTTTTCTTGGAAGGGTCAAATAAGATTACTTCATTGGTTACAATGTTCCCTAAGAATGAAACTTTTTGTAACTCAAAATCACATTTTTAGAATTTTCCAAATAGATTCTCCTTAGAGTTTTCAATATAACACTTAAATGATCCTCATGATCCCTATGACTTTTGGAATATATTATAATATCATCGATAAAAACTACAACAAATTTGTCAAGGAAGTTTATAAAGAATCTATTCATAAAATACATAAATATACTAGGATAATTAGTTAGAAAAAGGATATAACAACAAAATCATATTCCCCATATCTTGTTCATAAGTTATTCTTTGGAATATCTTATTTATTGACCCTCAATTGATAAAACCCATATCTGAGGTTAATCTTGGATAATAATTGAGCCCCATGAATCTAGTCAAATAAATAATCAATCCTTGGTAGATGGTACTTTTTCTACACTAAGATCCTATTAAGTTCTCTGTAATAAATTAATAGCCACATTGATCAATACTTATTCTTTATAAAGAGAATAAGTTATCCCCAAGTAGACAAACTTGGTTTAATAAATTCCTTCTCCAAAATATCTTAAAGTTGTTTCTTCTATTCATCTAACTTCATATTTTCTATTCTATACAGGGTATTCAATATCGTCTTGGATCCCGGTATGAGTTCAATGGATAATTCTACCTCTCTTTTTTGGGGATGTCTAGGTAACTCTTCAGAAAATACATCAATGTATTCCTAAATGATGTGTACTTTTTCTATCCTTATAATTTTATTTCTTTCTCCCTCTTCACATATAATATCCATAAATAAGGATATCAGAGGTGCTTCAAGAAAAATCTTAGTCTGAGATACATCTCTTTTAAAAATAACTATAGGTTATCCATTTAAGACTACTAGAATTTACTTTCACCTATAGTTGATCATAACATTATACTTTTAGAGTCAACACATCCCTAGTATAGTGTCAAATTCCTTCATGGGAATTACTACTAGATTTTTGATGAGATTATACTTTACAAAGTTAATACTAGTGTTTCTAAAAACTATTGATTCTAAGTTAATACCTCTAAGAGTCTTGAATGGTAACACTACTTTTAGAAACTCAGGGATTGATTCTATATTCTTAGAAAACTTATATGGAATAAAGGAATGCATATAACCATAATAAAAAAAAGTACTTTCTATATTTGATAGAACAATGAGTTTACCTACCAACACATCATTTAGAGATTCTACTTCATCCATAATGATAGAAAATGACCAACATTTTTCCCTTGGACTATGCTAAGGCTGATGGTGGTTTCCCTCTATTATCTTCTAACTTGGACATTTATTGGAAAAGTTACCAAGCTATCCACACTTAAATAATTGAACTTCAAGATGGGCCTACACTATCTTCCCATTTTCATTAGTTTTGAGAAGTCTAGGATCCAATTAACCATGATATTTTTGATATATATTTCCATATTTTCCACACTTGTATCACTTTACACTCCCAAGAAATTAGTTCCATGAATGCTTCTTCCCACATTTGTTTCACATGGGAAGTTTCAATTTTATTCCTACTCTTCCATGATCAAAATTATTCCTTGATTTTAGAACTATTTATATCTTTTTTTCATTCGACCTCTATGACCACTACATATCTCCAAACTCTTATTCAACCTTTATATCACTTTTCACTTTCTCATCATAGCTTTCATAGTCTTGATTTTCTAAATTCCTCTATAGATGGGGCCTTAGTCCACCAAAGAGTCTATTAACCGTTCTCTTAGGATATATAGTGGCGTATTTAGCGAGTATTGTAAAGTTAATTTAATATATTCTATCTGATTCATTTTCCTTATGCTTCATCACTAGGAATTCATTCTCTATTTATAATTTCATAAAACAAGGAAAATATTTATTGAAAAAGATTCCCCTGAAAACTTCCCACTCCACAAAATCAATCTCCCTTCTTGGGTTCATGTTTTTAATTAGTGTCCACCACTGATCAAATTCTTTTTCTAAGTAGTATAATTATAGGGTTATTTTATCTCACTATAAAAAATATATTATAGAAAGGATCTTGTCTATAGAGGTAATCCATTGTTTAGAAATCAATGGGTTGGTAGATCAACTAAAAGAAAGTGGTTGTTGACACATGAAGGAAGAAATGACAAGTTTTTCCCTTCAAGGTTAATCTAGTCACTCAACTTGATTAAAGTTATTATTCATAACTTGGTATAGTTTAATCATCATACTCATTAATTTTTTTATCGCAACCTCCATATGAATACCTTCATTGCATCATCTGTTTGACTCGTCATCCACACAGTTCCTCATATTTTCCACTATTTTTCTAAAAGATGAAAACCTTAGTGAGAAACATGTTACTTTAATGAGTCTTATAATTATAAAGGGAGTTTAAGTCTTAAAACATCATGCTTAAATATGTTATTCATATATTTATAATTATCCCTAGAATTCTTACTAAAGTTTTCATTTACTAATTTCCACAAATAACTAAACCATACTCTGATACCAACTATATAATCCCACCTTTTTATTAAAAAAAACTTTTCATTACTTGGAACAAAAGGCATGATATTTTAATGTTTATTTTATAGTAAATTTGGAAAAAAAATAATTAAAACATAAAAAATTATTCTAATACACTTTAAAGGCTTATTCATGGGTTCACCCTATGTTAGTTTTACAACATATCATATCCTAGAGACATACAACAAAGGAAAGGGGTAATCATGAGCCCAGTAAGGAAATAAGAAAGGGAGACATTTAGCATGTGATCATGATGAATATCAATAAGAACATGAGGTATAGAAATATAACATGATCAAGAGAACATGAGTCATATCATAATAAAAATAACATGAATCATAACATGGAAATGTGTCTACAACATATAAATGACACATTTATAAACATATCACCAAGGTTTATCACTAAGGTGTCATAAATTAAAATTACCAAGGTTATTCACCAAGGTATCATAAAACATGTCATATCTAGAGACTAATTATTTACCCAATTAATTAAAGTGACATAAGTTCAAACCCTTCACATGTATTAATTAATGTGAGTCATATAGATCATAATAAATCATTTTAGTAAGAATTCATGGATAATAAATAACGAGTTTCTTATCAAAATCATGGTGTATAAAAGTTCTTAAATATATGATCATTATATCATTCTTAACTCACAAAAAGGGAATATGGGTTTCTTATAAATCTAGGTTGTGAAAATTAAAAAACCATTGAATTACCCATGGTTTTTGCTTATGGTTTTATAAATTTGGGTCAAATTTTATTACATTTTAATCCATTATAACTAAAAAATATTTTTTAATACTTTTTTGGGCATGGAAAATTATATTTTCCACAAGATAATGTTTTTAAAATAAAATTTTCCATTTTTGAATTTAGAAATTCACTTATAGGTTTGGAAATTGATTAAAATATATTAAAATACTTAATATTAATAAAATAAAATATTTTAGGTCATGTATTGTGTTTAATTAATTACCAAATAATTATTAAATTAATATGAAGTCATAAGACATATTGAAAACCTAAAACTGTGTTTTTATAATTCATTGAAAATTAAATTATTTTAGAAAATTATAAAAAATTAACCATAACTTAATTTAAATGTGTTTACTTAAAAATATAATATTTTATTTATCAAAATAATTCTATAAATATGATAATTTTAACTTTTAAATATAAATATCTTTATTTATTGAATAATAGTAGTTTTTGAGACATAGTCAAGTTTCTAACACTTATAAAAATTTCCTAGGAAATTATAAAATTATCTTATAATTTATATTTAAGTAAGAGTTTTTTAAAATACTATTTCTTTAAAAAATATTATTGATAATAACTAAGTTTATTATAAAAGTTTATATATTTTCTAAAAATACTATTATATTTTATTTGTATCCAAAAAATATTTTATCAAATCCATATCACTTAAACAAACAAACAAACACACACACACACACACACATATATATATATAATTATTATAAAAATGGAATTGATTGAATAACCATTTTATTTATACTAAGTTAATTACACTTTAATTAACTAAGGCCTAGACACGTAACCCCTTATTACACACATGTACACCCTAAGGGTAAGTGTGCAATGGTGGTGTTTTCATGGTGTGAATCAACTAACATTGACCGAGTGGAAATATATAATAACTTAAACTTATCCCATAGGTGATTTCATTCAAGCTTCACTTATTGAATATAGGCTTGGGTTTGGCCAAGGTAGAACCCCAGTGACACTACCTCCATCCCATGTTCTAAAAAATGGGCTTCAAATGACATGAATCTACTCATTAAAGCCATTATTTCTTATTTCTACATCAATTATCTTTTGTCATATATAATTTTAAACACTAATTATAGTGGTAAAATTATTACCAATGGTATAATTCCCAATGGTCAAATAGACCAATGGTTATATTCACTAATGGTCATATTAGTATTCCAACAATCACATTTCTCCCTTTAAATACTGCTTTATTCCATAACTCAAAATTCACTACAACTCCTCCTAAGGTTATATTTTAATTTTAAAATATTTTGATTGGTTTAACAATATTTTGTTTCAATTCTATAGTATTGTCCATGGGAATGGTGACCCTAATATATTAGGGGAATCTATATTTTTCTATCTTATCTTTTCTATTTTCTATTTTTTGTCCAATTATAATTTTTTGTATTTTAATTGGTTTTGCAGCTTACTAGTGTAATGAAATTTATTAATGGGTTAAAGTTTTATTGGTTCCTCTATATTTTGTACATATATATAATATTATATAACACACATTTTCTTAGGAAGAAAATATAATTTAAAAATTTTGGGACGTTACATGAATCCTCTAGTGGACAAGAATCTTATTGAGATAATGGTGCGTGATTTCCAAGATCTAGGATAGGAACCAACACCAATTCTTGTTCAGGATCCCATAGTGGAACCTCAAATGGATGAATCTTGGAATCATGCTTAAGAGTTTATTCTTTATAAAACACTAGATTTCTAAGGCTCTAATTATTCTTAAGAGGTTGAGGATTGGTTGAAAAAGATATTAATACTTCTTGAGTTCTTGGAAACTCGTGATTCAATTAAAGTGAAATGTGTTACCTTCAAGCATGAGGTACTTTGTAGGAGATGGTTATATTTGATAGTGATGGTGAATAAACATGATGTATTAGTGTTAAAATACTTTATAGTTCTTTTAATTGATTAATTATATCCATATTCAATGGTCTTTGATAAATCTATGGTGTTTCATAACCTCCAGAAGGGTGACATGATCATGACATAGTATATAAACTATTTTCCTATAATTTTTCATCTTTTTCCTAAGGTTGTATCCAATGAGATTATAAGGGTTAAATAGTTTGATATGGGTTTCTATACTGATATTTTATCACATGTTCTCCTACCGAAGTTCACTACTTATGCTGATGTGCTGGATAGATCATTGTTGCTTGAGCTTAACCTTGCTGGTAAGTTAGTGTTAACAGGAGTCCCATTTTATTTGAGTGGAAGTTCTATGAGTTATTTCAATGGAAATAGAAATCATGATAATTATCATGGTGCATCTCAATAGTAAGCATCTTCTAGACCCACTATAGTTCTTGGAATATGCCCTTTGACTTGTATATAGCGTGGAAAGATTGGGCATTCGAAATGAGGTTTCACTAAGGTACCCAAGATCTATAGTTTGTGTGGACGCTCAAGTTACTTTTTAAGGTTATTCCATATATTTTCTACTTCATGAAGTGATATAGGCTCATCAACACTAAAGAGTTCTATGGTTCAATTAGATGCTTCAAGAATTAAGGGGTTCTAGTGAAAAACATTTAGAATAAATCTTATTTATACAGTGGAAGAGTCTCCAGAAGACACTAATATAGGTCCAACAACTATGAGAGGTACCATCACTATAGCTTCATATGTAGTGATTGCTTTATTTAATATTGGTGAATCTAAATTTTTTATATCGACTCATATTGTGAACCCACTAAATCTTCTTGTTGATATTTTATCTTATGCGATGGATATTACTACGCCCCAAGAAATGAAGAGAGTGTATCATCTTTGATGTCTCTATTGGGTTTTCTATTTACCTAATATTGAGTTTATTATGAATTTTCATGTTCTTGTGAAGTGACCGGGGAGGTGTTCCACCACTTACAGGGGGGTGAAATAGTAGTGATTTTTACAATGTTTCTTTCTTTTGAAATTATCCTTTGTTAACCAGTTAGGATCTAATACACTCTTTTGATTACTTAATCTCTCCAAAATGTAGTAAAAGTAAATAGAATAGGAACAAAATATTTTTACAATGTTAATTCTTAATGTGATCATACTCATTACATTGATTGGTTAGACTCCCCAACCATAGATTCTCCACTATAATCACAAATGACTACAATATAAATTTCTTCACAAGTATAGAGTCCCACTATGATTTTTAGAGTCCCAATAGAACAATAGTTTCACACTTCTTGTTATAAAAATTATTACAAAAAAATGCAATAAAGTTTACTTTAGAATGTTGGATTCTTCTACAACAATTGATGGAGATATTTTTCTTTGAGCCTTCAAGATAAATGAAATAGCATATGATCACTTTCGGAAAAAATCATTGTACTATTTCTTCCTCAATATCTGAATTTTTACTTATCAAATATATAATGCTCATATAATATGATAAATAATAATTAAGTACATAAAATAATTTTTTCATTGCACATTTATACTACCACACACTACCTATAAAAAATTTTACTACTTCACATACTGATATCTTCACTACGAGCAGCAAATAATTTTCTTAGAAAATATTCTCTAAACTTCATCACTCATGATATTCTATAATATAAGAATAAACACATTGTTTATATGTAGTAAGCTAGAGGTTAACAACCATTTGACGCATGATAATTCTAAAAAATGTGGAAAGTGATTTAAAGTGGTTCAATGAACTCTACATGACATACCCACTGTGAGGAATCTTCCCTAAAAAGTTTTCTTAGTATACATAAAATTATCACCACAAAGAATCTTCTTTGAAAAGTATTTCAATTGTATGTGATACCAAAAAACACATCTTCACTCTCTGATAAATGTATTGGTATCTGAATAGAATATTGTTTTAAGTTGATCAATATTCACATAACATTAATATCCTCATAGTTAGAATATACACATATCATTTATTCATCTCCACATAGAATTTGAATTCATCTATGCATAACATTTGAATTAATTTTTGTATGGAATTTGAATTCATTTCTGCATAGCATTCTATAATTCATCCTTGTGTGTTACATGCATGCATCACAATGCATATCTATATATAATCTTCATCTGTAAGAAATGGTGTCTGAAAACTCAACCATAAATAGAATATACCAAAAAATCATTATTTCAATATGTGATTTGAAAAGAAAACTTACATTCCAACATAGTATTTAATTTTCTATGAATATTTTAATAATTAAAATCATCTAGAAGGAATTCTTACCCACAAAAAATTTTCTACATAGCCACCAGTTTTCATGGAATCTAGATTGTATGATAAATATCATGACAAACTCAACTGGTTCATCTAAATATTGTCTTCTCGCATAGCGGCTTTACTATATATCATTCCCTTCATACCATATGCAAGATCACCTACAATAATTATCATCTAAAAACTATTTTTTATAGTTTTCATAACATCCTTGGCATACTAATACTTTTAAAGAGTTTTTATACTTTGAAATAATTCTTACTTAGCCACATTTCAAACTCCCACCATACTAAAATGATATCATATGGAGACTGAGCTCCTTTGCAGTTACTTAGTCTACACACCTTTTCTTGCAAAGGGCTCATATGTGGGAGGAAGAAGAAGATCTATTATATTGATAGGATAGTTCATATTCAAGTGATCGATTATATAATATTGGTGATATTTTATGAATATTATTTAACTTGGTTTAAGAACACCCACAAAGTGACTTTCCCCACATCAAAAACTCAATGCATATTCACTCCAATTTATAAGATAATCAGCGACCACTACTCATTCAAGCTGGCTACCGAGGATCATCACCAATATTCACTAAACACACCACCTGAGCTTCGGTCTATCAGTTTCTAGACCAAACTCTTCATGTCTCTAGGCGTACACTATTCCGTTCCTATGTATGGGCCCACTGGCATATCCTGAGCCCCTTATACATGGGAACACTCCCGTTGGCCTATGAATGACCCACTCACTCTATAGCCACCATGTGGCCGCCCTAGAAGGATATTTCATAGGGGTTGACCCCTTGGCCCCCTATTTATGGTTTAGGGCTAGCCTTGGGGGCTTGTGGGATGGCCCCAATTTTTTAAGTAAGGCCATATTCAAATATTTAGAAAAATTATATAAAATAGACAACCAACAAATTAAATGACATGAAAAATTCTCAATATTCTTCTCAATTAGTCATGAAAAATATTATTTCTTATGATTTTTATTTATTTATCAAATTTTATTTATTACATAGTGAAAAATCCATAGCACATGTATTTTTTTACAATTAAGAAAGGTTCAAACAATTGTCACATTATTCAGGGATAATTTTCCGAGTGCGACATCCAATTCCATTAGATGGATGCATAACAACTATCCAAGCATCACTACTTTACACAAACTCACCAAACACATATTGATAAAAATTTGAAAACAAATGAAACAATTAGGTTAAAAAATACCCCCCTCTGTATCTTTTTTTCAACATCCCTTCACATAAAGAAAATATGTGAATGCCATATTTACTCCCCCTTTATGACAATCAAATGAAAAAGGTAAGTGGGGTATTATAATCTCATATTTCTTATCAAGAACCTATTCTCTTATTTTCTTAAAAAATGGAATTACATCACATGATACTTGGAAAGAGCCTTTAGTTTATCACCTTTAAGTCTATCTGGGTGTACCTAGTGTGGAAAATAAGAGAGACATAACCAAGGGTATCTAAGATGTATTTTAAATATTCAAGCTTGTGAAATAAATCTCAGAATGTTTCATATGATGAGTTGAAAAGACATGAAATACAAGATTCCACACACAATTGACCAAACACATCAGAAAGTTTAGGTGCACAAGAATAATTCCCCCTTTTCAAAATATTTCATCAATGAAGAACTCCCATTAAATTAATTCAATTTAGAATGAGATATGAGAGTGTGACTAGTTTACTCGAACTTCATGAAATCTCCTCCTCAAGATATGCATTAATTTTCATCATTATGTAATAAAATAAAATCCACGATTAATAACACTTATACTTAAATTCCATTATTTTTAGAACAAAACACATAAAGTAATAAGGAATAAGTAGACACCTCTTGATAGTCTTAATGTGATAGGAGGATAATAAACATGAATTTTCATCCTTAACTCTAAACATCTCTCTCTTAGTATTTCTTTGGTGAAAATATCTGCAACCTGATATTTTTTATAAATGTATTATAGCTTGATATATCCAGATACCACGTTTTATTTGATAAAATGATACCTGATATCAATATTCTGGGATATTGAATGTTGTCTTGGAATTTTAGACAACCCAATATCACTTTGATTATAACTTGAAAATTTTAGTGGCCTCCCAGTCTCAATTTTCAAACCATCAAACTACACTTGCATCCAAATCAACTATCTACAAGAAAGTGTAGCTGTAATATATTCATCCTCAACCATGCCCAGTACTACTGAATTCAGATTCTTACTAAACCAACTTACACAAACTTCTCCTATAAAGAAGGTTCCACTTTAATTTGATCTTCTAACTATACAATTACATGACCAATCAGAATCTTTAAATCCCAACAGTTTTAAATCTACACTATGTTTATATAGAAGATGATATTTTATAGTTCATTTCACATATGTCAAAATTATATTAGAATCCAACAAGTGAGACTCTTTAGTATCACTTTTAAATCTAGCACATATAGTCACTGTATAAGTTATATCTGGCCTTGATGATGTTAGATAAATAAAACTTCCAATGATTCTTCTGAATTCCTTCTGGTTAATATTTATTCCAGATTCATCCTTGCACAATTTGGTTCCAACTAAAATGGGAGTTAAAACTTATTTTTAATTTTCCATTAAAAACTTTTTCAGTAATTCCTTAGCATACTATTACTATGATAAAAAAAGGAATTTGGTTTCTTCTCAATCCGAAATCCTAGAAAATATATTATGTAACCAAGCATGGAATTCTCAAAATTTCTTTTTCATTTTCTCAGAAAACTATCACATAGACATTCCTTATCACAAGAAAATATTATTTCATCCACATATTTAATGACTATGAGAGTGACTTTAGATATTTTAGTCACATAAAGGTTACTTTCAACCTTACATTCTATAAACTTCATATCCCTTAACCAACCATCCAATTTAGAATATCAAGCTCTTGGGTCCTATTTCAAAACATAAAAATCATTCCTCAATCCACAAACCTTGATGCCATCATTTTCTAAAAAAACCATTAGTTTTTTCAATATAAATTTCATCCTCTTGATCACTATTTAGAAAGGAAGATCTCACATCTATTTGATAAAATTTATAATCTTTTTGTGATTCTACTTCCAAGAACCTTCTAATAATTTCCACTCTTGTTACTGGTGAAAAAGTTTGTTCAAAGTAAATTTCTTCCATTTGAGAATTTTCTTCACACACCAGCCTTGATTTATTCCTTGATACTTCACCTTTCTTATTTATATTATTTCTAAAAAACCACATCATTCCAATAACATTTTTATTTTTAGGTCTTGATATAAGATCCAAAGTTGAATTATTCTCAATGTGATCAAGTTCCTCATTCATTTCTTGTATTAATTCCTTGTGCTCAACTACTTCTACCACTAATCGAGGTTCAATTTGAGAAATAAGTGTAGTTTGATAATCAATTTTCAATATCCTTCTAGTTTAAACTAAATATTAGTGTCTTACAATGATATTTTCAGCCTCAAAATGTTTCTTTAATTTCTTGTATCATTTTCTATTATTTCTATCAGCTTCATCTTCATCACTGGTATGTTCAGAATCAATATCAGCAACTTTTGTCTCTTTCACAGTAACTTCATTATTATTCTATTCCATTTACATACCATTTTATTCTGAATCTTATGAATCTATATCAACTGATATATCTGATTTTTTTTCTTGTTTTCATTAATTTTAAAATCACTATAGTCAGCTAACTTTTGAATCCATTTGTTCCAACATCTGTATCTGCTGCCATTAGATAGATAACACATGAAAATTCCTTCCTCTACTTTATCTTAAAATTTTCCTATATTGATGTTCTTTATCATTATAATGTAAGAGCTTCAAAAAACTCTAAATTATTTAATAGTTGTATTTTTCTTGTACCACATTTCACATGACGTCATTTGTGTTTTTGGTCTCAGTAGATATATTTTCTATATATGTATGGTAGTACATAAAACTTCTCTCCAAAAATACTTTGAGTTGTTGTGTTTAACTAACATTTTCCTTCCCATATATACTATTCTTATATTTTTTTCATCTACCCCATTTTTCTGTGGAGTATATGGTGTACTATACTGATTCTTGATTCCATGTTTGTAAAGATAACATTCAAAAGCATAATAATTAAACTCACTAACAATATCTAATATCATTTTCTTGATATAGAGACCCATATCATTCTTATACCTTTAATAAATAACATAGTATTAGACTCCAAATTTTGAGATTCAATCTTTTCTTTTCCAAATCCCTTAATTTTTAGTGAACGATCATTTCTAATGGTTACTATTGCTCCTTCAAGGTTCTCAATGTTGCTAAATTTTTTTGTTTCACCAGTCATGGGTGATAAGCATCCAATATCAAGAATCCATGTCTTGGTTTTTCTATTAGATTTAAAAGTAAGTTCAGTGAAACATGATTTTTCATCATTAATTTTTTGAACTCCCTTTCTTTTCATAATATTGGATGTTTGTTCAGGGAGAATACTCATGCACTTTTCAGCAATATGACCTTACTAATCACATCCACCACATATTAATTATAAATAGAAAAATTTATTTTATATTGGAAGATAAGATGAATTCCAGATAATTACTTTCTTAATTTGAAAATTTTATCTCCTTTTCCCAGGATATATCCCCCATTGGATCATGTCTCATCTCTGGTAGGGACATGTTATACCTATATAAATATGATATTTTACCAAAAACTCCAAAACATCAGTAGTTTCCTCCAAACCTTGATCTTCCCAACTAATAATATCCGTTTATTGAATATTGTTTTTGTTGAATTTTTATATACTAAGATTGTCTCTTCTCTGGTGGAAAATTATTCTTAGAGAATTTATTAGTTCCGTTGAATTAGAAGATGATTTATCACTAGTATTCATGATCTATACTTGTTCATAATTTATTTTTGGACTTGAATTGTTAGAGATAACATATTTATTTTGAAATTCATAGATTGATGAATTAACATGATTATTTGAACACCTATTTTCACCAGTTTTTGATGATTCTTCCTTGGCCTCAACATCCTTGATGAAATATTATCTAATATTTTTCATGATATTCTATGCTTCATGACATTTAAACTGAGTATTTTTTTTAATCTTCCTTGAGATCAAGTTTTTATTCAAGATCCTTTACCATCTCCAATATTTTATGCATTTTTAGTTTGTGTCATTTTTATTTATTCAATATAAAGAGTCTATTTAATTTCATATTCTTCCTTTTCCTTAGTTATCTTTTATTTTTATTTTATTAATAGTATTTTTTCCTTGTTGATATTTGTTTTTTTCTCAAGAAAATATTATAATTCATTTTTCAACATGTTATCTAGCTCTGTTCATTCACTTTCACGATCTTCATCCCCAGATGTTTCAAACCCTTTTCCCATATGAGCCAATAAGTTAGTTTTATCTTCTGATTGGATGTTTGAGGTGGAGTTATCTTCCTTTTACTTACCCATTAAACTTATTTTTTACTTTTAAAAACTTTCTTCTTAATTCCATACACTTTTTTTTTTACTTTTGATCTTTTCCCCCATTTATTTTTTTGTAGTTTCTCATATTCTATCTTGTTCCACAGACTTCTTTTCAGGAAAATTTATAGAAAAATGTCCAATGTAATTATAGTTGAATAACCTTATTGGTAATTTACCTTTACCCTTAAAAATTCCCTTCTTTAATCTTTTTGACATAATAGAAATAGTTTTATTATAATGTTCATCTTCTTTTTCATCCTCATATTCAATTGATTTCAACATTTTATCATCTCTAATTTTGAGCTTTCTCAGATCCTCACAAGCCATATCATATTTGATCTTCCTCCTAAATACTGAGATCTTTCACATTTCATTTGAAATGATTATGTTATGTAATTCATCAAGAGTAATATCATCTCTATCGTACAAAGATGATACCTTAAGATCAAACTTTCTAAGACAGTTTCTCATAAGTTTTTTTGAAAATAGTCTAATCATCCATATTTTCTCCAAACCCCTAAATATCACTAGAAATTTCATTTACTATTATGAAGTATTCATAAATATTTTATTATTCACCCATAAATTTTTTTAAAACTTTTTCTAAAAGAAACATAAAAATGTAATTTTGAGCTTTACCACCAGTTTCCATATTTCTCTTATCGATAAAATTCATAAGAGCATCTTCAACTATTGGTGGGAATCCTACAGTAACTGCATCTTTGACATAAAGTCCTATAGATAAAAGATAGGGGAAAATACTATTCTTACAACTATGATGGTTCCTCCTATATAAATTAGAAATACACATACTATTTAAAAAATTCATATTATCCATCTTAAGTACATAGTAGATCCTAATAGAGGGAACCTGGTGCTCTGATACCAATTAGTGGTGTTTTTTAAATTTTTTCTTTCTTTTGAAATTAACCTCTATTGATCTGTTAGGATCCGATCCACTGTTATGATTACTCAATCTCTCCCTAATTTAGTAAAAATAAATAGCATAGGAAAACAAGATTTTTAAAATATGTGGTATTAATGTGATCCTACTCATTACTATGATTGGTTATACTCCCCAATAAATAATTCTCTACAATAATCACAAGCGGTTATAACATACATTTCTTCACTATAATAGATTCCCACTATGATTTCTAGAGTCCCAACAAAACAAAAGTTTCACACTACCATTTAAAAAAATGATTACAATCAATTAAAGAAATATCACTTCTGAATTTTGGCTACTTCTACAAAAATTTATGAATATATTTTCTTTTGATTCTTCATGATAAATAAAATAGCATACGCTCACTTTCTAAAGAAATCACTAAACTGGTTCTTCCTCAATATCAAACTTATGACTTTTGAAATATATAATTATCATATAGTATATGAAATAATAATTATTCATATAAAATAATTATTAAATATCACATTTATACTACCGCATACTGGCTACACAAAATTTTACTACTTCATAAGCTGATATCTGCACTAAGAGCAATAAGTAATTTTCTTAGAAAATATACTCTACATTTCAGTGCCCATAATATTCTATAATATGGGAATCATCCTAGTATTTATAGGCAAAAATCTAGTGGTTGAAAAGTAATTGACGCATGATAATTCTACAAAACTTGTAAGCAGTTTAAAGCAGTTCAATGACCTCCACATAACATGTTCACCGCAAAGCATCTTCTTCACAAAGCTGTATTTGTATGCATAGAATTCTCACCACAAATAATACTCTTCGAAAATTATTTCAATTGTATGTGATACTAAAAAATATGTCGACTCTCTCCACAGAATGTATCGGTCTCCACATAGAATATTGTTTATAGTCTATTAATCTTTACATAGCATGCATATCCACATAGAAAGCATATCCACATAGAATCCATTAATCTCTACATAACATTTAAATTTATCTCCAAATATAATTTTAATTCATTTTCACATAGAATTTTATAATCCATCCCAGTGTACAACATGTATACATTGTAAATCATATCTGCAAATAAACTTAATTCATAAAGCATAATGTCTGCAAGATCAACCACAAATATTATATAATTAAAAAATAATTATTCTAGAATGTAGTTTCCTGAGAACAATTCCATTCCTCATAGAATTTAATTTTCTATACAACTTTTCATAATTAATATCATCTTCAAGGAATTATTCCCCACAAACCATTTTTTGCATATAAACTGGTTCACATGGCATCTAGATCACATGATAACTCTCACCGCAAACTCAACTAGTTCATCCATATACTGTCTTATTGCATAGTGGATTTACCCCATAGAATTCTATGCATTCCATACGCAGGTTTTCCTACGGTAATTATCACCCGTAAACTATTTTTTATAGGTCGCATAGCATCCTTGGCATAATCAAGTTCGAAAAGAATTTTTATGCTTTGTGGTAATTCGTACTTACACACATTTCAAACTCCCATCATGATGGGATGATCTTTCATGTAAAATGAGATCCTTTTTAATTACTTGGTCTATAGACCTTCATTTACAAAGGGCTTGTACATTGGAGGAAAAATAAGATATCTAGCATTGATCGAATAGTTCATATTCAAGTGATTGTTTGGATCATATGAGTGACATTTTATGTGTATTATTTAACATAGGTGACCAGTACCCATAAAAAGGCTTGTCCCACATCGAAATATCAAATTGGATTCACTTTGATTTATAAGATAACTAGTGACTGCTACTCATTTGAGATGGATAATAGGGATCAACACCTATTTTCACTACATGCACCACCTGGGATATGGACTGAAGGCATCTAGATCATCCTCTATATGCCTCTAAGTATTCTATAATCATGCACTATGCAGGCCCTATATACCTCTAAGAATGAACTATGCAGGCCCTATGCATGGGCCCACTGATATATCCCAAACCCCTTATACACAGGGGCACTCCTATGGGCTTATGAATAGACCACTCACTCCTTAGCCACCATGGGGGATCCATGGAAGGCTCTTCCATGAGGGTTTACCCCTTTTGTCCCCCTAAGTATGGTTGAGGGCTATGCTTGAGGGCTTGTGGGCTAGACCCAATTTTTTAAGTAAGTCCATATTCAAATACTTAGAATAAGTATAAAAAATATGAAACTAAAAAATTAACTACCATGCCAAATTATCAATATTATTCTTCTAAATTTATCATGAAAAATATTATTTTTCATGAAATTCATTTTTTTTTCAATTTTATTGAAAACATAGTGCAAACTCAATAGAACATGTCTTTCCTAGTTAATATCGGTTCAAATAATCATCACATTGTTCAATAAGAATCATCCAAGCATGACATCCAATGCCATTAGATGGATCCATAACAGTTCTCTAGAAATCACCACATCATCCAAACTCACCAAACACATATTGACACAATCTTGACAACAAATACAACACTTAGGCTAAACATCTTGATATGAAACCTATTGATGTCATTTTTGGGATGGATTGGACGATTTCTCATAAGGCTTGAATTGACTATTATCTTTAGCTGGTATCCTTTACTATACATATGGATTGTGTCGTGCTTTTTAGGGAGTGTGGGACCCGATGTCAAGTAGAGCCATACCTTCTTATTAAAAGTTGGGCAGGGTAATATCGATGTTTTATTTTTGAATTGGAGTGAGAATCTTTGAGATATGACCATTCTCTAGTTATCATCAAGTTTTCTAATGTGTTTCCTTCTGGGTTTTTTGGTTTCCACTAGTAAGAGAGTTTGAGTTATCTATTTATTTAATACCTAGTACTCAACCAGTGTCTATTGCTTCTTACTGTATATCCCCAGCTAAACATAAAGAGTGGAATAATCGGTTGGATGATATTATGGAGAAAGTCTTTATATGAACTAGTGTGTCACCTTGGGTGGTTTTTATTATCTTTTTGGAGAAAGATGATGGGAAACTTAAAATTTTAGTTGATTATTGAAAACTCAACTGAGTTAAGATGAAGAAAAAATATATTTTTTCGCTCAGATAGATAATTTGTTTTATAAGTTTAAAGGGGTGAAGTGATTGTAAAAGATTGATTTCAATTTAATTATCACCAACTGAGAATTAAAGAATATGACATTCAGAATACCACCTTAAAGAGTAAGTATATCCATTATGAGTATCTTTTTATGATTTTTTCTATAGAAAATGATCCATTAGTTTTTATAGATCTAATGAACATGATATTTCATGATTAACTTGACTCATTCATGGCAGTTTTTGTGGAAAATATTCTAGTTTACTTGATATCTGAGGATGATCATGTGGATCATTTGGGACCAGTTATAATAATGCTGAGAAATCACCAAATCTATGATAATTTATCAAAATTTATTTTTTTGGATTTGAGAAGTGATGTTCTTGGGATAGGTTTTCTTAGAACAAGGTATTTCAATAGATCTTGAGAATATGAAAGATGCTATTACATGGGAGTAACATGTAATAATTTTTAGATTTAAATATTCTTTTTTATGGAAGGTTATTACCACAGGTTCATTAAATATTTCTTGAACTTGGGTTCTCCAATTATTTCTCTCACTCATAAGGGATTGAAGTTCCTTTGGGATGAGAAATTTCAGAGTTATTTTGTTGATATGAAATGTATTTTTAATTTAGTGATGGTGTTGAATCTTATAGAGGCCGAGTAGGGCTATGTGATCTTCTGTGGTGCATGAGGTTTGGGTTTGGGTTGTGTCCTTATATAGGGTGATCATGTGGTATCTTATGGTTCCAGATAGCTTAGGAACCAGAATAATAATTATCCAACCCATGATCTCACACTCATAGCTATGATATTCACTCTTAAGAGTTGGAAACATAACCTTTTCAGTGAAATATTTACTATTTATTCTGAAACAAATATCGAGTTATATATTCTCTCAAAAAGATTTGAATTTTTTATAGAGGAATTGGGTGGAGTACCTAAATCCTTTTTATTTTGGAATTACCTACACCCCTGGTAAGGAGAATGTCATTGCTGATTCTTTGAGTAGGAAACTTCCAACCCAGTCCATGAAAGGATCATGAGAACAGTGTATTAGGATAACTCTCTTTGTTTAGTTGCATTTGGGAGTCTATTAGAATCATTCTAAAGTTGTTTTTATGAGTATACAATTTACCTCCTCCATTCTCTAGATGATTTTTTAGGAGAATCATTTTGATGATGAATTTTGTGGCATTAGGGAATCTATTTATATTAGGGATACCATTGATAAGTGTATGTTTTCTTCGGAGGGTATCTTAGGTTTTCAGATTTGGTATGTTTTGCCTTTTCTCCCGAGAAAGGTTGTGATGGGGGATTTCTATAACTAATAGTTGGTGGTGAACCCATGCCCCAAACGATGTTCTATGATATGAAAATACGATTCAGTTTTCCAGGTATGAGAAGAACCATAAATTTTTTTTCTCATTGATATACCTTCCAATAGGTTAAATATGAGCACTAGAGACCTTCTAGTTTTCTTCTCCCCCTTGTAGTGCCAACTTAGAAGTCGGAAAAGATTTCTTTGGATTTCCTAGTTAAGTTTTATGTACCCCTAGAAAAAATAATGTGATATGGTTTTTGATCGATCGACTTACAAATAAACTCACTTTATTCCCATTTGAGATATAACCAATACTGAGGATTTTTAAAGTCTCTATGTGAGAGAGATTTTTCGTTTTCATGGATTTACTTATTTCATAGTATTTGATAGGTATTCCTATTTACTTTTATCTTTTATAGAGGCCTCCATAAGGTACTGGGATATTGGGTACATTTGAGAATGACATATCATTCATATATGGATGCTTAGATAGAATGAGATATACATATTCTTTAGGATATGATACATTCTAGTGTTCGTGACTTTGGTGGAGCTTGGGATGTCCATTTGGGATTGGTTGAGTTTTCCTATAATAGTAGTTACCATCCCACTATCAGAATGGATCATTTGGAGGCCCTGTATTACTAGCCTTGTAAATATTTATTGTGTTGGTTGGAGACTATTGAATCCTCTTTAGTTAGACTGATTTTTATCCATGAGATAAAGACAAGCATTTAGTTGATTTTTTGAGAATTTTGATGGCAGAGAGACTGTATAAATATTACGCTGAACATCAGTGATTCCCATTGGAGTTTTCAATAGGTGAATAGTTGTTCTTGAGAGTTTCACCCCAGTCGGTCACTGATGTCATAGGAAATAGGTAAATCTTGTGTAGTTGTTTTTGGGTCCTTTTTTGATTAATGAGATGGTGGGGGAAGTTTATTACCATTTGAAACTTCCACCATAGTTGAATTCAATCCACAATGTGTTTCATGTGTCTCACCTTAGGAATTATCTTTCTAACCCTTCACATTTATTGATATGAGAGGATCTTTATGTTGAGCATAATTTATCCATGAATGAGTATCCAATTAGGATTTTTTATTTTGAGACAAAGGTTATTTATGGGCGAACACTACCTTTAGTTCATGTGCTTTGGCAGAATGGTTCAAATTTTCATGAGGTGTGGGAGCATGAGACACTGATTATAGACTAATGGCATCATATCTTTGATATAGAATCTTCTTTATTGGATTTATAGGGATAAAAATTGTTTTTGGTGGGGTGGTTTTAGCATCTTGGTTAAAGGAACACTCATTTTTTACATGTTATTATCCCCAAAACAAAGAAGGATTGATCGAGGATGAAGATAAAATTTTAGGTAAAATTATCTAATTTTTTGGTACGTATGTTTGTTTGAATTTATGAAATTCGAGTATAAAGGTGTGAAAGGTTTTAGATGGTTCTTTAGGTTTGAGTTGATTTGGAATATTTATGGGTGGTTCTATAGGGAACTATTGTTGGGAACCAGCTGTATAAGTAATTTCCATCTAAATACTTGGTTTGTGACATAAATTGTTTTATGACTAAAATCCATGAAAATGGCTAATGGATTAAAATTATTTATGATGTAAATAATGAACTTACACATTAAATAATTCGATCAAGATCATTAACCCAAGGCAATGATTTTTTGGCACATGTGCTAGGTGGGGTGTTTTATGCCATAAAATATTATATTACAACATAAACCCTTTTGTTCCTAGAAATTTTATTTTTGGTGCATGCCTAATTTATTTTAGATTTTTTCAGGTACTACTCTCTCAAACCTTAGGCTTTCTCTCTCACATATTGAGTGACCCCATCCCTCCTAGGAATCTTAGTTGGGTGTTTGATCTTCAGTGAGTTTCCATGTTATGGTTTTATCATTACTCTACTTCCCTTCTTTGAAATTTGTGTGATATCATATTTCTGGATTGAATTGAAGTTTGATCTTGATGATTTATGATCTAGGGTTTTCTTGTTGTTCTTCTTCACCTTCCATCCTCGTTGGAATTTCACATTGAGGATGTTTTTTTTATCGTTGATTAAAGACATGTGGTCCCATATTTATTTTCCTACAATTGTATACTTGATTTTCTTGACTTATTTGGATTGAGTTTTTTGAATAATTTAAAAACCCAAATTTGAGATGATTTATGTTTGATTTTTAAAAGGGCGTGGAAATTGTGAAAAACCCAATTTCAATAGAATTGAATTTTTTGGGTGGATTTGAGAAAATTAATGGCATGGTTTGGAAATTGATTTGATGTTGAACCTTGAGATAAATGGATCAAATCAAAAGTTGATTTGGGAAGTAATTAATTGATGAAAACCTATGATTTGGTTTTTAAATGAGAGATTCATAATGAAAACTGAAATTTGGAAACTAAATTTTGAATTGATTTGAAATGATTGAACTATCCATGATTGATTTATTGATGTAAAAACACGTGGGTCTGGGAAGTTAGTGATTATTTAGGACAAACACACTAGGATTTGACCCACCATAAATTGATTGAAAATGAAAACACTGACTTATACTTACTACAGTATGGCTACCCTGATGGGGAGTTGAGTCCTGATGGTCTAATCTAAGGGACGTGTGCACACTTTGAGCTAAGATAACTGATTGATTAGTGTAAGGATCCTATTTCCAAAAACTAACATACCGTAGGGCTTATTACATTGGGCTATGATATTTTTTTATTTGACCATTACTTTCCATTAATTATTGAACTATTTTATTCATGGATACTACTTTATATAAATGTTTTATACAAAATGTTCATGTAAACCTGATTTAATATATCTACCATCCTTTTTTATTATGAATGAATGTTTTGTAAAAAAATATGTTAATGTCATGTCATGTATTTTTTTAATTTAAATTGAAATAATAATTGGTGTAATTATTATGGAATTAATTATAGAACACTTGGTGAGACCCTAATGGGCTGTTTAGCTCACAAACTACATTTGAATTCATTTTTTTATAGATTATCTTTTTTGAGGTCGAAGAAACATGAAATCTCCACTTGGAGGTGGTGGATGTTATTGGTCCTTGGGAATCAGAGTGAAATAGGTGACCAATGGAGATATGATAAACATATTAGATGGGATGTCTAAGATTTATCTTATTAGTTTTTGTGTCCTTGATGTTGTATTATTGGGTTTTATTTTTCCAATTTGATTATTTTGGTACTTTCTCCCTAAGGAGTGTTGGTATACTGACTTGTACTGTTTATCTTCAACTGTTATATTAAAAATATTATTCCCTTATTGTCTCTTGTATGATTCTAGGTGTTGGTCATCAACCTGTGGGGATCAGGAACACCCTTCAAACCATATCAGATTCATTTCAGGTATTAGTGTACCAGGGTATCTGGACTAGTTTGTGATAGAAAGTATGTCCTTGATATTTTAAAGAAGACTAAAATGATTCAAGATGAATCAGTTGACCCACCCCTTGAACCTAGAGAAAGGTGATTTATATAGACAAAGAGATGCTTTCTTCACCTAAAAGATATAGATGACCTTTTGACAAGATTAACTAATTGATGATGACTCAAACCGATATTGATTTAGTGATTAGAAAAGTGAGTTATTTTATTTAATCTCTAACAAAAACATATTGGGAGACTATTCATTACATTTTTAGATATATTTAAAAGGAACTAGGTTTAGGTATTCTATACTTTGATCATGGGAATACAAATATTAAGGAATTTTGTGATGAAGATTATGCTGGATGTCTCCCTTCTAAGAGATCTACATCTTGTAGTATTTGTTGGAGGAAATTTGATATCATGGAAAAGTAAGAAGATGAAAGATATCTCCCATTTAAGTGCATATTTAGAGTATTGTTCCATGTAATTTGTGACTACATATATTATTTGGTCACCAAAAATTCTACAGGATATTTGGTATACTTTCAAGAAACCATCATATATATGGTGTGACAATCAAGATACTATCAAGATTGCCAGAAATCTTGTATTTGATGAGAAAACAAATCATATTGGAGTTTATTATAACTTTATTTAAAAAAAATTGATAATAAGAAGTTTAATTTCATCCATGTTCACCATTTTAATCAACTTACATATTTTCTCACAAAAGGGGTTCCTAAACCATGTCTCTATTTTTTGTGTGAAAAGCTAGGAATGATAAATATATATGTATCATCTTGAAGGGGAGTGTTAAGAGTATTACATATTTTTAATATTTATGTATCACATCATTATGGGTTATCTATTTTACTCCTTTTCTCATTTATAAATAAATCACCCTACGTCTTGGTGGTGTATGAGGTTCTAACCAACAATTAGGCTTTAGTGAAAGTGAGATATTGAAGGAGATATGTATTGAAGTAATATATATCTATGTGTGTTTCAATGTTATTATGATTTTCATGCAGAAAGTGGTGTATCATTTTACACTACCAATAATAGTAGTATTTGTTGGATAGTTTGATCATACCACATGGCTATCATTTATTAAGGAATTAGGGAGTAAATAAATATGATACATTCATACATTCATGAACTATCCATGGAATTTATTCATGCATCTAAACACATGAATAAATGAAGTTGAAATTGAGGATATTCCTTGATTTCATACATAAACAACTATCATGTGATAGAAAAATGGTTTTGGTTGTTCTTATGCTTGGATGAAACTTCTAAAAACCCATCTCTATTCCTCCTCATCCTTTGCACAAAAAGGTTCTATAAAACCATAGGTGAAGAAGAATCCATCTCATACGATGAGATATCCAGTTTTCCTATGGATACCCCTAGAGGTGGGAAGCTTTTGTTTTCCATTTTAGTGATCCAAATCAAACATATCAAACAAATATAAAGGGGCGATGAGGCATCTTCGGTGAATTGTATATATTTATAGTAATTATTCATTTAGTTTTTATACGCAATTTCATATTATCTTTCATCAAGATCCTTGTAAATGGGGTTTTAATCTCTTTCGCTTCATCTGATAATCACTATTAGACTCATTTGAAACCCTTAAGTATCGACATCTATGATGTTTTACTTTTACATTTCACTGAAATCAAAATTTTAATTATGTATAATAATATATATATTATAATATTATATTATAATAATATCAACATATATTATATATATGTTAAATTTTTTATTAAAATCTTATTTCATTAAATAAAAAAATAAAATATATTATTACTCTAATATTAACATATAATATAAAATTTTATTAAAACATTTAATTTTTAAACACATAATTTTTTTAATGTGAAGAAGGGTACAAATTTTCTTGATAATGTTTTCTTGAGAAGTATTTTGAAGAAGGTGATGCCCAAAACAATACCCACCCTCCTTCCTCGAAGCAACCATAGATTGGGAAATAGTTTCCCAATCTCCCTTTTTTAGAAGTTATTTTCTTTTCCTTATATGAGAAAATATTCCAAAAATGAAAACATGTAGGGGTTAATCCACTTGAGGGAGAAGAACCAAGGAGTTCTCAGGCTAGAGAATCATATAGGTTGAGGGGGTAGTGTTCATGTTTTTGTTATGTATCCTTCGCATTAGCCCCATTGTTGCATTCGTTTCAAATTCTATGGGTAGGTAATCCCCCAACGTGAGTGAAACCATATATGATAGGAATAGATGTTATATTCATTGGATTGGATTCATATAAATTAGTGTTGCAACCTCAGTTGTAGTTTTGTCATTTTAGTGTAGTGATGAGTAGTCCTTCCTATCTCGTCGGGTGACCCGGGGTTGATCCTTGGTGACGATGATTCTTATTTTTGATAGTTTTACCCATAAAAATGTATATAGATAATAAAAATATATAACTAATCCCGATTCCATAAAATAGAGAGAGAGAGAATACATGACCACTATTTTTCTGAATTATTGTGGTCATCAGTTAATAAGGAGCTCAGTCCTTAACTGTAATTAGGAGATGTATGTTAATATTGGAGTTATGAAACCACATTATTTGAATATGGTTAAATCAAAACCTAATTTCATTTGGTTTATTTTAACTAATTATATTTATTAAAACAAAATAATTTAATTTTTTATCAGATAAATAAAAAAAATTACAAACATAAATTTATTTTTTTGGAAGAAAATAATTTTTTATTAGAATATGTTTTTTTCTTTAGAATTTTAAATTATTTAAAATACTAAAAACTTTCAAATTTTCATCAAAAAAATTTATCTAAAAAATTTATCATATGATTTATCAATGAAAAAATGTAATCACACCGTACTATCCCATGTCATTTTTTGGCATAAATATTTAATAATAAAATAAATTTCACCTCATTTTTGATACGAGATAAACTTAAAAAAAATAAAAATGGCACTTTTTTATTAGAGGGATGCTATCATAGGATTTTTTATATATATTAAATTATATTTATCAATGAATTTATTTCATAAATTTAGAAACATGATGTAAATTTTTGTGAGAAAATAATATGATTGATTTTTACATTTCATAGTATATTTAATAAATTATGAGAATATTGTGTGATTGAAAATAATTGGCTAGATAAAGGTCATGAATGGTGCATGTGTTATGGAAAGATCTTGTCATAGGTCTCTTATCAATATAATTAATCCCAAGGTATAACCTAGTGGATAACATTTGTTTTCTTATGGATAACTTTTCCAAACACTCATTGTTCTTTAATTGTTTTCACTTGTTGGTATTTTTGGGATTTTTAATAAAATGGGAGTAAAAATGAAATTGATTTTGAAAAAAATAAAAAATAAATGAATAGAATATAAGAAACACAAGTACCAATGAAACCTATCATCAATTCCTATAAATTTATCTCACTCTCACCCGATATGCACCTCCCACCATAAAAGCACACTTCCCTCCATTACTTTTGTGTGAATATGTATGTTAATAAAGGACTCATCAACCTTCCTAGAACATATCTTCCATGGGTAAGTGAATAAATGACTACTAAAACTAGAATATTAGTGTGGTATAGAAACTATTTGATAAAGGAAGTTCTACTCTCATGATAGATAATAAAGGAATCAGTTTAAATGATGTGAAGCAAGAGGTTTGAAGAAAAATAAAACATAAGAAATATGGTACCAAGAAGAGAGATAACACTAAAGAAATGTGCTAAAAATTAAAGACTCACACAAGTATTTACATGGTTCAGACCAATTTAATGCTACTCCATGGAAATAACACCACGATAACCATTTATTATTATAAAAAACCAACAAAAAGAATACAATAGAGAAGATGAAAATAGAGAGATAACATAAGAAAACCACATAAGCTTTCTAATCACATAGACCTCATCACTATAGGAGCTAGTGGTAAACCTTGGAATAAATATGGTAATGCATTCCCTCTAACTGGATGGACTTATACATGAAACTCCAACACTGATTGAGAAAAAGAATAAGATGTAACACATAATTGATGTATGAAAACTAAGATAGCCTAAAAAATCATGCCTACACCAAGAACCCAGGAAGAAGTCATTATAGAATATGAATGGTGATATCGAGGCTATGAATTCTTAAATAAATCATGGCTGAACAAGTCTCACGAGAGGTAATATATACATTAGTGTAGGACACTAGAACATAGACTATATTAGATGGCATGAGAAGTTTAGAGGGTCTTATCTCTGGTGAATTTTATTCTATCTAGAATTGAAGTCGGAGGAAACCAAACAACCATGTAAGAGATAATAAAGTGACACAACCTTCCTCAGGGGTAAAATAAATTGAAATGAAAAACATATAAAAGATCAAAGAAAATAATGAAAATAGTTAAAGTCTATAGAAACACAAAAAATCCAGAACCAGGAAGTCGATAAGATAACATTCTATACCTAATTCTTAATGGATTAGACCATCTTAAAGAAACCACCCTTCCCACTAGCGACCCTTGAAAATATAGTTGGGCCAGTCCTAAGAATGTAGAAAGGAGAATACCTATAAATAACACATATTTATAGATAAAAGTATGCTAAACTAGAATACAAAACATCTATAGTGGTGAAACCAGGGAATAACATATTTTTATGGGCCAAACTATCCTTATTTTTAATGCTGGGATAATATCTTTTAATATGTCCAGTTCTAACACATTCAAAATACCAAAAATTCTTAAAATAATTATTATCCTTATATTAGTTTTCATTTTTTCTATTATGAAGCATAAAAATCAAAAATTATGGTTCAATTTTACCCCCATTACCCTCTTCCTTTAAGAAACATGTTTGAAGATCGCGAAAAAATAGCAGCCTTAACCTCCTCCAATGTTATGGAATCATGACCATATATCATAAAATCTTTTAATGAACTAAAATAATAATCAAAAGAGGTTAATATAATTAAAACATGGACTTAATATTTAAATTTTAAATATATATTATCTACATCCATAATAACTTTGTTAAACTCAACAAGATAAACACAAACAGACGAACCAAGATTTATCTTGAAAGTATAAATCCTTATTTTCTTTTAAAGATAAAGAAACAATGTTTTGCTCATATATATGTTTGAGTTTCAAAAAAATATCCTTAGTAGTCGTTTTATGGGAATTGTTTTGAAGAACTTTCTCTCCTAAGGTTAAGAGTAATGTACATTGAGCCTTTTCTAAAAAGATAGGTTTGACATCTATATACATTATGACATACTAGTTGTAATCCTAGAACTGTGAAAGGATTCTGTAAGTTCATTATAGAAAATAATCATAATAATATTAACTCTCCACATACTAAATTCATTATCATCATTGAACTTATCTACTTTGAAACTTAGAAGATGACATCACTTAGACCAATTATAGGTTCTGAAACAAATTGTGAGGGATGGAAGATATCTGATGAAGGTAGTCCAAATTTCAAGATGATCAAGATGAGAGTTGGTTTAAATGATTCGAAGTGACAGGTTTCATGAAAAAAATAAGAAATACTATACCAAAAATAGTGGGAAAAATAAATAAATGTTATAAAAAATAAATATTCACACAAGTATTTATGTGGTTCATACCAATTTATACTTACTCTAAGGGAATAATTTAACGACCCGAACCCGAGTAGCCCATAGTATGTGCCTTACTTTAATACATTGGCATAAGATACAAGGAATCACAAACCAAGGGACTGAATAGTTTAGTAGTCTTGGTAAACTAGATACATACTTGTAATCCATATTATATTTTTAAATATAAAATAAACAAATAATTTCAATGAGTCTTCCATTATTCCCCCTTTGTGTAACCCTACATATCACTCATAACATAATTCTCAAAATCCTAGAAAAAAATGAAACATTTGAAACGGGTAAGCTCAAATGATCAGTAAGGGTAAGCTTAAATAAGAATCTATGAGTAAATATGACATAAATAATATAGTAAGGTAAATAAATGATATACATACCATTTAAATAATCACATGAGCTAGGAAACTTAACCATGTATATTCTTACTAAAAAAATAATCACTTGGAATAATAATAATTATGGAGTGAATACTTTTGGACATATGCACAATCAAGATATATACTTAAGATAGTTACTGTCAAGATCTATCCTCATGATAGTTTAAGTCTACTGGTAGAAAACCATCTAATTTGTGTCAAGATCTATCCTCCTAATAATTTAAAACTATTTGGAAATAAACTCAAAGGGTTTGTCACCAATTGATTTCATCTCAAGAGACTATTGATGCATCGAGGGTATTAAATTAATTTTTCTCTAAACTATAGTTCTTTTATTAAATGGTCCCCAAACCGTGTCATACTAGTCCAAAGCATTCCTTATATATCAAACAATTGATTTAAATCAAATTGTCCCACACCACTTTGAAATATTTAAAACATAATCCCCATAAAAGTAAATAATTATCAAATGAAACATTGAATAACATGAAGATAAATAGACTTAAGATATGATATATCAAATGGGGTAGTAGATACACCACATAAAACAAGTAAGTCGTGATTATGACAATTATCTCACATATGTAAAAAGTGCGATGAAAAACCCTTACCTTATTCTATCCTTTAGTTGAAAATTATTTAACCTCCTATATAATGGTTTTAATAATGTTATTAACTTATAATAGAACTATACTCATATTTATAATATCATATATTAACTTCTTATAATATCTCCTTACCCATTTTTTAACGATCTTCCATTATTTTCACTATTTTGGGTGTTAATTACCTAGTTTTTCGAGTATGTTTTGACTTGTTACTTATTGTTACAATTAATTAGATCATGGTTTCAACATATCCAGAATTTAAAAAATTATTTTAATATTATATAAATTCATTATATATGTATTTATAAAAATCTATAAAATTTGGCGATAATAAAAGAATTGCACCATTCATGGAGGCAGTAGGCCTTACGTACCCATGAACACCACCTTCATTTCTTTATCATATTAAAAGAATGAAACGAAAATGATATAAATTTATATTATAATTTAGTTATCATATTTATGTCATATATTTTACATATGATTATTAAATCCATCCTTTATACATTCCATGTATAGCGTGAATGAATCACGTCGGTTTGAGGAGGCGGTAGTCCACACTTCCACAAACGATATTATCATATTTAAAAAAAATAGAAAGAATAAAGGATTGTGTTATAAAATAATTCTAGAAGAATAAAGACATAAATATCATATATATATCATATAAAATCAGTGTTTTCATCAAAATTACCATCCATGAAAGGTGGTAAAATAAAAATGAACAATCATCGTTTCGTGAGGTGGTAGTTGACCATACATAGAAACAACATGTTCTTTACCCATTAGATGAAACTGTGTGTATGTAAAGATAGAAATATTAACATAATAATATATTAGTATATTGAGGATACTAGTGTTATTATATAATAATTTAATAATAATATATTAAGGAGTGGGGAAATAAATAAAACTAAAGTGATCGTTGAAGAACGTTACCTAGTTTTTAGGTAACTCCTTTTGGTTTATAACAAAAGGTTTCCTTGGATGGATTTATGCCCAAAGGGAGGATTCTAGTATGAATAGAAGGAATTTTGGATATTATTTGTGTAAAAACCCGAACTTTTTATTAATATTTGTTTCCAAATTTTGTGTGTTTCTTTATTTTATACTCAACAAAACTATATTCTTTAATTAATGAAGTGAGTATAATTAAATGAGACCGTTGGGTTTTGACTGTTATATGAACGTTGGTCAATATGGATGTTGGATGTTAAACTCTTAACATTATAGTTTTTTTGATCTTGGTTAGTTAATACAGAAAGAAGATTATATGGCCTCATCCAATAGACTCGGGCTGTTCGAAGCCCATATGACGGAACTTGGGAAGGAGGTAGCACCACTGGGCTTTTCTCTGGACCAAGCCCAAGATGAACTTCATCATGTGATGTTTGAACAGAATCACCTACGAGAGAAGTTCAAGCTGATAGAGGTCACCACTCGGGCAATGTTGGCCGAGTCGCCCCAAGATTCTATCACCTTAGCACACCTTACACTTAGGTCCTATGCTGGTGTTATAAGGGGATATGTAACGAGGCTTTAGCTGCTATGTGTAATTCTTTGATATAAATAAAATTTTATTTTCATATTATGGTGAAATTTGTGAATTTTAAATGTCCGAATAAATATAGGTTTTATATGAATTTTGAAAAAAAATAATATTTTAAAATATTTATGTAAACCTTAAATAATTAATTATGTGTAATGATTTTCAAAAAATAGTATTCTACAGTTGTGTTCAGTAGGAAATTTAGAGACTAATAAGATCAACTTAATTTTTTTGTGAATAGTAAATTATGAATAGTAATTTTATTCTTATGATTAGTAATGTGACCAAAGGGATTAGTAACCTCACTTAATAAAGTATTAATATAATTTAGGCATCTTGATTAGGTAATGTGATTCAATAAAATAAGTAAATAACTGTTTCAAAAATTATTAGTTATGTATTAGTTTTATTTCAGGTGAATAGTGTTTTTATTTAAAAATTAAATTAAAAATATTTATAAAAATATTTTCATAAAATGGAGTTCATTTTTGAATTCAGAACATCGATATTAGGTTAAGGTGAATTTTAGGGATTTTTCTGAAATAGTTGAATTTTCAGTGAATAATGTTTTTACATAAAAATTAAATATCACATAATTAGAAAATTATTTTCATAAAATGGAGTTCATTTTTGAATTCAGAGCATCGATATTAGGTTAAGGTGAATTTTTGGGATTTTTCTGAAAGAGTTGAATTTTCGGTGAATAGCGAAATTATAGTTTTGAGTTTCAGGTGTTTAATGACATCATTAAGGATGTAATAATTATGTAATCATTCTGGTCAACTTATGAATAGTAATATATGATGTGAGGTGTCCCAAGTTGGAAATAACATGTGCAAATACCATGGGAAAGCCCATGTTTTTTCAAATACCATCGTTGAGGTGTCCCTTGGAAATTAATGATTTGTTCCCTCACTTCTCCTATAAATACCAAGCCATTACCTCATACATTTCAATCCAAAATAATCCTCAATTAAGATCTGGTATCTTTAACTCTCAATTAGTCCTCCCAAGGTTCCCTCAAGATTCCCAAGGTCCGGACCTTCAATCTTTTGATGTTACTTTTCAAAGGTAAGGGAACCTTTTACCCTCCTCTTTTAAGTCATGACTTCCTTTATGTTATGTCTTATAGTTACATTTTATTATGAGGGGGCTTGTTATTATATATCTTTACTACTTTCAATTTCATTTAAAAATTATTAGATACCCTTTCCACTCTCATCAATTGAGTTTCTGAATTTTTAAGTGATGTCGTTAGGCTGCCGAATTTTTTGTAAAAGAAATCACATCTTCTCTTTCCTTTGAAGTTTCCTTTTCATGTAGTATGAAATTAAAATATCCATACAATGTTCTTATCTCCATTTTATTAATCCTTTATACTTTATTATGAGTTATTTATGAATGGGTTACCCTCATACCCTCTCTTTTTAATGTTTTCTAAAAGGATGTTATGTAGCCGTTATGCTGCAGAATTTTCATCTCAAAATTCCTCTCTTTCTCTCTTGAAATTATATTTTTTATTTATGTGAATACCTAGAAATATTTCATTTATATTGGTGTTAATAAATACACAAAAATAATATATTTTATTCTGGAATTGACATACATACAACCCTCACTCCCTTTACATGGCTTATAAATGACATAATGACATTTTTT
This sequence comes from Viscum album, assembly GCA_963277665.1. Classification (NCBI taxonomy): domain Eukaryota; kingdom Viridiplantae; phylum Streptophyta; class Magnoliopsida; order Santalales; family Viscaceae; genus Viscum; species Viscum album. The sequence goes on from OY728153.1 coordinate 836,508,176, forward strand.
AAACTTTTAAAACGTCGCAATTTTGAAATGAAACCCATTTCTTTTGTTCTCTATGGGTTATTTATGAAATGTTTTATTATGATATATGTGGCTCACATGAAAATAAAGATATATTAAGGGTTCTCCCTAATAGTTCTCTAAGGCACTGGGTAAAGAATTAATCTCTAGAGATGACAAGTTTCACGATACCTTGGTGAATAAGCTTGGTAATGTTTATGACACATTGGGGATGAACCTTGGTGATATGTTCATGAATGTCAAAATGAAATGTTGTAGCCACATATTCAATTTATTATTAATGTTCTTTTTATCATGTTATTCCTATTATTCCATTGTTCACGTCTTTATGATTTTTATCATGTTCTTATTATTATTGCTCAAGACCACATGTCAACTGTTTCACTTGTTTTTTTTATTGAGCCTTCAAATCACCCATTTCCTTTGATGTATGTCTGTAGGTTATGAGATGTTGTAATTTTACTTAGTATGAACTTATGATGAAGCCTTACAAGTGGATTATAAGAATGTTTTATGTTGTTTTCAAGTGTTTTTTTCCTGATTTCCAAGACACTAGACTTTAAAGATCTTTTGTTTGTAAAATGTAATGAAAAGTTATGTATTAAAAAGTTGGGATTCCATAATTTTGGTAGGTTTTGGTCAATATATATGTCTCAAATTTGGGTGAGTAAGTGACGAAGGAGGTGTCTTTTTAAAATTGAGGTGAGCGGTACTTGTCAAAACTCTAAAACTATTAAAAAATATAAATAAAATTTATATTCCAAATGGATTGAAGATAATATGAGGATGGGTCGAAATAATATTTACCAATAATTTTTAGAAATGTTTAGGTCTGATTATTACCCTTATCATTTGACTTTAACCCTTAGTTAAACCCTTTAACTCTTACAGTGACAACTTGGATTTTTACTCTTTAATGGTTTATATAGTTACTATAAAATGAAAAAAGAAGACCAAATTTATAATTGATAACAAAATTAACCTCATCACAATAATTTTTAATAATTTTGTATTTTTATAAATTTTATATCATTTAATAAAATATTATTTATTTTAAAATATCAATAATGTCAATTTTGACACTATTCAATACATATTTTTTTTAAATATCATAACAACTTTATATCTTAAAAAAATAAATTAACTCAACCATAACATATAAAATTAATCCATAAAATTTTTGTATGACATAAATTATATAAAATTATATTTATTTTAATATTTTAAATATCATTTATTTGAGTCTCCCATTAATTAAGCAATTGTTGCATCATCATTGTGTCACTATTTAATTTAATTATTTCTTTACTAAAAAGTAAAAAAAAATCCATGATGTATATATAAAATTTATATTTCCAATTAATATTTATATTTGAAAATATCTTCTTAATAACCATACATAAAAAATGTAACACTAATTAGAAATAGAAGTAAGATATATTGGACTTTCCTTAGAATAAAATACTATAAAATCCTTAAAGTCATCCATGTGGATCCAAGAGGACATAAAATCTCCCCAAGGATGATTTTGGTTGAAAATAACTCATCAAATAAAATTAGGACAAGTGTTAGGGTAATTTTATAATTTTATTTTTATCCATAATTACCCCCTTAATTATGGTAATTAAAATATTACAAAATTTACTCTTCATATGCCCAAAAATAAAAAAAACTATTTACATAATTTAGAATCAATGATTCCAAATATGGAATCCATTATTCAAAATTTAAAACACAAAAGTTTCAGTAATTAATTTAAAATCAATCCCATTGACGGGGTGACAAAACGAGTTACTAAAGTTTAAAATATGAATTTTTTTAAAAGGTTTTTATATCAAAATTCATTGTGAAATTGATTTGAATGAAATAAATTGGATTAAATGATAAAAAAAATATTATAATTACACATTAAAACCAATTAAAATTATAATTTAACACTATAAATTATTTTGATGAAAAAAGTTATTTTCAATTAAAATTTAGTATTTTCACAATTAATCGGAACATGAAAGTTATCTAAAAAATACCAAAAATTAAACCAAAGTAATTTTTTTATTATTTATAATAAGAAGTTTAGTTTTTCAAATATAATATTTAGAATTGTGAAAATTTTTATTTAAAATAGGTTCTCTATCAAAAGGCGGTAAATATGCCTTTATAAAAATATAGGTTTTTTGTGTAATATTGGGCTTGTTCCTATATTATACCGATAAAATATATTCGATGAATGGAAAAAAATATTTGATTGAATATAAAAAATATATCTTTCCTTCATATCATTCACCAATCATAATTAATTTAATTTATTAGGGTAAAACACCTTTGTGATCATAAAAATAGTTTTTATAAAAACATTCTCAGTATATTCAATTGGTTCTTATATTTAATTCTAATTAATTTGTAACCAATGAATTAAAGAATATATTTTCATAAATTTTTTAATATTATTAGTAATTGCTAACTTAATGAATATGTTATATCTTATCATATCAAATAATAATATTTTTAGAATATATTATTGTTTGCTAAAACTCCACCTTTATTATAATGAAAACCAGCTCATTTTTGTGTGTAGTGTAAGTTTAACATGATGTTTCATATGAAGAAAGCTAAAAAAAAATTAAATTTATTCAAAAATTAAAATATTTTAAATTCTTGTGGTGTTACATTCTCCCCACCTTAATTAAATTACGTCCTCACAATTTAAACTTGATCTCAATAGTCTAGGGATTGATATTTGAAAATAAACTATTGTTGAAAAACCCACATCGTAAATAGGGTCAATAACACATATTATTAATAAGAAGGAAAGGAAATGTGAAGGTCACCATAAAACTAGGATTTCAAATAGGATATGGTTAGTGAAAACATGGATATGGAAGATAAATCTAACCATCAAGTTTTGATAGAGAGTGATAGAAAACATGTTCATTAGAATTTTTCTGACCATAAACCATAAACTATAGGTGTGAATAAAGGTCATTAATATCATAAAAATGATGATAACGGGACAACATTTTTGTTGCAAGACCCTTTTTATTATAAATTCATCCATTCTATAAGGATATAAATAAATATAAGTTTCTATAAACATAATATTGACTTTTGATTGAACCTTGAACTATTCATACTTCATATCTTAGAACAGGTTGAATCATATGGTGTAGTAATACATTAACCTATAAAACCATATCCAAAGTTGAACTTAAACCATTTCATAAATGGCTAACCTTTCCAAAAGATCATGATCTAACACTTTAGAATCATTAGTAGTATCCAATTTACTTTATCCATACTAATAATCTCTTTATCCAACATAATTATCTTATCATCATGATCATATTAAGGTTTATGTTTCCGTAAAACTTGCGTTTTTTCCAAAAAAATTAACATGATACCAAATAATTTTTCTTGGTACCATTCAATATATGATCTCAAATCCTTAACGAAAAATTACTATGGTACAATCTTCATATATTCCATAATTCTTATAACTAGTAAATAATTAATAAAATAGTGAAATGAATTAATTCTTTAATCACAATATAAGAACATTAATAATCCTTATTTGTATATGGTAGTAGCATAATCTTGACCATGATCCATTAACCTCTTTTAGGGTATACTCCTTTGATGCATGAGACATTGATTTTTATAGTGTCCCATCTCCTTGAAGTTGAAGAATTATATATTAGAAACCTTTTTATTATCCTTATAATCCAAAGCATAGTGGAATTTCTTTCCACACTTGTAGAAAACTCACATTCCTTTTAAGAAAGTACTAGGGTGATTATTTCCACAATTATTACATGTGGGAAAATACTTCATTACCTTCTTCCCTTTATACATATTTTTCCTAGAAATCCTTTTATTCTTATGCTTCCCTTCTAATCCATAATACTTATATTAATCTTTAACTATCCCATTATCGCATGGTACTATGTCCTCAAATGATGAGAATGCTTCAGAGACTATTTACCTTTGAAATATTAGCTAAAGACCATGAAAAATATGATCATTATTACTCTTTGGATCATGTGCATTGGTGAGGAACACGTTCATTCTACTAGTAACAATTTCTAAATGATAAAATACACTAGGTTAGATCATATCTTAATGTATAATCCAAAATCTAGTAAAATAATTAACATAAATTGAAAAATTGATGTGTATCTAGTCTTATAATCATAAACATGGTTTCTTTGGGGAAATATTTACTTTTAACTACTTCATAATGGTTTGTAAAGAAAATGTGTATTATCCTAAGAATATCCCATGGGAGTGTCAAAATAGGTGCGAGTAAGGACCATTTTCATGTACCAGGTTATGTTGAGTCAGTCCTGATGCACCTTATCAGAGTTTTCACTCCTGGATACATCTATTCCAGAACCACATCTACCTATAGTATCCAGACATGTATTTATTTCTTGAAATACCCAGATAATACCTATCTTACCAAAAATTATAGGGTGTTCTTGTATGCTTATCCTTAAAGTATATCTTAGGGATTTTTTCCATATATTTTTTTTTAAATATAATTTCTAAGGTTTCTACTACACTTAATCTGATACCAACTGTAACAACCCAGACTCTAGTAGCCAGGATTCAGTTCCTTACTTTAATACATTGACATAAGATACAAGGAACCACATAAAAAGGGACCAAATAGTTTATAAGTCTTGGTAAATAATATAAATAATTTTAATACAAATTACATTTTTAAACATAAAATCCCATAGAATTTCATTGATTTTTCCATTATTTCCCCTTTGTGTAACCCTGCATATCAGTAATAACACACTTCTCAGAATCCTGGGAAAAAATGAAACATATGAAAGGGGTGAGATAAAATTATCATTAAGGTTAAGTATAAAGAAAAATCTATGAGTAAATATGGTATAAAAAATATGGCAAGGTAAATAACTGATACACATGGCATTTAAATAATCACATGAGCCAGAAAACTTAACTAATAATATTTTAACTAATCAAATAATCACATTGAATAATAATAATGATAGAATGAATAATTTTGGACATCTTAACTAAAATGATCTATCCTAAATATAGTTACTTTCAAGATCTAATGTCATGATAGTTTAAGTCTTTGGGTAGAAACTCATCTGATTTGTGTCAAGATCAATCCTCTTGACAAATTAAAACTATTTGGAAAAAACACAAAGGGTTTTCCACCAACTAATTTTGTCTTAAGAGACTACCGATGCATCAAGGGGATATAATTAACCAATCCCCAACCCATATGGATTTCATTAAATATTCCCCAACCCATGTCATTCTAGTCCAAATCATTCCTCATATATCAAACAATTGATTTAAATCAAAATGTCCCATACCACATTGAAATATTTGAAACATAAACCTCATAAAAGTAAATAATTATAAAATTAAACATATAATACCATGAGGATAAATAGATTAATGATATGGTATATCAAACAATTAATTATATATACCACATAAAATAAGTAAGTGGTGATTATGACAATTATCTCACAGATGTAAAAAGTGAGATGAAAAACCCTTACCTTGTTCTTTATTTTAGTTGAAAGTTAATTTACCTCATGTATACTCGTTTTAAGAATGTTATTAACTTATAAAATAACCATAATCATATTTATAATATCATATATTAACTTATTATAATATATCATTACCCATTTTTTAACAATATTCTATTATTTTCACTATTTTGGGTGTTAATTGCCTAGTTTTTTAGTATATTTTGACTTGGTACTTGTTGATCCTATTAATTAGATCATGATTTCATTATCTAAAAAATTTAAACCATAAATTTAATATTATATATATTAATTATATATGTATTTATAATAATCCATAAAATTTTGATATAAGAAATGATATTCACCATTCATGGAGACGGTAGGCCGTACGTACACATGAACACAACATTCATTTTTTTCATATTAAAATAATGAAAATAAAATGATATATATGTATATTATAACTTAAGTATCATATGTATGTAATATATGTAAAATATGATTATTAAGACCATCCTTTATACATTCCATGTATAGTGTGAATAAATCACGTCGCTTTGAGGATGTGGTAGTCCAGACTTCCATAAACGATGTTATCACATTTACAAAAAATGGAAAGTATAAAGGTATGTGTTATAAAATAATTTAAGAATAATAAATATATAAATATTAGATACACAAACACACACAAACACAAACACACACACACACACACACATATATATATATATAATATAAAAACATCATGTCCATCATAATTCCCAACCATGAAAGGTGGTAAGGAAAAATGAATAATCATCGTTTTGTGAGGCGGTATTTCACCGTACACAGAAATATTATATTTGTTATCCATTAAATAGAATTGTGTGTAAGTGTAGGTATAAACCTTAACATAAAAAAAATATGAGTATATTGATGATAAATTTGATATTATATAATAATGTAAAAATAATTAATGAAGCAGTGGGGAAAGAAATAAAACTAAAGCGATCATTGAAGAACATTAAATCGTTTTCGGGTAACTCCTTTTGGTTTATACCAAAAGGCTTTGTTGGATGGATTTATTCCCAAATGGAGGTTCCCAAGATGAATATAGGGAAGTTATAAGCTTATTTGGGCAGGTTTTGGTCATGATAGATGTCTCAAAGTGGGGTGAGGAAGTGAGGGAGGAGGTGTCCTTTTATAATTAAGGTGAGATGTACTTTTGGAAACTCTAAAACTATTAAATTAATATAAATTAATTTTCTATTAAAAATTGTTAAAAAGTAATTTATTTATAATATAAGATGATTGTGAGTCTAAATCCTCTAAAACAATAATTTTTAGACAAGTTTAGGTCATATTATTACCCATATCCTTTGGCTTTAACCTTTAGTTAAACCCTTTAACTCTTACCACAACAACTTAGTTTTTTACTCTTTAAGGGTTAATATAGTTACTATAAAATGACAAAAGAACCCCAAATGGATAATTGATAACAAAATTTACCTTATATAAATCATTTTTATGAATTTTTGTTTTTATGAATTTTATATCATTTAATAAAATATTATTTATTTTAAAATATTAATAATGTCAATTTTGACACTATTTAATACCTGAATTTTTAAAAATATCATAAAAATTTATATATTTGTAAAAAATAAATTAAATCAACCATAATATGTCAAATTCATCAAGAAAATTCTTGGATTACATCAATTATATCAAATTATATTATTTTAATATTTTTAATATCATTTATTTGATTCTCCCATTAATTAATAAATTACTCCATCATCATTGTGTCACCATTTAATTTAATTATTTATTTCCTAAAAATTATAAAAAAATTACCATGATGTATATATACATTTAATATTTCCTATTACTATTTATAATTAAATATATATTATTAATAATCATACATAAAAAATGTAACACTTATTAGAAACATGAGTAAGACATATTGGACTTTCTTTATAATAAAATACCATTATAGTCTTAAAGTCATCCATGTGGCTCCAACATGCCATAAAATCACCATAGGGATGATTTTGGTCATAAATAACTCATCCAATAAAATTAGGACAAGTTTTAGGGTAATTTTATAATTTTATTTTCACCCTTAATTATCTGATTTACCCTAAACCATGGTAATTAAAATATTACTAATGTAAAGACCCGTAAAATTCAAGGAAAATTTTTTCTTAATTTTCTTTAGAATTTTACAAGAGCGCGGTTTCAGACGGCACCTGATTCCGAGGCCCGGAGTGCCCGGAATTAATATCCGAAGTTTGGCTCGGGTACGTTCAGTGAACGAACGAGCGGGAATTCCTAACTTTTGATCCGGTGCTCGGAATTGAAATCCGAGGGCACCGATGAACTCGCAGCGCCGATATTCGCTTAAAGAGACCCTTTCGGGAGTTGCGTTTGTTGCGAGACGAAAGTTAGTTTTTGGGAGAATTATAAAAAGTTGAATAAAAAATTGTGGATTCTTTTTTTTTCACTTTTGTAGGTTAACTCCTCTCAAAAGGAGTTGGGGGTGGGACCCACACCCACTTAACCTACTTTGAGAGGATTAAGTGTGGTGGGACCCACACGAACCTAAACCTCTCAACTTCCCCCTTAAACTCCCCTCTCTCCCTCTTAATTGTTTGTAAACTTAACATCAAATTAATTACACATGACATGTTAATTAATTAAGTGTTATGTTTGAATTTTGAAGTTTTGAATTCCTAGGCTTGGTAAATAAAATAAGGAGGAACCTTATTTTATTTTGTTAGCCAACTTGTGTGGAATTCATTTGAGAGCTCCTCCTCCATCTTCTTCATCTTGACGAAGAACGTTCATCTTGACGAAGAGCGCTCAAACTCCGACGAAGAACGACGCCTCTCTTCTTCGTCCTCGGTGTCAACAAGAGGGAACGCCGCATCCTCCTCGGGCCTTCTTCGTCGGCAAACGAAGATCCGCCAACAACGTGTCGCATCGGACGTAACTCTTCGTCAACGGATTTGACGAACGACGACCGCGACGCCCGACCTCCGCGACGCCGTCTTCCGCGGAGCGTAGCCGAACCTTTGAATCTAAAAACCGAGGTAGGGGATGTTATTTATTGATTATTTTATTCCATTCTTGAATCTTGGATTTTAGCATGACTAAATGTGAGGCTTTTGGATATTCTTTAGTTATGTTATTATTTAACGTGAGGGGGGTCGGACCGCATGAACACGGCCGAACCCCCCCTCCTTAGTTCTCGTTTTATTCATGCGGGTGGAAGCAAGTGGCGTGGTGCCGTCGCACCACGCGGATGAACATGCTTATATTTTTCCGCAACGCCGTCGCGCTACGCCGAGGAGAGTCTTCAAGAACGCGACGCCGTCGCGCCGCGTTGGAAGGATTCATGGCACGGCGAATGGGGCGCGGTGCCGTCGCACCGCGCCGGACGAGAAGACCGCGGTCGGTTCCGGGCCGCGGCGGAACGAGAAGACCGCGGCCGGTTCCGGGCCGCGGCGGGACGAGGAGACCGCGGCCGGTTCCGGGCCGCGGCGGAAGGAAAGACCGGCGGCCGGGCCGCCGGCGTCGGAAGTCGAGGGCGGAACCGGAATTTCCGGTCCCGTTGGTAAAAACCGGCCGGCCAGCGGGCCGGCCGGATGTCATAAAAACCGGGGGATTAAACCCCCGGCCGGACCTTCAAGACCCCCCTCTTAATGAGGGGGGCGGTTCATTTAAGGAGGGGGGGGGCAAAGCCCCCCCGGTTTTTGTCCAGCCGGCCCCCACCTGCGGGGGCCGTTTTTATTGCAAGGCACGGCTTTTAGCCGTGCCGTTTTGTGAAACGCGAGGCTTAGCCCCGCGTGCCTCCCGCCGCCGCCACGCGGCCCGCCGCCGCCACGCGGCCCGCCGCCGCCGCCCCGCGGCCCGCCGCCGCCACGCGGCCCGCCGCCGCCGCCACGCGGCCGGCCGCCGCCGCCGCCACGCGGCCCGCCGCCGCCGCCACGCGGCCCGCCGCCGCCACGCGGCCCGCCGCCGCCACGCGGCCCGCCGCCGCCGCCGCCACGCGGCCCGCCGCCGCCGCCACGCGGCCGGCCGCCGCCGCCGCCACGCGGCCCGCCGCCGCCGCCACGCGGCCAGCCGCCGCCGCCGTCCGCCGCCGTCCGCCGCCGCCGTCCGCCGCCGTCCGCCGCCGCCGTCCGCCGCCGCCGGCCGCCGCGCCGTCCAGAGGGGGGGGTCGGGCCGGGTCGGCCCGGACCCGGACCCCCCCGTTTCGGACCAGTTTCGGTTTTTGGCTCATAACTTGAGCCTCGGACCTCCGAATGACGAACCGTCTGCGGCAACGCGATCCTTGGATCGAGACGGTCGTTTCGGTATATCGCACTTAAGGTTTCGGTCTACTTTGAGTTCGGCCGGGTTGGTTCATTCACGAAACCAACCGGGCCTTCGGAGCGGAAACGCTCATATCTTGAGCTACGGACGTCCGATTGACGTGCCGTCAGTCGCGTAGTGTTCCTCTTAGTGAGACGGATCTTTTGTCATACTCCGCCCGAGGTTTGGACGCAGGTGGAGTACGGTCGGGTTGGTTTTGCCTTAAAAACCAACCGGGCCCCGGAGACGAAAATGCTTATAACTCTCAGACCGGGCGTCCGATCGACGCGCTGTCTGTTGCGTTGAGTTCCTGTTGACGATACGGAACTTTTGGATACATCAACTTCGGTCTTCGTGACAGTTGATGTATCAGCCTCTCGGCTCGTGGAGCGGACCCTCCGAACAAGCTTGCTATGTGCGGGAACCCTAGTGCTGGCTGCGACTATTCTACTGCTACGACTGCTACTGTGACTGCGACGACGACAGTACAGAGATCCTGTGTGGATTTGACGACGACAGTACAGAGATCCTGTGTGGATTTGATGACGACAGTACAGAGATCCTGTGTGGATTCGACGACGACGACTACAGCACTCAGCGATCCTACGTGGATCAGTGCTACAGGTTCTGTGTGAGCCCGATCCTGTGTGGGTCCTTGCGCTCAGCGGTTCTGTGTGAGCCAGCGCCTACAGGTTCTGTGTGAGCCCGATCCTGTGTGGGTCTTCTGCGGGGGTTAGTTACCTATCGATCCTTCGTGGGTCCGACGACTTAGATGGATCAGTGATCATCTTTATCGTCCTTGAAGAAGTATACATGTGTGAGCTGAATCCTGTTGTTTTCCTGTGTGGATTGTGTTGTGCAATCCTGTGTGGATTATATTTTGCTTTCCTTTGTGGATTACGTATACTTTCCTGCGTGGACTGAGTTGTACTTGGGCTCGGAGGTTGGAGCGTATCTGAATTGATGACTTAGGTATATCTATGGGCATATACCTAAGCAGTGTCGGTTGTTACTTCGTGATTGTACTTTTCTTCGTGGTTTATCCTTTGTGGATTTGAGAGACCTTCAGGGGTCTCGGGGTCCCTACTGAGTAGCTTATACTCACCCCTGCACGGGCTTTGCCCGCACTTCGTTGTGTTGGATGCAGACGACGGACAGCGTTGACCTTAGCTGAGGCTTGCAGAGCGGGACGGTACCCGGAGGTGGACCACTGGGCGGGACGTGCTCGGAGCGGACGGCGGGACCCGTGGAGCAGAGGAGCTATCTGTACCCACCCTTCAGGTGGAATTTCCAGTGGACAGCTCGGAGTAGCGGCTTACTTTTCAGTTGCTGTTTTTCCCTTTTCGAGTTGTACTTTACTTTCAGTTTGGGTTTGTATTCTGGCCCATTTACTTTTCCGCACTTTCAGTCGTACTCTGTTTGCTTAGTGTTTACTTTCCGCTTGTTTACTCTGTGGTGTGTGTTTACTTTTCAAAGGCAATGCCTTCCCTTTTTACCGGGAATTACGCCTTGGTGCTAGTCGCCAGCCCCTGGCCTATGGAAGGCGGGCTTGGGGTAGTCACGGCACGGACCCCGAGGGCGGGTCGTGACAAATTGGTATCAGAGGAGTTCGGTTCTACCGCGAACTCTGATCTTTTCTATGTGAAGCAATAATGTTTAGCGTATTGAGTGTGGTTATCAGTCCAGGGAGTCCAGTGTTGGTGCGGCGGCCGACGTATCCGTACACCAGGACCCTGACTTCTGATTTCCGACTTAATGCACGAAAACATTGATTGCGTGTGTGTTTCAAAGTTTTCTTTGTGATTACTTGTGTCAGCTCACCGGGTATACTGAACTGCTTTATGAAAGTCTCAAGTTTTCCTTGTGATTACTTGTGCCAGCTCACCAGGTATACTGTTCTAACCGTGGCGCACCTGTTTCCTTTTCAGGATGGCCCCACGACGGCAGCCAGCTAGGGTTCCGAGAGTCGAGCGAGACGACAGCCCACCGAGCGACGAGGCTTCGGTGCAGGGCCCTTTGCCAGTAGTGGCACCGGCGGTAGCTTTACCCGCCGAGCCCCCGATGCTTCCAGCAGCAGCCGCTGACGATGCACGTCGCCTCAGCGCACTGCATGAATTTCAGCACCAGCGACCGCCCAGGTTTCGCGGGGAGACGGATCCCCAGGCAGCAGAGGACTGGCTGGAGGCAGTGGTTCGAGTGTTTAGGCTAGTGAGGACACCAGCAGACCTCATGGTGATCCTCGCTGCGAGCCTACTACACGCAGCAGCCGGACGATGGTGGAGCTTGATGCTCCAGGTGCACGATGAGGCATCTCTACTCTGGACGGACTTCGAGAGCCTCTTCCGCTCTGAGTTCGTCCCGGCCACCCTTCGAGCGGTGCGCATCCAGGAGCTTCTACAGCTGCGGCAGGGCAGCATGACGGTCGCCCAGTACTCGGCGAGATTTACCGATCTCTCGAGCTACTCGACCGACATGGTACGGGATCCATTCTTCCGGGCCCGGACCTTCGAGCAGGGTTTGAGACACGAGATCAGGGCATCGCTGATCTCCCTCAGCATACCGACTCAGACAGGAGTACTGGAGCGGGCTCTTCTGATCGAAAGCTTCCTTGCTGAGTCTACACCAGCACAGCGACCCACCGCAGGGCGGCACGTGGCAGAGTCATCTGCAGCTGGCAGTCGACGAATGACTCAGGGGTCCAGACAGACCAGACCTCAGGGCACTGGCTCAGCAGTGCAGGGCACACAACGCGGAGCCAGTCTTTCGAGTGGAAGACAGTGCTATGCATGCGGCGGGCAAGGCCACATGGCTCGTGACTGCCCGACCCGCCATGCGGAGGAGCAGCAGACGGTTGAGGAACCACCTAGGCAGAGGCAGAGGTTCGACCGTGGCGGTCTGCAGGAAGGAGGCGGACGAGGCAGAGGAGCAGGCCGAGCAGCAGGTGGTGGACGACGCTCTGAGGCTCTACCACCACCACCACCAGGAGGTCCACCCCGACCGCAGGGGAGAGCTCAGCTTCAGGCAGCCGAGGCCTTCGATCATGGAGCTCTGGGAGCCGATGGACAGGAGCAGAACTAGTGGTTACATCCTTTGTACTTCTGGTTCCTTGTTGCTTTTGTGTAGCGTCTTGTATTACGAGCTGCAATAATAAAAGACGCATACCTTGTGATGTTTTCGTTCCTGTCCTCTATCGTAATGTTACTAAGAGGTTCCAGTTTTGGCTGTTGACTTGACCCTCACTTGTGAGACATCTACTGGAGGAGGCCCAGTTAACACACACTGATGCCGACAGTGTGTCACAACCCTTGGAGGCGAGAGTAACGGTTGAATCTCTTAGTAGTAGCGTCGAGGCCTTACGACGTCATCCTTAGTATAGATTAGTATCATCCATGTTAGGATTGACTGTTTTAGGCAAAGAATGTGGTTCATCCAGGGGATGAGACCAGGTTTCTCTTTTCGGCAAAGAAGAAATCTTGCAGCTCTTGTGGGACCAGAGATGGTCCGGGCCACGTCAAAAGAGGTCCATGTCATCCAGGAGCGGGTCCTACATGGACGATCGATTCCTCTTGTGCGCAACAGATGGCGGCACGGGAATCTCCAGGAGAGCACATAGGAGCGGGAGGCTCAGATGCGTGCTCAGTATCCTCTTTTTGTTTCCCTAGTTTTTGATGTAGCTTTACGGGGACGTAAAGCCCTGAGGTGGGAGTAATGTAAAGACCCGTAAAATTCAAGGAAATTTTTTTCTTAATTTTCTTTAGAATTTTACAAGAGCGCGGTTTCAGACGGCACCTGATTCCGAGGCCCGGAGTGCCCGGAATTAATATCCGAAGTTTGGCTCGGGTACGTTCAGTGAACGAACGAGCGGGAATTCCTAACTTTTGATCCGGTGCTCGGAATTGAAATCCGAGGGCACCGATGAACTCGCAGCGCCGATATTCGCTTAAAGAGACCCTTTCGGGAGTTGCGTTTGTTGCGAGACGAAAGTTAGTTTTTGGGAGAATTATAAAAAGTTGAATAAAAAATTGTGGATTCTTTTTTTTTCACTTTTGTAGGTTAACTCCTCTCAAAAGGAGTTGGGGGTGGGACCCACACCCACTTAACCTACTTTGAGAGGATTAAGTGTGGTGGGACCCACACGAACCTAAAACTCTCAACTTCCCCCTTAAACTCCCCTCTCTCCCTCTTAATTGTTTGTAAACTTAACATCAAATTAATTACACATGACATGTTAATTAATTAAGTGTTATGTTTGAATTTTGAAGTTTTGAATTCCTAGGCTTGGTAAATAAAATAAGGAGGAACCTTATTTTATTTTGTTAGCCAACTTGTGTGGAATTCATTTGAGAGCTCCTCCTCCATCTTCTTCATCTTGACGAAGAACGTTCATCTTGACGAAGAGCGCTCAAACTCCGACGAAGAACGAGGCCTCTCTTCTTCGTCCTCGGTGTCAACAAGAGGGAACGCCGCATCCTCCTCGGGCCTTCTTCGTCGGCAAACGAAGATCCGCCAACAACGTGTCGCATCGGACGTAACTCTTCGTCAACGGATTTGACGAACGACGACCGCGACGCCCGACCTCCGCGACGCCGTCTTCCGCGGAGCGTAGCCGAACCTTTGAATCTAAAAACCGAGGTAGGGGATGTTATTTATTGATTATTTTATTCCATTCTTGAATCTTGGATTTTAGCATGACTAAATGTGAGGCTTTTGGATATTCTTTAGTTATGTTATTATTTAACGTGAGGGGGGTCGGACCGCATGAACACGGCCGAACCCCCCCTCCTTAGTTCTCGTTTTATTCATGCGGGTGGAAGCAAGTGGCGTGGTGCCGTCGCACCACGCGGATGAACATGCTTATATTTTTCCGCAACGCCGTCGCGCTACGCCGAGGAGAGTCTTCAAGAACGCGACGCCGTCGCGCCGCGTTGGAAGGATTCATGGCACGGCGAATGGGGCGCGGTGCCGTCGCACCGCGCCGGACGAGAAGACCGCGGCCGGTTCCGGGCCGCGGCGGAACGAGAAGACCGCGGCCGGTTCCGGGCCGCGGCGGGACGAGGAGACCGCGGCCGGTTCCGGGCCGCGGCGGAAGGAAAGACCGGCGGCCGGGCCGCCGGCGTCGGAAGTCGAGGGCGGGACCGGAATTTCCGGTCCCGTTGGTAAAAACCGGCCGGCCAGCGGGCCGGCCGGATGTCATAAAAACCGGGGGATTAAACCCCCGGCCGGACCTTCAAGACCCCCCTCTTAATGAGGGGGGCGGTTCATTTAAGGAGGGGGGGGCAAAGCCCCCCCGGTTTTTGTCCAGCCGGCCCCCACCTGCGGGGGCCGTTTTTATTGCAAGGCACGGCTTTTAGCCGTGCCGTTTTGTGAAACGCGGGGCTTAGCCCCGCGTGCCTCCCGCCGCCGCCACGCGGCCCGCCGCCGCCGCCACGCGGCCGGCCGCCGCCGCCGCCACGCGGCCCGCCGCCGCCGCCACGCGGCCCGCCGCCGCCGCCACGCGGCCCGCCGCCGCCGCCACGCGGCCGGCCGCCGCCGCCGCCACGCGGCCCGCCGCCGCCGCCACGCGGCCAGCCGCCGCCGCCGTCCGCCGCCGCCGGCCGCCGCGCCGTCCAGAGGGGGGGGGTCGGGCCGGGTCGGCCCGGACCCAGACCCCCCCGTTTCGGACCAGTTTTGGTTTTTGGCTCATAACTTGAGCCTCGGACCTCCGAATGACGAACCGTCTGCGGCAACGCGATCCTTGGATCGAGACGGTCGTTTCGGTATATCGCACTTAAGGTTTCGGTCTACTTTGAGTTCGGCCGGGTTGGTTCATTCACGAAACCAACCGGGCCTTCGGAGCGGAAACGCTCATATCTTGAGCTACGGACGTCCGATTGACGTGCCGTCAGTCGCGTAGTGTTCCTCTTAGTGAGACGGATCTTTTGTCATACTCCGCCCGAGGTTTGGACGCAGGTGGAGTACGGTCGGGTTGGTTTTGCCTTAAAAACCAACCGGGCCCCGGAGACGAAAATGCTTATAACTCTCAGACCGGGCGTCCGATCGACGCGCCGTCTGTTGCGTTGAGTTCCTGTTGACGATACGGAACTTTTGGATACATCAACTTCGGTCTTCGTGACAGTTGATGTATCAGCCTCTCGGCTCGTGGAGCGGACCCTCCGAACAAGCTTGCTATGTGCGGGAACCCTAGTGCTGGCTGCGACTATTCTACTGCTACGACTGCTACTGTGACTGCGACGACGACAGTACAGAGAACCTGTGTGGATTTGACGACGACAGTACAGAGATCCTGTGTGGATTTGACGACGACAGTACAGAGATCCTGTGTGGATTCGACGACGACGACTACAGCACTCAGCGATCCTACGTGGATCAGTGCTACAGGTTCTGTGTGAGCCCGATCCTGTGTGGGTCCTTGCGCTCAGCGGTTCTGTGTGAGCCAGCGCCTACAGGTTCTGTGTGAGCCCGATCCTGTGTGGGTCTTCTGCGGGGGTTAGTTACCTATCGATCCTTCGTGGGTCCGACGACTTAGATGGATCAGTGATCATCTTTATCGTCCTTGAAGAAGTATACCTGTGTGAGCTGAATCCTGTTGTTTTCCTGTGTGGATTGTGTTGTGCAATCCTGTGTGGATTATATTTTGCTTTCCTTTGTGGATTACGTATACTTTCCTGCGTGGACTGAGTTGTACTTGGGCTCGGAGGTTGGAGCGTATCTGAATTGATGACTTAGGTATATGTATGGGCATATACCTAAGCAGTGTCGGTTGTTACTTCGTGATTGTACTTTTCTTCGTGGTTTATCCTTTGTGGATTTGAGAGACCTTCAGGGGTCTCGGGGTCCCTACTGAGTAGCTTATACTCACCCCTGCACGGGCTTTGCCCGCACTTCGTTGTGTTGGATGCAGACGACGGACAGCGTTGACCTTAGCTGAGGCTTGCAGAGCGGGACGGTACCCGGAGGTGGACCACTGGGCGGGACGTGCTCGGAGCGGACGGCGGGACCCGTGGAGCAGAGGAGCTATCTGTACCCACCCTTCAGGTGGGATTTCCAGTGGACAGCTCGGAGTAGCGGCTTACTTTTCAGTTGCTGTTTTTCCCTTTTCGAGTTGTACTTTACTTTCAGTTTGGGTTTGTATTCTGGCCCATTTACTTTTCCGCACTTTCAGTCGTACTCTGTTTGCTTAGTGTTTACTTTCCGCTTGTTTACTCTGTGGTGTGTGTTTACTTTTCAAAGGCAATGCCTTCCCTTTTTACCGGGAATTACGCCTTGGTGCTAGTCGCCAGCCCCTGGCCTATGGAAGGCGGGCTTGGGGTAGTCACGGCACGGACCCCGAGGGCGGGTCGTGACAACTAAATTTACTATTCATATGTCCAAAAGTAAAATAAAACTATTTACATAATTTGAACTCATTTATTACAAATATTAAAATCAATTTTCCAAATTAAAAAAATAGAATCTACAGTAAATAATTTAAAATTAATCCCATTGATAGGGTGAGAAAAATTGTTATTAAAGTTTAAAACATGCAAAAATTGGAACATTTTATATCGAAATTCAATGTAAAATTTATTTAAATGAAATAAATTGGATTAAATGATAAAAAAATATTCTAATTAATCATAATAAACAATTAAAATTATATTTTATTACTATAAATTATTTCTATGAAAAAAGTTTTTCTCAATTAAAATTTTGTATTCTTCACTATTCATCAAAACATGAAACTTATTAGAAAAATACCAAAAATTAAACCAAAGAAATTTTTTATATTTTTATTTAAATGATGAAGTTTATTTTTTTCAAATATAATATATAAATTTCTCTAAAATTGGATTTAAAATAAGTTCACCATAAAAAGGCGGTAAAACTGTCTTTATAAAAATATAGGTTTTTATGTGTAATATTGGGTTTGTTCCTATTTTATACCTATAAAATATATTCGATTAATGTAAAAAAAATTTATTGAATATATAAAATATATATTTCATTAATATCATTCAACAATAGTAATTAATTTAATTTATTATGGTAAAATGTCTTTGTGAGCATAAAAATAGTTTTTATAAAAACATTCTAATTATATTCAATTCATTCTTATATTAAATTATAATTAATTTGTTACTAATTAATTCAACCATATATTTTCATAAATTAGATAATATTATTCATAACATCCAACTTAATGACTAGATTATATATTATTATGTCAAATAATAATATTTTAATAATATATTTTTGTTTAGTAAAACTCGACCTTGCATGTAACACAAGACAACTCATTATTGTGTGTAGAGTAAGCTTAAAATGGTATTGTGTAAAAAAGAATCTATCAAAAAAATTAAATTTATTCAAAACTTAGAATATTGAAAAGTATTGGGGTTTTATAAATAACACCACCAAAACCATTTATTATTATGAAAAACAAACAACAAGAATATAACAGATAAGATGAAAACATAGAGACAACACATGTGGATCATAGAAGCTATATGAAAAAAGGGTCCTCTTCACTCTTGGTGCCAGTGGTGAACCCTAGATCTAAGATGGTAAATTAAAATCTCAAACTATATGGAATTATACATGAAACCCTAACACTAATTAGGAAAAGGAATAATATAAAATGGAAAATTGATGCATAAAAACAAAGTTAGATTTACAAAATTGGGCCTACACCAAGAACCCAAGAATTCATTAGAGTTAACCAATGATGTTTCTGAGGCTCGGAATTCTTGAATAAATCATGGTTAAATAATTCTCATGGGAGGAAAGATCTCCACTAAATTAGGAAACTAGAATGGAGAGTATGAGAGTTGTCGAGAGAAGTTTAGAAGGTCTTCTCAATCCAAATATTTTTTTGTATTTTTAATAAACCCACTTTTAGGTTGAATGATAAACAATTACAAATCAAAATAGATACAAAATCAACAAGTCCAGGTATAATTCAAAAAATAATGACAATTAGTATTAGAAATTCAAAATTTATAATCACCTTCTGCCTCGAAATATACACCTCCATCACCTGAACTGAATAAAAAACATGGATAGAGAAATCATCAAACTTAAAAAAACACCCTACACACAATCATCCTAAACCCATAGAAAGGAGAGAAGACAACTCAGGTTGGGATTCCTAGACCACGAGTGACTACATGAACTGTACCCCCCAGAGCCTCTAAAAGAACCACCACACTAGACTGACATGAAGAGGAGTGGTGGAACAAGAAACCAGGGTAGAGTTTGATCAGATAGAGCCTCATCATTGGGCCAAAAACTTTTCAAATATCCTCAACCTTGTCTGAAAACCCCATCATGAAACCTTCATCAGATAATCAAAGACCACAAAACCTCCTTGAGACCTTCACCTATAACCCTTCCCTACACGCCATCTAGCTCGCCGACTGACCTTATGAGAGGGAAATCCCTAGAATCCAGCAACATCACCTAAATTATCACTAGAGACACTTCACATCATCAAGAAACACAAAACAATAGAAACATCACTCGCATCACCCAGTCTCAATCACCATTACATATCACTGAAACCTCATCATCATTGAAGCATCCCCACACAATGACCAAATAAGAGGCTCTAGGTAGCACTATCACTGCATCACCACACTACCACCGAAGGGTAGAAGCCACCCTCCCCATCATCATGTGTAGGAACCGATGTCGGCCAGGGAACAAAAGGTATTGTCTCTCTCAACCTTTCTTATCTATAGAATGGAAGGTTGAGGAAACCAAAAACCTGCACAAGCAATAATAAAGTGACGCAACTAGTAATAATAGTGAGGTAGATGAGACAATGGGTAGTCAATCATGAAAAGTGAGGAAAACACTTTAATGGTGAATCATGCATGGAAGGATCAAGAACTTGAGATGGAACAAACTACAAAATGGAATAGACGCATGATAGGTGGAAACTGGAATCCATCATGGGAATGTGCATCTCCAAGAAAATACAAAATACTATCTTAGAAGCCATATAATTTGGGGAAATCAATAGATAAGAGAAATGTCAAATGAGAATGAGGATATTGAAATAAACACCCTAGATATAGGATTTTCCCACAAATGGTCCAGTGAGAAGGAGACCCAATAGAAGCATTCTCACCCAAACCTTTCCAATGGGATCCCAATGTATAAAAAAGGCCCAGGTAGACAATTAAAAATGATTAAGAGACCAAATTAAAATATTATTTGAAAAATAATAATAAACCTAAATAATATTTTATGGAAAATTCAAAAATAATTTTGATTTTGAAAACTGATTTTAACAGTATCCCCCAATTAACTCCCTATTGTGCTCCTGGACTCATTCAAAACCATATTAATAACCATCATGGTGATATAGGTAATATATGAATGACTTGTGATTAAGTTGAAGGAAAGTTAAATGAGGGTTAAGATCTATCATCACCTACCCATATCACCCAAACACATTTGGATTCCTAGTGCAAAAATAAGACAAAAATAGATTGAACAATAATTTCAAGAATCACAGTAATATTCCTTTAGGTGAACTTGTTTAGACCTCCATTAAAATGGTGGAATGAGATAACAACATAAAGGGAAATAAATCACAACATAGAAAAATTTGAGGATACACAAAGAAGAAAGGAAAATAGTGCACTACATAAAAATGTAAACATAAAAAAAAATCCTAAACTAATCCAAAGAAAAGTCGAGAGGTCATGTTCAAAATCCTTAAAAAATGGAATTGTAATTGTATTTATTTGAAACATAGTTTATCTCCGACATATCAGTGAAAATTAGTTCCCACAATCTCTTCCCTAAGATCACTTCCCCATGAACTAGACTAGAGGAATGGGTTCTCCATGTGTGCACACTGTCTAATCTTTTATGTTTCCCTAGTTCAAAATTTCTCCAATTCATCACATAATTATTTTCTTCCCCATTTATTGGATGGATGTGGTATGGAATCATCAAAGGGTTTTTACTTTATTTGAAAAGACTAAAGGAATAATAAATTTTTGCTTTTAGTCAATACTTATAAACTTTTATGTAATTCCATTTTAATATTATGTGATAATCAACAATTTGAATTTAATTTGACATGGTTGGTGATAGATCAGTCATGGAAAGTGACATGGTATACAGATTTTCCTTGAATTTTATCTTACATAGTGCTTTGTCCATAAGAGATTATTTAACACCAGTGCTGATGTGGAAAGATTAATCTCATGAAAAAAATTGTTTGTTATTTCAATATCTTTAAGTAATATGAAGAATCTATTGATTTAATGCATTTAATCTAACATAGTGACATCCCCTTTAATTTTTTCACATGAAATTCTTCAGCTATCATAATTTAATATCACACATGACATATCTCAGGGGAATTATTCTTATTCTATGACTAGGGAAACTATTTAAATCATATGTAGCATTACCCAAGATAGGTTATTATTATGTAGGCACTAAGTTACTTGTTTAATCACACACAACCTTTATAATTTTCTATTTAATCCTACATAGCTCTATCTCAGCATGAACAACTCCTAGAAGCTCTTCATTTCAAATTTTCAGCACCATATTCTCCTTGATGGTAGAATTTTCTTCATCCTATTCACTATCCAGGGATGGGTACAACTCAACCAGATTTGAATTAAAACTAAGGAAAATAGAACATTATTTAATTAAAGATAGATCAAATAAAATATATTCCATAGAAAAGTAAAATCGCTTGTTCGGTTCAACTAGGTTCTCTTTATTTTCTTTTAATATATCTTAAAAGAATTTAGAATTATATGGGAGATAATGATTTTCAATTTCTATTTACCCCTTCTAAATAACCTTATAAATAGAGAACATAGAGACTTTAAACTTTTTATTTTTTTTATTATGAACATTTCTCTATGTATTCTTGGAGAGTAGTGTTCATTATTACTATCACGGGTAGGTCAATAAGTATCCTCATGACGTTTTCCATTTCTTTATATTTTGAAAATCACAAATGAATTTATTATAGAAAATTATCCTTCTCTAAGAATTATTTTCTTAAGGAAACTTTTTTTTATCTAAGAAAAGTTTTATCCTTACCCTTGGTTTTTAATGTCTTATTTAATGTCTTCTCAAACTAAGTCTAACCATTTTTTTCTTAAGAAAAATAATCAGATCCTTACCTATCTTAAAGTCTTATAGTTTATTAGGATCCAATTTCCCCAGAATTGAGACTTTTAATTCTTTGAAATTTAGATTCCAAATTCTATGAAATTTAGACTTTGAATTCTCTGAAATTTAGACTCTGAATTCTCTGAAATTTAGACTTTTAATTCTCTGAAATCTAGACTCTGAATTATCTAAAATTCAGACTCCAAATTCTCTGAAATTCAGACTCCAAAATATATGAAATTTAGACTCTAAATTATCTAAAATTCATATTATTAATTCTCTAAAATTTAGACTCTGAATTGCCTATAATTTAGACTCTAAATTCATCATAATTCATACTATGAATTCATTAGAATTAAAACTCTGAATTCATCATAATTCAGACTCTGAATTCATCAGAATTAATATTCCAAATTCACTAAAAATGAGACTCTGAATTCATTAGAATTTATATTCTAAATTCCTCAAAATTCAGACTCCGAATATCTATTTTTTCATAATCTGATTGTTCATATTTTTTAGACTCCAATTCTCAATTCCTTAATAATTTTATTAAATGATTTTCTTAAAGTTATCCATTTTTCCTTCAAGTTACTTTTCATTTTATATGATCTTAATCATGTTAATGTTTCTTAATAAAATTTATGTTTCTTACATATGACATTGTTTCCCAAGTTTTCTTACATGAAATGATGTCGTAAAATCTTTTTTTAACTAACCGTTAGCTAAGTGACACATGTACAGGTCCCTCTGATATTTAATGAAAAATATGACTCTTAGATGTGGGAGATTACCATTGAAACCTTTGCCTATAAATACCCCATTCATTTAAATATTTCAAGATATATCTAGATATTACATGCTATGATTCTGTGAAGTGATTTCTAAAGAGAGAGACTCTTGTGCCTTCTGTGATCTGTGAACATCTTGTTCAGCCGTGAACAAATTTTTCATCTTTTTTAGTGAAACTATGATTATTGCTATATACAATTGAGGAATTTTGGGGATAGGAAGATAGAGGTTCCAAATACCTTAATGTTTTAGGACTTTTGGGGATAGGAAGATAGAGGTTCCGATTGCCTTAAAGTTCAAGGGTTTGTAGGGATAACAAGACAGACTTCAATACTATTATTGAGGGATTACCCTAGTGTAGGTAAGATAGAATTTCTTGAAAGTATAAATCAAGGGGCCTTTATCCAAGGTTGTTGGATACCCTTCTATTTGGGTTAAAATATTTATTACTTGTTCTTGTTTTGTTACATGTTTTTCTTTCCACTGCAATTTTGTTAAATAAAGAAATTATAACTTTCATATACTTTCTTATACTTGTATACTCTAATAAATAAGATTCTATATACTTTAAGGTATTATATTTTCCTAATTAAACTTTTCTTAAGTTTCTTTTCCAGATCCATATTTCTAGATCCTAAGATAGTTTTATTCTTAGTTAAGAACTAAAGAGGGTTTGTGAATCCATATTTTTTAACTTTGTTAAACATAGATTTCCTTTTAGGATTAAAAGGGAAAGTTTTTAAACCTAAAATTCACCCCTCTTGTAATTGAGCATCTACATCTACATTTTGATCCTAAAATTGATATCAGAAATGGTCTCTGAAATACTTAAAAATACATATAAGTTTTCTTTCTCAAATTTTCTTACATAACTTTACTTATTCAATTTTTTATTAAATATTTTTATATCTTTGTTTATAAAATTTTACTAATTACCTGTTTTGTGGAAAATATATTTTCTTATAGATATGTCAATAATTAATGTCTCTTCTATAGAAAATTTAAATCCTACTAGACCACTAATATTTGATGGTAATTATCATGAGTACTGGAGAGATAGGATGAAGACCTTCATTATCAATACTAGTGTTGACAATTTTTTTATGATCACTAGAGAATACAAATTCTTGAAAAATAAATTAGAACATTCACAAATCAAGAAAAATAAAAATATCAACTAAACTACAAGGTATGAAATACTATTTTATGTTCCATGACCAGGAATATCTATAGTGAAATATCATCTTATGAAGCAGCCAATAGTATATGGAAGAAACTTGAAGTTACAAATTTTGGAAATTCAAAAGTGATTAAAACTAGAAGATCTATGTTAAGAGTTGAATATCATGGATTTGTATTTCCTTATGGAGAACCTATTTCCAAAGTGAAACAAAGATTTATGACTATTGTCAACATTATTCAATCTATGTGAGGAAAAGGACTTGATGATGAAGTTATTATGGACAAGATAATTAATATCATTCCCAATGAGTGGGAATCTAAAAGAAAAGCTATTGATGAAAATAGGAAAGTATCTAACATTACTCTTGATGAGTTATATGGAACTCTTATTTAGCATGAAAAAATAATGAAGAGATATTATTATTTCAATAAAAAAATAATGGCAATAAAAGTGTTTCTTTCACTGCTACATCTAAATCCAAAACTCTAGAAAGGTTAACTAGATCAAAAGTTAAGAAAGCTATTGTAATATCTGAATTGGGTGAGAATGATCAGTTCGAGAATGAACTTTTCAATCTTGCTCGAAGGATGAACAAGATTGTGGGAATGAAATTTTTTTAGTATAGATATAAGAAAAAAGATATAAAGGATAAGAAAGATTATAAAGTAACTTGTTATGAATGAAAAAGGGATGGACATATCAGACCTGATTGTCTTATGCTTAAGAGAAAAGACAAAAAAGATAATCATTCTAAAAGGAATAGAAAGAAGTAATACAAATCTAAGGATAAGAAATTCCTAAAGGCTAATGAAACCTAGAGTTCCATTTGTGGTGACTCTTCAGAATATGAATCTTCTAATCAGAATAATATTGGTCTTATAGCTAGATTACCTATTGAAAACCATTATCTTATGAATAAGGCACAAAATGATGAATCTTTAACCAATATTTATTTAAATGAAAATGTTCCTAATGAATAATATTATAAATCTTTTGATAAAGAATCTTCCTCATCAGAAGATAATACCTTACATTCATTTGAAGAAGTTTCTAGATTTTCTAAATTACTTGAGAATGAGAATTGTAAGATAAAAAATAAGTTACAAAAATTAAATTATATAATTTATGTTTTAAAAAAAAATTATAAAATATTTTTAATGATCTTGATAAAAAACTCTTGATTTTGAAAATGTTTCTAAAAACCGTAAGGAAGTTAATTTTGAGAAGGAAAAAATTTCTAGGGATCTTGAAAATGTTATTTCTAATATTTTTTTAGAGAATAACTCAAATTCTAAAACTAATGATTTTGAGGATAAGAATTTAGTCAGCAGAGTAAAATCGGAAATATTTTCCTTAAAGGAACTTTTATCAAATTTCAATTCTGGAAGGAAAGAATTTGATAAATGTATTAACAAATTTTTCCTCTTAGGAATAGTTTTGGATTGGTTATACTTACTCCAAACCTATTTTTAGTCATAACTATTTTGTTCCCCAAAGTGCTCCCTTTTTCACTAAGTGTCAAAGTGGTGGAAATTGAGAGAAAAACTGTTCTTAAAATAAAAACAAATCCTTAGGTTTTCATAAACCTTACTTTTCTATGAAAATATGGATACCTAAGATTTTACTTTTTACACTTTCTGAATCCAAGAATGTTTAGATTTTGAATGTTTAACTTTTTAAATTTTTAGGAAAATAAAGTAAGTACCAATAAAAATACATGGTATATGGATAATGGATGTTCTCTACACATAACTGGTAACACAAACTTCTTTGAAAATATTTTCAAGATGACAGGAGGAAAAGTAACTTTTGGAGATAATTATTAGGGATAAATTGTTTGTATAGGTAACATTATTCTTTTTGGAAAAACTCTAATTTAAAATATTTTATTTGTTAAAGGTCTTAAGTACAACCTTATAAGCATAAGCCAATTATGTGATGAAAGTTACCTTGTGAATTTTAGGAATGATAAATTCTTAGTACAAAATTCCAAGGAAGAGTTTATTCTCTCTACCCATAGGCATGATAATGTTTATACACTTAACTTAGAAGACCTTAGGAGACAAGACCTAACTTGCCTTACTGCAATGGAAGATCAATCTTGGTTATGGTATAGAAGACTAGGACATTGTAACCATATGAACCTATGAAAAATCTAAAATAAAATACTTGTTAAGGATCTAACAGAGATTATATTTGATTCTTAAAAAGTTTGTGATCCTTGTTAATATGGAAAGAAACATAAGTAAAGATTTAAATAAATTAGTGAAGACTCAACTTCTGATGCATTACAGCTAGTGCATATGGATCTTTTCGATCCAACACAAATTTGAAGTATTGGAGGAAAATACTAAGTATTTGTTTTAGTAGATGATTATACTATATTTACATGGGTATATTTTCTAGAAAAGAAATCTAAAGCCTTTTATTATTTTAAATCTTATATATCCAAATAAAGGAGATACCATTCTTCAATTTATCAGAATGAAAGCTCAAATTACTAAAATTTTTATAAAATATTTACCCTCTGATAGATTTGAATACATTAAACAAAAGTTTGGAATGATAACTGTAAGTTAATACTCCATATCAACTTTTTTTTTAAAACCAATCTCCTTACATTAAGAAACTCCTTTTTATAGGGGGAGTACATTTGTTTATTATTTAAAACTTTATTTGACCATTTTTAAACTATTTTTTTTCTTTCCTTAATAAATTTTTATGAACCTAATTTTTTTCTTTCCTTTATAAATTTTTTAGAACCTAAAATTTTTATTTCCTCAATAAAATTTTCCAAAATGTAAGTTCTTTAAGAAGAACTTTATCAACATTGACAATTATTTCTAATAAATCATAATGGTATGTTTCCTTAAATAAATCTTCGTAATTGTATTTTTTACTTGTTGGTATTTCTATCTTGTTTTAAGAAAACTCTATTGGATTCACTTTCATTAAATATGATTTTTCCATAAAAACTCAAAATATCAGAACCTTTAAATCCTTCTTCAGTATTGATATCAACCGTCAGATAAGACCACACTTAAATCAACCATTGGATTGATTCAGGAATTCAAACTGTCACCACAAAACCTATATAAAAGCCCCCCATATTCACGTATGACATCAATTTTTCCACTATTTTTATGTCAAACCTCTGCCTCCCTTTAAATCAGCCATTCAGATTTCTCAGTTTCCTTACATTACGGATGTCTCTTAAAGTTTCCTTGCAAAATCAGATGGCCTCAAACAAGGAACTCAATGATTGGAAAATTTACAGAGAATAGTTGGTCGAAGGATGTTTTGAGAAGGTTAAAGAAATTAAGTGCCTATGACTTAATGGAGTTAAGTCACCCAAGATCAATCACCTTACAACTAACTACTGATTTTTAGCTTTGTGGATGAAAG
This sequence comes from Viscum album, assembly GCA_963277665.1. Lineage (NCBI taxonomy): Eukaryota > Viridiplantae > Streptophyta > Magnoliopsida > Santalales > Viscaceae > Viscum > Viscum album. Next base: position 836,535,569 of record OY728153.1, read on the forward strand.
GATTTCTCATTCCGAATAAGGGAGATAGGGATTCCCTTAAGAAGTGTGATATTTTTATGATGGATTTCTTGGTGAATCTAATAATGATAAACCTTATCAAGTATATTCTCCTAAACATTATCAATATCAAGAATGGAACCTCCCAAGTCTCAAATAATTATGTGTCCAATGATATTTTCGAAGACCATTGTTCTTTATTTAGAATCCTTCAAAATTCCTTGAAGTTCAAAACCAAGAATATTTAATATTATTTTTTTGAGTGATGATACTATAAGGAGGATGAAAATCGGTTTCATTATTAAGAAAGGATAATTATATGATCTTTCTGAAAGTGAATTCCATGCTGCTGGAAAGAAAGGTGAAATAGGAGAAACTTCTAAGAAAACACCAAAGAATAGAAAAGATAAAGAACTTGAATCAAAATAAAAATCACCTATTTTGGAAACTCAGTCAGCTCCACCCAAGCTGAAAAAGAAGAAGACCTTTTATGATGAAGTGGTAGCCAAGTGGAGAGAGCAGAAAAAGAAGAAGATGGGGGGAGATGCCAGTTTTCATTTAGACCTTACTAAGTCTAAGGGCTTGGAGATTTATGCAGCATAAGATCTTGAGAAGAAATATGAAGAGAAAAAAATGAATAAGAATATTTCAAAAGCCAAAATTATCCAAGCCTTACTTAAAGATAAAGAGATATATTCTAAAGAAATTAGAGTACTGAAATCCTTCTTGAAATAATCTATTCCAATAGAAACTCTGCAAAAGAAAGTTTCAATTCCAGAACCCATTGCTGAAGAAGATGTACAATAAGAAGAAGAATAAGAAGAATAATAGGAAATTGAATATGTAATCAAAATTTTGGAAGAATACCATGAGAAGGAAATTCCTCCTTAAAAGTCGTCAATTAGAACTTCCCAAGTTGAATCAACCAAAATAATCTTATAAGGGAAAGATGATGATGCACAAGATGAGGTTAATAAACCTACTGATGATGAAGGAAAAAATCATGATTTTATTCATCCTGAATATGTTAAGGAAGGTGTTGATAAATATGATGTTGATGATGATAAGATAATTCAAGTCTCTGATAGCAAGCATGAGACTCCAAAAGTCAAGAAATAAATCAATAGAGATGAAAGAAGAAAAAAAATGGTTGCTGATTCACCTAGAAAATCTATAGTTGTAAAATCTAAGAAAGATGTTGATGAAACATCTAAGAGGAAAGATGAAGATCAAGATAAAGTTTCCTCACTAAAAAATAAATATACTTCCAAATCTTCAGCTTCCCTGGGACAAGATTTTTTTGTTCAATCTTTGAAAAATCAAGTGAACAACATTCCCTTATTTCCAAGTATTAATTCAAGATGCCAGTTGATTTAGCATATTATCAATCAGAATTTGGATTCCATAATCATGCTCATGGAAAAGTATATCAAGAATAAAGTGGAATTCAAATCTTTTCACATTGGTTATGATTCTCATAAGATATCATGCAAATAAATAACTAAGTGGTATAAGTCAATAATTAGTGATATGAAAATCTTGGATGATTTCCATGATTCAGTAAAGGATGTTTTTTATTAGTTAGATGAAACCATAAAGAACCTTACATAAAATATTTCAAAAAAGATGAAACAAGAGAAAGCTAGCCGAATTAAATAAGATAAAGACCTGAATGGAAATCTCTATTCAGTTTCTCTAAATTTGAAAAGGGAAAGAGAACTTAGGGAAGAGTTGGAAGAAAAATTCAAATAGAAAAAAGAGGTCATAAAGTCGCAAGATGAATTTCATAAGTCTAAAGAAGAAAGAATTAAATTTCTCATGAAGAAGATTCACAATCAGGATCAGTTGATCAAGAAATTTTAGGATGATCATAAATATTTAAATAAGTTGAAGGAAACATTGAGAAATTTGATACCAAAACAGAAGAAGGAAGAACAATTCCTTAAAATCTGATCTTTTTTTGTATTCTCCTTATAATTTTTTTTCCAATCACAATGAAATTTTTTTATACTTCCATTATTTTGTCTTGTATATTTCTAACCTTTTAGGTACAATTTTTCTCTTCCCTCCATTCCTTTTTGAAAATCACTAAGGGGGAGAAAAGAATGATCAAAATAATATTAATTTAAAAGAAGAGAATGCCCTAAGTAAGGGGAATATTAAGTAAGGGGGAGATTACATAAGGAATATATTATTAATCAAGAAGAATTAAATTCTATAATAAAGACAAGAATACGATCCTTAGGTATTTCAAAACCTAAGGGGGAGTTAGTCATATTAATCATGGGTCATAAGTAAAGGGATATAAGTATTTATTTTAATGTTCAAAAAGAAAAAACATTATTCCTTATATTATTTTTCAAAAAGTTTTTTTATGCTTTCTAAAAAGGGGGAGATTGTTAAGTCAATAAGTATCCTTCTGACTTTTTCCATTTCCTTATGTTTTTAAAATCACAAAAACATTTCTTAAGGAAAATTATCCTTCTCTAAGAATTATTTTCTTATGGAAAATTATCTTTCTCTAATAAAATCTGTATCCTTTCCCTTGGTTTTCAATGACTTATTTAATAACTTCTCAAACCAAGTCTAACCATTTTTTTCTTAAGACAAATAATTAGATCCTTACCTATCATAAAGTCTTATAGTTTCTTAGACTCTAATTTCCCTAAAATCGAGACTCTGAATTCTCTAAAATTCAAACTCTGAATTCTCTGAAATTCTGACTCTGAATTCTCTGAAAGTTGGACTTTGAATTCTCTGAAATTCAGACTCTGAATTCTCTAAAATTCAGACTCTGAATTATATGAAATTCAGACTATAAATTCTATGAAATTCAGAATCCAAATTCCATATAATTCAGATTCCGAATTCATCAGAATTCAATATCCAAATTAATTTGAATTTAGACTCTGAGTTCATCAGAATTCATATTTTGGATTCATTAGAAATCAGACTTTGAATTCATTAGAATTCAGATTCCGAATTATTCATAATTTAGACTCTGAATATTAATTTTTAGAGAATTCGATTTTTTATATTTTTAACCTCTGATTCTCAATTCCTTAAGAATCCAAATAAATTATTCTCTTAAAGTTACCCCTTTTCCCTAAAAGTAACATTTCATTTTATCGGTTCCTAAGCATGTTAATTTTCCTTAAGAAAATTTATGTTTCTTACACATAATATTGTTTCTTGAGTTTTATTACATGAAACGATGTCGTAAAATATATTTTTAACTAATTGTTGGCTATGTGACACGTGTACAGGTCCCTCCAAGATTTAATGAAAAAATATGATTGTTGGAGGAGGGAATCAATCATTGAAACCTTTGCCTATAAATACCACAACCATTTGAATATTTCAAGATATATCTAGAGATTACATGTTTTGATGTTGTGAAGTGATTTCTAGAGAGAGAGAATCTTGTGCCTAGTATGGGAAATGAGTATATTGTTCATCCATGAATAACTTTTTCATATTTCTAAGTGTGAATATGATTGTTGCTATATACAATTGAGGACTTCTGGGGATAGGAAGATAGAGGTGCTGACTACCTTAAAGTTTGAGGACTTTTGGGGATAGGAAGACAGAGGTGTCGACTAACTTAAAGTTTGAGGGCTTGAAGGGATGGTAAGGAAGACTCCGATCCTCTTATTAAGGGAAAACCTTGATGTGGGTAATACTGACTTTCTTGAAAGTATAAATCAATATACCTTTATCCAATGTTGTTGGATACCCTTCTCTTTAGGTTAAAATATTTCTTACTTGTTCTTGTTTTCTTACAAGTTTTTATTTATGGTGAATTTTTTTAAAGAATGAAATTATAACTTTCGTATACTTTCTTAAAATTGTATACTCTGATAAATAATATTCTATAAGCTTTAAGGTAGAATCTTTTCCTAAGTTTCTTTTTTCGATCCATATTTCTGTATCCTAAGCAAGTTTGATTCTTAGTTAAGAACTAAAGAGGGTTTGTGAATCCATCTTGTTTAACTTTATTAAACATATATTTCTTTTTAGGATTAAAAGGGATGGTTTTTAAACCTACAATTCACCCCATCTTGTAATTGAGCATCCACATCTACATTTTAATTCAACAAACACCTCCTTTAATTCCCCCATATGGACCTGTTGTTCTTTCAACTATTGGTCCAACAACAGTGCACTTATTATTACCTTGATAACTTCCTTCGGTGTTGGTTCTTATTTATCATAATGAAAAGGGATATTTTGAAGTTTTTTTTATTAGTTCATTGTGATAATAATAACTATCTACCTATTCATTTGTGTACACTAGTGGGTGCTCATATTGTGGCCATTAAGACTGTTCCTCAATCTCCTGTGGGAATATAGAGTGTTTATTAATAATTATTTTGACTAGGAATAAATATCCAACCACCTTAATGATTCAATTCCTTGAATTGGGAATGCAATTGGGGGTCCATTATAGATTAATGGTTTCCCTATGATATTTATTCCATATTGAAATAAAATAAAAGATAGATAAAAATAATGGAAAAGAAATGAAAGAAAAAATAAAATATTTACAATTGTATAAGAAATAGTGTTTGAGAGTACTTAACTACTAATTTCGTGAAAACATATTCCACATAATTTAGGTTTTTTTATCTCAAATACCCTTCATAATTTACTAATGTTTTTGTTTTTATGTGTTTAATTGGGTTTTATCTTATTTCTAAGTGTTTTTTCCATTAATTAAATTAAGTATTCAATTATGGATGTGCTGCTAAAAATTTCCTAAGTCTTGAAAAATCCTCTATATAAAGATTTTGGCTACTTAGAGAAAAGACTATGCGGTCATTTGTCTACATAGATTTATTATGTAAAGGATTCTTCTATATAAATTATCTAAATTTCACAATCACATATTTGAAAATTTTATACATTTATAAGATCACATATGTTAGAAATCATCTATATAGATCAACCTATTATGTAAAAAGACTACGTGAATTAATCAACTATGTAAATCATGTACATAATGAAATCGACAATGTCGTTCCTTTTAGTTACATTATTTTTAGGTATGTGAGTAAATATCCCACATGATTCAAATCAATTGCATGGATTCAAATGTTATAATTGGCTACATGATATTCTTTAATTAGCTAAGCCACACTACAATTTGTATTTGTTACTGTTGAATCATTTTAGTGAGCTTTTAACGCTTCTATATGATATTTAAATGATATATTATCTCTTTACAGTTAAATCAATTATAATAAGAGCCAAGTATCATGATAAAAGATAGGTGTAAGGATAATTTATTTATATTTATAGTTGTTGAGGTATTCTTTAAAATAAAAAAATGTCTCAGTTTTTAGATTCTGTGAATCATGTTATATGAAAATAAAGAGAATATACACATGAATTTTGTAGTGTGGTGTGTTTTTAAAATAAATACGATATCTCATGTGAAAAATAAGTGATATATAGAGAATAATAAAAGTTCTTATACACTGATTTGTGTTTCGGGAAAAAGAAGATGAAGCTTTATTTTCTACAATTGTGGAACAACATACATCTATACTGTTGTTTAGACTCTACCCAAGATACATTATTTTCTTATCACATATTCTGGATATTTATTCCTTCTGTTAGTTGTATCTTACAATTGTGCGCTGCACCTGTAAAGTTTCTATTTTCTTATCTTTAGTTGTAACGGTCCCTGGTAAAATAACTCGAAGACTATTATTTTTAAATCCTTTCTAGAGTTTAGTTAAAGATCATTTGAATTTTTAATAAGTTTTGACTACTTTTAATTATTCATTAAGTCCCTAGAAAAATGACTAGTAGTCCCTAGAAAAAAATACTTTTATAGTGAAAATCACTAAACTCATGGAGAAGGGGGTTAGTGGAGTGGACCAAGAGAATTCTATTCACTGAAGCACTATAAATCTATGTGACTGTTTATCTTCCTTCTTCTTATTTTCCACAAATTTTTGTGAAACGAAAATAACAAAAAGGTATTCATTTCTAAATATGGTGGTTTTCTAAGTAAATATTTTTTAAATAAATCAATTCACCCCCCTCTTGAGTATTTTTCAAACCTTACCATCAAATAGTTGGTATCAAAGGTTGTGACACTTCTGTTCTCATCTATCAAAGGTTGGATTCTAAAGATATTTTCAAAATGTATTCTATGACTGGAAATAAATAATGCATGTATATAGTAATAAAACCTTATTTAAATGGTGAAAATTATGGCATATGGAAGCCACAAATGATCATTTATCTAAGGAAACTTGATTAAAAGTTTTATCTCAAAGATGTGAAGTCGTATGAAATTAAAGAAACTCAACCAAAAACTTGGGATGCATATAATGAAGCTAGTTTTGATTTAAATTTTAAATCAATGAATGTTATAATCAATAGACTAGATCCAGATGAGTTTAATAGATATTCTGAATGACAAGAAACCCATGAAATGTGGAATACTATTTCAATTTCTTATGAAGGCATAGATAATGCAAGAGCTCTAGGATATGATACTTCCAAAATTAAGTTTGATACATTTAGAATGATGGATGGTGAGAGCATCACTCAATTAAATGGAAGGCTTATATATATTATAAACAATATTGTTTCTATAGGAAGACCTATTACCAAGACAGATCTAGCTTTTATAGTGCTAAGAGTTTTACCTCCTATGTGTAGTGATTTTTTTGCTTTTAGTTCAAATTTTACAATGGTCAAGAATTTTAAAATATAAGATCTAATTGGCATTGCTTTGATGTACGAGGTAGAGATAGAAGTTGAAGTTGGAGAATGTAGGTTAGTTAATAAGGAGTGTACTACTTTAAAATTATTAACTTCAAAATATTAAAAGGAATGAAAAGAAACTAAAATAAATGAATCATCTGATGAATATTATTCAAAATGTTCTGACTCAGACAATGAGTTTTCTCACATTACTAGGAAATTAAAAAAGTTTTATAATAATAGAAGAGGTTTAATGAAACCCTTCAACAATTATAATAACCATGATGTAAATTAAAAATGAGTTAGATTTTATGAATGTAATAAGCATGAACATATTAAACTAGATTTTCCACAACTACAAGACAATAAGAAGTCAGAGAAGAAGTATCTCAAAAAATTTATTACAAAATGAAAGGAAAGAAATCCATGAAAGAAATATAGTGTGCTTATGATGATTCTAGTGATATTTCATCTTTATAATCAGAATATGTACACTCTAATTATAAGTCCAGCATGTTATTTATGGAAAAATATAATGAGGCACATTCTAATTATTATTCTGAGCAATAATTAGAATAAAAAAAAAGAAAATTGATCTTATGAGGAATTAAATGAGTATTGTACTATGTTGGAAAATAAATATGAGTATTTAAAAAATATATTAAAAAGTTAAATAGTGTCTTGGATAATGAAAATGAGGACTTGGATAAAAAAATTGCAGAATTAATAATCAAGTTTTAAAATTATTTTACATCTTATGTTGAAGATGGTGATAGGGTTGAACAACTACAAAAAGAATTTCAAGATTTTAAATATTATTCTGGTGTTTCAAATAAAGGATAAAATTATTTAAACCAAACAATTATAAATAATAAGGCTCATTAAAATAAATTTATAATAGGAAACCAAGGTGAGAAGACAAAATTTTATAAAAAATATTTTTTCCTAGTTCTAAAAACAAGAACCTTTTGAAAATTACATGTTTTCATTTTGGATAGTAAGGAAATTATGATAACAATTATAGTTTAAAAAACCTCAATTTTGTGGAATTAAAAATTATTTTCTTTCAAAAAAATCCTCAAAGTTCAGTTCTATAATTTCTAGAAAGGAAAAAAATATTTGGGTTCCCAAATCTTTAATTATTAACATTGCTCGACCTAAGAAAATATGGGTACAATAAAATTTCCTTTTTGATTTTTTAGGAAAAGAGGTCTGAGATAATAAATGATAAATTTTATATGGATAATGGATGTTTAAGACATATTAGTGGACATTTATTAAACTTACACTACTTATCAAAAGTTGATGGAGGTTATGTCACTTTTAGTGGCAATGCTAAAGGAAAAATTAAGGGATTTGGATATATTGGTAATCCAAGAATAGTTCTCATCAATAAAGTTCTTTATGTGGATGGGTTAAAGAATAACCTGATAAGTATCTCTAATTTTTTTTATGAAGGTTATTTTTCTAATTATTCAAAGAAATTCTTTTTAGTTTTCAAATATAAGATTCTTAAATTTAAGGTACCTAAAATAGACAATGTCTTTAATATAGATTTAAATTATTTGAATAGACAAAAAGTGAACTGTTTAAATGATGAAACAAATGAATTTTTGATATAGAATAGAATATTGGGACATTTTAATGTTTATTTTTTAAGAAAATTATATAATTTTTTTTAGATTTACCTCAACATAAATTGAATAAAAGGAAGTCGTGCGATGCATGTCAAATGGGAAAGAAACACACATCATCATTTAAACCGATTAAAGTGGTTGCTACTTCTAGACCCCTATAGTTAATTGATATAGATTTTTTGGGCCATATATAGTTTCAATCCTAAGAGTAAAATATTTTCTTTATGTATTAGTTTATTATTTTCCTATATTTACTTATGTTTTCTCTTTACATGTTAAAAGTGAATCTTTTATGTTTTTATACATTTTTTAAAACTAGTTAAAAAAAGAAAGATTCCAAAATTATTTATTTAATAAGTGAACATAAAGGTGAATTTGAAATCCATGAGTTGAATGCCTATTTTTTAAAAAATGGTATCAAGTATAATTTTTATTCCCCAAGGACACCTTATAAAAATTGTGTTTTTGAGAAAAGAAATAAGAAATTTCAATAAATTGAAAGAACAATGTTTGTGAATAACTTGCCTACTCATTTTTGGGATGAAGCTATGAATACAAAATATTATATCATAAATAGAGTTTTGATTAGACCTATTTTAAAGAAAAAACCCTATGATATATGGAATAATAGAAAGACAAATTTTGGATACTTTAAGGTTTTTGGATACAAGGTTTATATTTTAAACACTAAGGTAATCTCGGTAAGTTTGACCCAAAAGTTGATGAAGGAATCTTTCTTGAATATTATACTACTTCAAAGGAATATATTTTTTTTAATAAAATTTGAAAGAATATTGAAGAATATACTCATTTAAATTTTATTAAAGTGATCCATTTTATAAAAAAATGACTTAAATTGATGAACTAAGTAATTCTTTTGAAAACATGAGACCTAAAACTCTCTATGAAAGTAAAAAGGATTATGAATTGGATCTTTATTTTCCAAAAACAAATCCCGAAAGGATATATATAAGTGAAACTAAAAGTGTGATACCAAGATAACATAGAACCATTAAGAACCATACCTTTGAAACCATTATAGGAATCCTAGAAAAAGGAATTAGGACTAGAAGGAGTATAGAAAATCTTGTGGAGTTTTATGCCTTTTATCTCAACTTGAACCTAACTCTATAGAAGAAGCCTTAATAGATGAGAGTTGGTTTATTAGAATGAAAGATGAATTAAACCATTTAAAGAGGGATAATAATTCTGAATTATTTGATAGACCCTATGACTATCCAGTTATAAGAATGAAATGGGTTTTTAGGAATAAATATGATTATCATGGTGTGATCACTAGAAATAATGATAGGATAATAGCTAAAGGTTAAAATCAAGAATAAGGTATAAATTATGAGGAGACCATTGCACCTATAGTAATATTATAATATATTTGGATTATCTTAGCCTATAAATCATATATTAAATTCAATTTATATAATAAGTATGTAAAATATTCTTTTCTAAATGGTTATCTTATGGAGGGAGTTTATTTTGAACAATGTAACATCCCTAGTTTGAGGTACTTGACCCTTTATTTATGTATTTTCAGTATATATTTTGAATGGGTTATATTTTGTGAGGTTCAAAGGTGTTTTGCAATGCCTTTGAGGATTTTATAGAGGAAAAGAGTTTGATAACAATTAGTATAAACCATTCACCTCATCTAGGAAACTATGTAGCTTGTGGTATGAGGGACAATAGATTCGCATGGTTGGCGCACAGTCTGGAAAGAATGTGCGAATGTCCAAGGGAAACCATAAATGTTGAGACAAAGGGTAAAATCATGGTTGGTGCTTTGTTTTTATTACCATGAAATCCAACCATGTTTGGGGTTGTCTTAAGGTAGTACAACCACATTATTGGTGAAGAGTATGCTAAACCGTGTGGCCTAACCAAGAAGTGTACATTTGTAGATCTAAAAATTGTGTATATAACTAATATTAAGTTACGTGACCCTTTTTAATTACCTAAAACTTCAAATTCATAAATTATTTTTCCTCTCAAGGATTGAGATACAATACCCTTAGATTCGGGAGAATGTTTTAGCCGATTCAAAGCCTGTTGGATATCAAGATTTGTAGGTAAGTCTCTGTTCTTGGCCAGTCTTCTTAGATTTATTCTACTACACTATTTCGAAACCTTAGATATAATATTATATGGATAAATCCTTTTCTTTTATGGATTATTGATGATATCTTGAGGAGTCCTGGCTAGATCTAGGGAAAGAAAGGTGGTTTATGATCAGATCTAGAGAATTATTACACCTTTCTTCATTTTCACCAACCTTTATGAGGTATGTTTATTTTCTCTCATATACACTTTAGTAGAACATGAAATATTAGTTTAAAATAACGTTTTTATTGGAATTATTGTGAAATTATCATGTGATTATTATTTGAAACCTCTTTGGTGATAATTTTGAGAATTTTTTTAAATTTTAGGGCTTTGTGGAAAATACCCTTTGATGATATTTTTTAATTGGAAATTTTAAAATTATGGTTTTGATTTCATATATAGAAAATTGTTTATGAAATGTTTTTAAGAAAGAATGGTTTTATGAAAAATGTATTGGCATGGGTTTTAGCATATATGGTTGGGGTGGGTTCATTTTCATTAGACATGACCTTTTAGAAGGGGTGTGTTCCATTGGGGAACCTACTATTTGTTACCTTGTGAGGACTTAGTAGATTGATGAGATACTTATCATGAGTATGGAACTATGACCAATGCATTCATGTGTGGATGTGTGCATGTGTAGAATTATGGAATGGGTATGCAAAATGGAATTGATAAATGTTTTAAAGGATAATTTTTATTTCATTCCATGGAAAACTATTTTGGATTTGATATAAACTGTTTAAATATTTTAACCTATTCTACATAAATGATCTAACAAGTTTTTTTCTAAGGGCATGAGATGGGAAGTCATTGGGTAAATCCTACTGAGTTTATACTCACCCCTTTCTTGGGAACTATTGTTCATTTGAATACGTCATCTACAAAGACACATGTAAAGGTAAGTTATCTAAATTATTTAGTGATTCTTATTGATAAAATGGGCATGGATTGTCAAGTTAGAGCTGGGAGTGGGTTGGGAGTTGCTGGTTGGATGTCTTTGGTGTCTTTGGGTTTGGTTGGATTTTAGTTCCTTTGGTTCTTTTGGGTTTTTCTTATACTCTGATATGGTTATTGTTTTTTTTATGTTGAGTTTTATTTTGTACTCATGCATCATATAGAGTTTTGTTTGGTTATTGTATTTTTGGTTTTTATTTCTATCTTTCAAAGAGAAAATCATCCCCTAAACATTCTTGAGGCCATTGGAATTTATTATCAGACTTTAGTATAATGACCCGTAATTATATCAATGCGATTTACCTTCCTATTTTTATTTCATATAATATATATCACCTAAAAATCACTTATAGAAGACAATAAAAACTTTATAAATTAATAATTAATGAAATAAGAAGTATTTCTAAAAGTTAAGGAACCTATACTAATGAAATAGAAACTTGACATTAGGAAAAGTAATATGACCCTTATGAATGTTAAATCATACTAATGAATTACAACCACAACCATGAAAGTATAAATAAAATTTAGGTAGCTTATAAATGAAAGTATGATATAATTATATCATAGTATAAGTAAATTAATATTTTAAAAATTATTAATCAAGTTTTTGTATTTTTATAAGTCATAAATATTTAATTAAAATTTTATAATTAATAAAATAATATAAAATAAAATTTATTTTCCCAAAATGTTTTCATAAATTAAAAATTTGATGTCTTATGATTTTAGGATAATTTTATGAGATCTTAGTTGATTTTTTAGAGTGTTATAAAATCAGTGATAAATTTAAAATATGTATTTTTGAGTAAATCAAAGTTTTAATTAAAAATTAAATTTATCATATTTAGAAAATTATTTTCATAAAATGAAGTCCATTTTTGAAATCTATAAGTTGAAAAATGGTTAGGGTGAATTTTTGGGTTTTTTTATAAAATACTTATTTTTTTGTAAATAGTAAAATATAATAATTTACTGTATAAATACATTATTAGTTAAATACACTTTTCCTTGATTCATAGCTGATTTGAGAACCATAATATCGAAATTAACTTCACTATTTTAATATATTTTATGATAATTCTCAAAAATATTCATAGTCTTCAGCCAAAATAATAAAAAAATAAATAAAATATTCAAAAATCACTCCGCTCTTCAACTATAAATACAACCCATCCCCACCCCTTCTCCTAACACATTCCAAGATTTGAGACTTGTAAAATTTCTGACAAATACCCTTCCCAAGACCCTACCCCATGTACATGATATCCTGGTATCATCAAAATACAAAAATCAATTCTCTATGGAGGTTCTTAAGGAGGAGAATTCAAGAGGTAAAATACTCTTCCTTTCCGTATTAATTTCTTTCCAAGTTATTTTATTTTATTATTCTATCCTCACTTACCCTCATCCAAATATCATGATAACTCTATTACCTTATATAGAGACCCAGGATTAACATACATGGATATTACATCATTTTAGATGAATATTTAGTACATTACAAAAATACATGCCCGAGGACTGTAATAGTTCAGTGTCTTTGGAAATGTGGAAACAAAATCTTCTATCATGGTTAAATATATTCAACATATCCCATAAATATCTCCAACTTTATTAACTCTACATAAAACCTTTGTTCATAACTTGGAGAAAGGAAACATAAGAAAGTGGTGAGATTATATTCTTAGTAAGGGTAAACAAGAGGGCATGTAAGCATAAGCATGAACATAGTAGTATGATAACACAACCGTAACATTAGGATACCATACCATACATATCAAAGGTCATAAACATGAGTTATGGGATAACACATGGTAGTTTATAAGACTTTAATAATAAGGAAATAAACTTCATCATCCAAGAAATCATAACTTAGGAATAATACATATGATTTGTGGCATACATATAGAATATAAAATTTTATGTCACAACTACCTACAAATACCTTTATAACATGTTAGTCTTGGGATATGACCCATGAACCTACTTCTGTCTTAGTCTATCAACCTGTGTACCCACTTTCTTTTAGGCTTGGGATACAACCCATGTACCTTCTTGTTTTTGGGCTTGGGATGCAACCTTTGTACCCTCCTTCTTTTAGGCTCGGGCTACAACCCATATACCTTATTTCTTTCAGGCTTGGGATGCAACCCATGTACCCTCTTTCTTTTAGGTTGGGTATACAATCCACACACCTTCTTATTTTTGGGCTTGGGCTTCAACCCATGTACCCTCTTTCTTTTAGGCTTAGGCTATAACCCATGTGCATTTTTGTTTTCGGGCCTGGGATGCAACTCGTATACCCTCTTTCTTTTAGGCTTGGGATACAATCCATGTACCTTCTTGTTTTTGGGATTGGGATACTACCCATGTACCCTATTACATTTAGGATTGGGCTACAACCTGTACACCCTCTTTCTTTTCAGGCTTGTGTTATAACCCATACACTCCCTTTTTTCCTCAGTCTTGGGCTATAACCCATACAACTTCTTTATTTTTAAGCTTAGGATACAACCTTTGTACCATATGATCTCATATAAAACATATAATTACCCAATTAATTTGAGTGAGATAAAGGTCCCACCTATCTCATAGTAAAATCATTCACACATGTGCCACAAGACAATAAAACATTCATCATATCATGACCTATAAAAATAAATAGGTCGTATAAACATCAAATCATAACCCATAAAATTAAATGGTTATCATTAACATTTCATAATATCATAACCTATGGAAAATAGATAGGTTTCTTAACCATTTCATTGAATCATAACCAGTGAAAGAGAAAAAAATTTCATAAACATATAACCCGTGAAAGAGAAACATGTTTCATAAAGACCATGTCATTAAGCATGACCCATTTATAGAAAGGATATGAATTGAAAATTTTTATCATTTAATAAAATTAATGAGTAACATCAATGTATTTCATCTTATATGGAAAATCATTTTTAAATATCTTTCAAAAACAATTCTTGAGGAAAATATCCTTTCTTCTTTGAAAAAACTTTTCAAAACGTAAAACCTTTTAAAAAACTTTTTCTTTGAAAATAGATTTGAAAATAGATAATATAATACATGAAAAAAATAAAAAAAATTAAAATCCCCTTTCCTTGAAAATTATCTTCAAGGATGTTTTTAAAATATTTTTGAAAACATGGTTTTTTTAATACAATAGATTTCCGACTGAAGAGAGAGAGAGATGACTAGATTTTACTTTAAAAAATATATATTAAGTACCAAAGAGTAGAAAAATGATACTGACAGGTGATTATATCTTGAAAAAATAGAGTATAAGGAAAACCATGGGTGTTCTAGAGGGATGGATCATAATATCTCATTAAAGGAACCATAAACATAAACAATCTCAAAAAGCGATGAGATTGTCTCCATAGACTGTTATAACTTAGTAACATGGGATCATACTCTCCAAAAATAAATTAAATAAATCTTAGAATATAATGAAAATATTTAGATTAATTATATATAAAATTTATGTATATACACCTCGAATAAATAGTTTAGGTTCATGACAAAACATGGGTATCAAAGAAGGAAAATTGAGACAAAACCTTTTTACCGATTTGGTAACTTTTGAAACATAAACCACATGAAATAAGGATCATAAAATTGGAATGTTAATACTGATAAATTTAATTAAAATAAACATATAATAAAAATAATATAAAGTACATACACCACACTAATGGAAAGAGTTTCAAACATAACATTTATCTCACGAAAATTAAAAGTGAGATGAAATCCCCTTACCTTGTGTCTTGACTCTCTCCATACTCGAACAATATTCGTTTATAATAAATATATTATTATTAAAAATCTATTAAAAAATAATAATATTATATCTATTTCTATATTTGGTTTTATTATAACCTTATATTACACACTTGTTAACGATCTTATGTTAAGGTTGCACTTCAGGTAATATTCACTTTATTCTTTGCACGTGTCTTTATTTGTTACATCTTCGGTCCTTATACTTATATCATGATTCCAGAATATAAAACATGATATAAATATTAGGTATATACATTATATTTTTATTATAATAATATATAAAATATAGGTTTATGAAATTTAATACACCGTTCATGGAGATGGTAAGCCGTACGTATGCATGAACGTTGTTTCCATTTTTATTGTCGTATTGAAAGAAAGTATGTAAATGAAGTATGTATATATATGTATTTATATATATATCTCATTATTTAAGTATAATTAATATATCATATATATAATATAATTTCATTAAACCCATTCTTAATACATTCTATGTGGTGTGTGAACGGATCACATTGCTTTGAGTGGGCGTTAGTTCACACTTCCTCAAATGAGATTATCATATTAACACCAAATGAAAAGTAAATATATGTGTATTATAAAAGGAATAAAAAAGATTAAATACAAAGAAATATAATATATTACATATATAAATAGAGTTTCCATCACAATGGCCACCATGATTGGTGGTAAAGGAGAAATGAACAATCATTGTTTCTTAGTCAGTAGTTCACCGTACACAGAAACTGTATGTTCAACATCCATTAGATGGAGGTGTGTGTAAGTGTAGGTCTTAAAAATTGAATAAAACATCCTATTATATTTATTATACTGTTTTTTTCACACATTAATGTAATAAAGAGAGTGGATGGGGTGGATAAAGAAAATAAAGGAAAGAAGGTTGAGAGAAGACGTTACCTCTAAATCGGGTAACTCCTTTTGGTTTGTGCCAAAAGGATTATTTGAGAAGATTTATGACAAAAGGGAGGCTTCAATGCATAAGGGATTATTTTTGGGAGTCTAATTGGTCATATTTTGGACTAACCTAAATGTTTTTAGTGGTTTTTGGAATGGGTAGAGGTGGTGTCCTTTTATAGGGACGGAAAAGGACACACATGGAATTTTTAGAAACAAATTATGTGTGCACATGTTCTTACCTAACAAAAGTCTTAAAAAAACTAAATAATGGAAGGTTTATAGACTAAATATGTATGGAAAATTGGTTTTGGATAAGTTTCTAGGTTATTTGGTCCATTAATTTTAAGGTTTAGTCCCTAATTAAGCTAAATTTGGCCATAACCACTGTGATTAATTTTAATCACTTTTACTAATCATTATGTTCCAAAATTAACATGATATTATTAGTCTCTAAATATTATACTTAATATAATAGTGTATGTTGGATTTTGAAAATTTTAATCATATAATCTGAATAATTAATATTATTGTTAATCCTGCAGACAGGACGAAATAACAGGGTTTTAAAGTAGGAAAAAGTTCAAAAGTTTGTTAAGATTTTATATTCAGTTTCAAAGTGAAATTGAATCGAATATATTAAATTGTATTAATATATGTAATATTTATATAATGTGACATTAAAACATATTTAAAATGTCATTTATAATTAATAATTAATTATATAAAAAGATAGTTTTTAACTAAAAAGCTGTGTTTTTAACTATTCATCAAAAAATGAAGATTCTTAGAAAAATCCCAAAAATTCACCCTGGGATAATTTCGACATTATGAATTCAAAAAATGATGTTTATTTTATCAAATTAAATTTATAAATGTGTCTAAAATTACTTTCTTTATTAGAAACCGTTCATTCAAGAGAATAATATTTTTTAAACATAGAAGGACTTTACCAAAAATCTTATCTTTCATTATCTATATCTTTTATTTATATAAAACAATTATAAAACATATTTGGAAAGTATTTATTACTATTACTATAACTATGTTTAATTGTTAGGTTATAAATATATCATTTGATTAATTTTTTTTATATAAAAATATGTTTTATAGAAACTCAGTGTTGCGTGCATCATACTCCAAGTTGGTGTTGCTTATAGTGCAAGATAAGTTGGTATTGCATGTAGTGAAAGAAAAGTTGGTATTTTGTGTGAAAGTAATGTTTAACTCAATATTTTAATATATATATATATATAATGGACTATTTATAGTTTCACGTAAAATGAAAAATATTGAAAATATAAATTAATTCGAAAAAAATAATTCTCGAAATCTTAGGGTGTTACATTATACCCCCCTTAAAATGAGTTTCACCATATAAATTAATCTGGTTTATCAAAGGTTTACTACTTGAAATTTTAATTTATATAAACCCACATTGTAAAAATGAATACTAAAACGTCCCTTAAAAGAGAAATTTGGAACCATAACGGTTACCCAAAGTAACAAATAAATATGTTTCTACAT
Organism: Viscum album; assembly: GCA_963277665.1. NCBI lineage: Eukaryota > Viridiplantae > Streptophyta > Magnoliopsida > Santalales > Viscaceae > Viscum > Viscum album. The sequence continues at coordinate 836,553,250 of OY728153.1, forward strand.
GGGAGATCATAGGTGGCGAGTAAAAACAAGGATATGGAAGAAAAATATTACCATCAAGTTCTAATGGATAGTGATAGAGAAAAAGGTGAGGGTAAATTTAATAGCAAAAAATACATAAATATGTAATGACCTAAGGGACCTTCCGATTCCTTGAAAACATAAGTATAAGACAACATTTTTGGTTTCAAGAAAAGTTAAAGAGTTTTAAATAAAAGATATACTTGAATGGTTTCTAGACAACGTCACCCTTTATTGTTTTTTGATCCACTTCACCTCCTTCTATAAAAAGGTTAATTTTTCATTCTTGAAGTACTAACAGATCAAGAGTTCCATGATATTCCATCTGATTTTTCCTTAGTTACCATCCACATAAGGTAGTTTTAACAAGCTATCAAATATACATAAAACATTATATGGAAGATAACACTTTAATTTACTGACTTAATTTGAAGTTTAACATAATCTTAACCTCATAACTCCTCCAAAATATGGAAACTCAAGTATTTAGAAATATGGTTATGAAATCATCTTAACCTTGATTCCCTTGTATAACCCAAAGTATCTCTTGGTTTTTACATTCCAAAATGTGAAAAACCTCATCATATATTCTCTTGAAACATGGTAATAACCTGAATTACCATAAATCCTTTTATAAAACATAAATTATTCCTTATTATAATGATTACTGGATACATACCTTAAATCCAAGAAGTTTTAAACTTCATCCTTGATTATATAGAACACTTTGTCAATAATTAATTCCAGGCCAATTTCTACCATCCAATTTACTTATTCATATCTATTATATATTTATAAAAACATCATTATCTTGGCATTAGGAATTAATTAAGGATTACCTTCCCTTAATAAAAATATCACATTTCCATGAAATAACTTTTCTATGTCTTCATCAATATTAAACATGTCCTTTATAATCCTTAATATACTAAAAATACTTATATATTTTATGATTCATATAATATAGTCTCTAAATTCCAAAACATAAATACTTCATTCACCCAAAATTATTCATAAAACATTACTAAGGATTCATTAAATTATTCTTTAATACCTATTTCTGATAATATAAAATAATAATCATGTCTTAACATTTATCAAACTCAATTTAATCATGCTTGTCTACAATAGCACATACCTTTCATATGTCATTCGTGGTTTATTCATCATCCATAGAAAAACCATTACATGCACCACCTTGTTGATTATCTTCATGAGCCTTCCATAGAGGAAATTTATTTTCATAATTCCCATACCTTCCACATTTAAAGATATAATCAATTGATAACACCTTAGGGAGGGAAACATTCCCATCCATTTCATTGACTAAAATCTTTATTTTTTACTTGCAGTCACTTACTTTGTGTCCTTATTTTCCAAATTCAAAATATATTTTTGTTCCTCTAATACATTCAATTAGGTGATTCTTTACACACTATTGACACAAATAAAATTGAATATTATTTCCTCCATGGTATCCATTACCCAAACAATCAGTAAACTCTTTTTTTCTCTTCCTTGGTGATTCTGAGAGTTGGTTAATGTAAAAATTGGTAATCATGTTCGATGAAAACTAATTAGGCATGATCATGAAATATTTTACTCCAGTGATCATCCCATCTGAATACTCATCAGAAAATCTTCCATCACATTCATAATTAATCCAGTTCCTTCTGGTTCCTTCCATTGACTAAAACAAGAAGCATAGTGTGAGTATTACTTTTCATATCATAAAACCACATATTCATGAAAAGAATTTCTTATTTAAAGTATAAATAATGAAAACTTACATAATATATAACACCTTGGGGTTATACTAGGTTATTAATAGATAAATTATATCTAAAATCTTCATGATGGTTCATTAAGAGTTTGTGAATTCCAAAAGAATATCCCCCAGGAGTGTCAAACCAGGTGTGCAGCAAGACCCGTTGTTGTGTACCAGATTACCATGAGTCAAGACTGTAACTTCTTGTTAGAGTTGTTACCCTTTGGTACATCTATTCCAGAGCAAAATATACTTGTAGTATCCAGATAGGGATGTGTTTCTTGGAAATCATTCACTATATCCTTTACCAAAATTCCAAGTAATTTTCCTAAATGTTAACTCATCCTTAGTGACATCCCTAGACATATCCTTATAAATAAACCTAGGGATATCACTAAGGTTTTCTCATATTAGTTTCCAATGGTTTACTAAAAATTTCCTTTGAAACCAACTATAGAGACCCGGGATTAACAAACATAGATATTACATCCTTTTAGATGAATATTCAATACATTACAAAAATACATGCCATAGGACTGTAATAGTTTAGTGTCTTTGGAAACATTGAAAAAAATCTTCTATCATGGTGAAAGATCTTAAAAATATCCTATAAAGATCTCCACCATTACTAATTCTACCTAAAACATTTATTCATTATCCAACGAAAGGAAACATAAGAAAGGGGTGAGCTCAGATTATCAGGAAGGGTAAACAAGGTTGACATGTAAGCGTAAACATGAACATAGTATTATGATAACATAATTGTAACATTTTGAGATCATACCCTAAATGTAAAAGGTTATAAACATGAGTTATGGGATAAATATTGGAAGTTCATAAGACATTAATCATAAGGAAATTAACATCATCAAACATGAAATCATAATTAAGGAATAAGACATAAGATTTGTGGCACACATATAAGAATAAAAAAAATTATGTCAGGGCTACCTACCAAGACTTATATAACATGTTAGTCTTGGGATACGACCTGTGAAACTACTTTGGGTTTGGTCTAGTAACCCATGTACCCACTTTATTTTAGTCTTGGACTACAACCCATGTACCTTCTTGTTTCCAGGCTTGGGATGCAACTCATGTACCCTCTTTATTTTAGGCTTGGGATACAACCAATGTACATTCTTGTTTTTGGGATTGGGCTACAACCCATGTACTATATTTATTTTAGGATTGGTCTAAAAACCACGTACCTTCTTGTTTTTGGTCTTGGGATGCAACCCGTGTACCCTCTTTCTTTTAGGCTTGGGCTACAACATAGGTACCTTCTTGTTTTTGAGCTTAGGCTAAAACCCATGTACCCTATTTCTTTTAGTCTTGGGCTAAAACCCATATAAAATCTTGTTTTTAGGATTGGGATACTACCATTATACCATCTTTAATTTAGTATTTGGATACAACCTATACACCCTCTTTCTTTTCAGGAATGGGCTACAACTCATACATGCCCTTTCTTCCCGGGCTTAGGCTAAAACCCATACACCCTCTTTCTTCTTAGGCTTGGGCTACAACCCATACACCCTCTTTCTTTTCGAGCTTGGGCTACAACCTGTGTACCCTTTGATCTCATATAAAACATATAATTACCCAATGAATTTGAGGGAGATAAAGGTCCCACCCATCTCATAGTAAAATCATTCACACATGTGCCACAAGATAACAAAACATTCATCATATCATGACTCATAAAAATTCACAGGTCTTATAACCCTCAAATCATAACCCATAAAATGAAATGAGTATCATTAAAATTTAATCACATCATAACCTATGTAAAAGATATATGTTTAATAAACATTTCATCGAATCACAACCCTTGAAAGAGAAACAGATTTCATAAACATATAACACGTGAAAGAGAAACATGTTCCATAAAGACCATGACATTAAGCGTGACCCATTCAGAGAAAGGATATGAATGTAACATTTATACAATTTACTCAAAGGAATGAGTAACATAAATGGATTCCATATTATATGGAAAATAAGTTTTGAAATATCTTTTAAAACAATTTCTTGAGGAAAATACCCTTTCTTCTTTGAAAACAACTTTTTATAACGTAAAACTTTTTAAATACCTTATTATTTGAAAATAGACTTGAAAACATATAAATGAATTTATAAAAACAATAAATAAAATTTATAATCCTTTTTCATTGAAAATTATCTTCAAGTATCTTTTGAAAACATTTTTGAAAACATTTTCGAAAACATAGTTTTTTAATACAATATATTTCTGACCGAAGAGAGAGAGAGACAATCAGATTTTACTTAAAAAAATTATCCTAAGTACCAAATCATAGAAAAATGGTATAAACACATGAGGATATATTGAAAAAATATATTATAAGGAAACTCATAGGTGTTCTTGAGGGGTGGATCATAATATTTAATCAAAGGAAGCATAAACATAAACAATCTCAAAAAGCAATGAGATTGTCTCAATAAACTCTTATAACTTTGTAACATGAGATCATACTATCAAAAAATAATATTACATGAATCTTATAATATAATTAAAATATTTATATTCATTTTATGTAAAATTTATGTATATATACCTCTAATAAATAGATTAGGTGCATAAAAAACATGGGTGTCAAAGAAGACAAATTGAGACAAAACTATTTTACCGATTTGGTAACTTTTGAAACATAAAAACCATGAAATAAGGTCATAAAATGGGAATTTTAATACCCATAAATTTAAGTAAAATAAACATATAATATAATCATATTCATTACAAACAACACATCAATTGAAATAGTGGCGAACATAACATTTATGTCACGAAAATTAAAAGTGATATGAAATCCCCTTACCTTGTGTCTTGAATTTCTCCGTACTCGTACAAGATTCTTGCATAGTAAATATAGGTTTATTATAAATATCTTATATAATAATATTATTATATATATTACCATATATTATTTTATTATAACCTTATATTACCCGCTTGTTAATGATCTTATGTTAAGGTTTCACTTTGGGTAATATTCACTTTGTTCTTCGCATGTGTCTTAATTTATCACATATTTGGTACTTATACTTATATCATGATTACATAATGTAAAACTTGATATAAATATAAGATATATAAATTATATTTTTATTATAATAATCTATATAATATAGGATTATGAAATGGAGTACATCGTTCATGGAGACGGTAATCCGTACATACGCGTGAATGTTATTTCTGTTTTAATTATCATATTGAAAGAAAGTATGTAAATTAAGTATGTATATACATGTATATATATAATTATTTAATTATAATTAATATGTCATATATATCATATAATTTCATTATAATCATCCTTAATACATTCCATGTGGTGTGTGAACGAATCACATCGCTTTGAGGGGGAGGTAGTTCACACTTCCTCAAATGAGATTTTTGTATTAACACCAAATGGAAAGTAAAGATAGGTGTGTTGTAAAAGGAATAAATAAGATTAAATACATAGAAATATAATATATTACATATATAAATAGAGTTTCCATCATAATGGCCCCCATGATTGGTGGTAAAAGAGAAATGAACAATCATCGTTTCATGGACAGTAGTTCACCGTACATAGAAACAATATGTTCATCATCCATTAGATGGATGTGTGTGTAAGTGTAGGTTATAAAAATTGCATAAAACATCCTAGTATATGTATGATACTATGTTTTTCATACAATAATGTAATAAAGAGAGTGTAGGGGGTGGATACAAAAAATAAAGGAAAAGAGTTTGATAGAAGATGTTACCTCTAAATCTGGTAACTCTTTTTGGTTTGTGCCAAAAGGATTCTTTGAGAAGATTTATGAAAAATGGTAAGATTGAAGGTCTATGGAATTATTTTTGGGAGGCTAATTGGTCATATTTTGGACTAACTTAAAAGTTTTGAGAGGTTTTTGGAATGGGTAGAGGTGGTGGCCATTTATAGGGATGGAAAAGGACACACATGGAATTTTTAGAAACAAATTTGGTGTGCACATGTTCTTACCTAAAAATAGTCTTACCAAAAAACAAAACTCAATAACGGAAGGTTTAAAGACTAAATAGGGATAGAAAATGGGTGTTGGAAAAGTTTAGAGGTTATTTGGGCCCTTAATTTTAAGGGTTAGTCCCTAATTAATCTTAATTTGTCCTTAACAACTATGATTAATTTTAATCACTTTTACTAATCATTTTGGTCAAAAATTAACATGGTATTATTATAATGTAAATATTATACTTAATAAAATGGTGTATTTTGGATTTTTTAAATTCCAATAACAGAAGTGTAAAAATTAATATTAGTGCTAATCCTACAGATGGGAAGAAATTAGTGTTTTAAAGTAGGAAAAAGTTTAAAAGTATGTTAAGATTTTATATTCAGTTTCAAAGTGAAATTGATTATAATGAATTAAATTGTATTAATATATGTAATATTTATCTAATTTTACCTTAAAAATATTTTAAATATCATTTATTATTAATAATTAATTAGAGAAAAAGCAGTTTTTAACTAAAAAGCAATATTTTTCACTTTTCATCAAAAAATGATGTTTCTCAGAAAAATCCCAAAAATTAACCCTAGGATAATTTTGAAATTATGAATTAATAAATGATGTTTATTTTATAAAATTAAATTTCTAACTATTCCAAAAAATACTTTCATTATTATAATCGGTTCATTTGAGAGAACAATATTTATTAAACATAAATGGAATTTACCAAAAATATTATCTTTCATTATAAATAATTTTTATTTATATAAAAAAATTATAAAATATATTTAGAAATTATTTATTAATATTAATATAACTATGTTCACTGGTTAGGTTATAATTATCTATTTTAATTAATTATATATATATATAAATATGTTTCATAGAAACTCAGTGTTGTGTGCACCGTACGCCAAGTCAGTGGTGCTTCTAGTGAAAGATAAGTTGGTATTGCGTGTACTAAAAGAAAAGTTAGTAATGTATGTGAAAGGAATATTTTAATTCGTGTTTTAATATATATATATATATGTATATATATAATGAACTATTTCTAGTGTCATGTGAAATGAAAAACTTTGAAAAAATAAATTAATTCAAAAAAAATAATTCTCAAAATGTTGGGATGTTACACCTTAAATACACTGGAATGTTTTTGTGATAACAAAATAATCCATCATAAAACTCCTTTCTCACTCTCTGTTATTTTAAAAAATGAAATCATTGTTCCTGAGGTGCCGATTTACAACCTTCGTGGAAGATGAATTTTCGTTCTTCAATTTCTTCTTCAAGAATGGTAATGAAACCATTTTTAGGGTTAAAAAAGACTATAATTTTTGTATTAAAACATTTCTTATGTTATGGAAGTGGTGTATTTATATAATACTAAATGATAAAAAAATGAGTTTGTTATGAACAATAACCTCCGTAATAATCTAAACGATTATCACTAAATGCCTTATCTAATGATTCATCCTAATAGTATATAAAAAAATAATATATATAACCATTTAAACTTATGGATGTTCATTTATAAAATATATTTCAAATTATATAGAATTATACACATTCTACATGAACTTCAATACTCATATACAATTATATCGATCGTGAAAACCAAGGAAACGAATGATCCTAAGTGATAAAATTGTATCTTATAACTCATAAAAAAGGCTATAAATGAACTTAATAAAATTATAATAAATAAAATACATGTATAAAATATTCTTATTTAATTAATTAAAGGATTTAATTTTCTTATCCAGGATATTAAGGTCAAGTTCAGAACACAATTAGACATATGGCAAGGGTTTCTCCCTGAACCTCCATTTTTCATTCGGGTTTAATATTTTTCTATATTTACCCAAATAAAATTATTAATTATTATTATTTATTACTCATTAATTATTTTTTAATGTTCTATATTTTTGTACAAATAATAATCCTTATTTATTTTATGTAGATTTACATGTTTCATAAGGATCATTCTCAATTCTTCCCGATACACAAGCCCAATTAAAGGGAACTTCCCGATTTCTTACCTATTTTAAAGTTTACTCAATAATATATTTTAAGAAACCATTATTTTTATAAAATCACTCATTTTATTATGGAAAAAATTACTTAGTTAATTTTTGTTTTTATGAAAAAAAATTTCTAGAAGAACTCTTCTTTTCAGTGTAAAAAAAGAGTATTTCTGTCAAGAATTCCTCATTGATTTTATAAGAGTATTTTCATCTATTTCAAAACCCTTGTTGATTATTATGTTTAATTGGGATTAATATTTTATGATATCATCTACCATATTTTATTTAATGGTTCATAGTTATCTTGACTGTGGATGTGCTATCTTGATACCATTCATCATATTACTCCAAATGGTTAGTGATTATGTTCACCGATTGGGGAACTCATTTAAATTTCATATGTTAGTTTCAATATGAATGTTTATGTTGATTATGTTTAACCCCTTTAATATGATGAATTAATTGGACTTATTAAGTGTTGGGTGGGGCTCACTATATCCCCTCGGTCCATCGGTAGGTCTCATATGACAAACTAGTTTAGGTATGGGCTAACGTCTTACTCGATTATGTATGGTGTATTGGCTAAAGTCTTAATGGAATGTATATGATTTCATGAATTATGAATTAACTCATTATGAGATTATTATTAGATATTCCATGAAATTATTTTACTAATATAATAATCATGGTTAAGTTTCATTCTCCAATGATCACTTATATGGCTTTATTTAATCTGTTTTTTCTCCTGCCATATTATGCTCATGTTTCCGTTTTAATAGAAAGTGTTTTTAGTTATTCAATTTTTATTATTGTTTATTTTTATGCTTCCACTGTATTACTTACCCTTATTGATCATCTTAGCTTACCCCTTTCTAATTTTTATTTTCCCCATGATTCCAAGATGAATTTTATGAATTAAATGCAAAGATAATCTAGAAGAATAAAAGTGTTTCCAAAGGATTCTCTATGATGTGTTTAATTTCAAGTTGTAATGTTGAAATTATGTATGTATATTGTTTTAAAAATCTACTAAAATATTAGGTTCTTTGAGATTAATTTTCCTTGTTTATATGCCTATGTAATAAAGTAAGGCACCAGCTCCGGGTCAGGGTCCTTATAGTTCGTGTTAGTGGAAGTTTAGTAGAAACCTTAGAAACTAGATTTAGATAACATAGATCAGTGAATATAAGTATAAGATATAATTTTAGGATAAGAATAGAATAACATCCAATAATTTTGGTATGGTAGATATCATGTGGATCTTTCTAGAAATATATCTCTGTTTGGATACTAAAAGTGGGTGTAGTTTCTGGAAAAAATGTACTTAGGGGTAACAACTCTGACAAGGAGTCCCAAGCCCAAATCAGGGTAACTTGGTATATGAAAACAGGCCTTACTGGGCACCTGATTTGACACTCTCGAGGGATATTCTTAGGATAAGTCACATTTTTTTTAAACCATTATGAAGGATTTAAAAGTAAATATTTCCCAAAAGAAACCATGTTTATGATTATGATATTAACTATGAATAAAATTTCAATTTATGTTAAGTGTTTTTCTAGTTTGAGGTTATCCATTATGATTCATAACCTAATTTAGCGTATTCCATTATTTATAAATTTTTCATATTGGAAGGAATGAAAACCATGTCAACGCACGCATCCCATGTAGAGCTTTCCCTTATATGTAAGACAATGATATTGGTACTGGAGCTACGACTTGTGATGAAAAATTTATAACTATACTGGGACAACCTACTCCAGTTATGAACAATAACCTTACCCATATAAAGCATACTGAACTATAATATGAAGGATCAATGTTATACCTCTTTATGAGACAAAAATCTCTATCATTCAATGGGACTACAAACCCATTTTTAGTGGAGCAGTGGATAAGTTCCTTAGAGAATATATTTCTTTCTTTGGGAAGTAATGAAAGAGAGAAGGTTTTCATGGAAGTTTATCATCTATCTGGAGATACAGATCAATGGTGGACACTAATTCAAAACACAAAGGAGGAGGAAGAAATCTCAAATATGGAATGAAGGAATTTTAAGGAAATTTTCCTGGAAAAATATTTTCCTGATGAATAGAAAGAAGATATAAAGAGGAAATTATTGATTCTAAGACATAAAGAGGATGAAAAATTTGTGAAGTATGAAGAAAAATTTACAAGGTTAGTAAGGCATAATATGGACTACATACGCAATCCAAGGAGCAAGATTAATCAATTATTTGATGGTTTAAAACCATTCCTCCGAAGTGAAATGGTCTCCTAAAATTTCTCATCACATGAATATATAGTCTCATGTGCTATCAAAATATAAAAATAATTCTCAAAGTCATATAACTTAAAAGTAAATCAAGAGAAGATGAGGTTTTTTTAACACTATGGAAAAGGAAATAAGGAAATGGGAGAGAAGGGAAGAATTGAATTTCCACCCTACTGTAATTGTGGGAATAAATACCCCAGTACTTTCTGAATGAAATGAGAGTATATTAAAAGTGTGGAGAAAATGGCCACCAAGCCCATGATTTCAAAGGAAAGAAAGAATATACCAATGTTCAATTATATAACTATAAATATATGGGACATTATCAATATGAATGTCTTATATTTCAAGGAAACTTTCCCTAAAAAAGAACAAAGAAGAATGGATAAGCATATGCAGTCACAACTGTTGAGGTTGAAGTTCCTAATGATGTGGTGGTAGGTACTTTAATCAATTTTTCAATCTTATCCAATGTTTTATTTGATCCTAGATAATAAAATTCTTTTATATATTCCCAGTTTTTCAAGAAAATTAGACATTTATAATTTTATTTAATAAAGGAGTTGTTAGTCAAAACTCTCAAGGGAAGTATCATTGAAACAAAGATGTGGCAATCAGTCTCCTTTATGACACATAAACATTATTTAGTTTTTAACATTATCATCATACCTATAATTGACTTTGATATAATTTTTGGTATGGATTAAATTTAAAATTATGATAAAAAAATCTATTATAAGAAGAAGGAAGTTACAATTATTGAGAATGATAAAAAATACCTTATCTTTAGAGAAAAAACCTCATCATTTGATTATTATCTAGATCCACCCCCATTAGATCTACTGAATGCAATTCTTGGGGAAGAAGATAAAACAATATCTATGGGTGAGTAAAGAAATATTTAAATCGAGGATGTACCTATTGTGAAAGAATACATTGATGTATTTCCAGAGGATTTACCTAGACATCCTCCAGAGCGATAAATTGAGTTGTATATTTATTTAATTCTTAGAGAAAGGACTATATCAAAAACTCTTTATAGAATGGACACAGTGGAATTAGTGGTCTTAAAGAAACAAATAGAGGATTATTTTACCTAGTGTTTCTCCATGGGGAGCCCCTATTCACTTTGTTAAGAATAAAGATAGATCCATCATGCTGTGTATTAACTATAGATAAATCAATGCTATTAAAATAAATAAAAAGTATCCCCTACCTCACATTGGTGATTTATTTGATCAAATTCATGGAGATCAATAATTTTGAAGATTTAAATTTTATTTGGATATCATCAATTAAATGTGAGGAAGGAAGATACTCCAAAGATAGCATTTCAAACCAGGTATGTGCATTATGAATTTATATTAATGCCATTGGGACTAACTAATACACTCTTATGTTTTATGGATCTAATGAATAGATTTTTCAAGGAATATCTTGATGAATTTTTTGTGGTATTTATTGATGATATCTTGGTATACTCCAAAAGCTACAAAGATCATGAGAATAACTTGTGCATTGTTCTAAAGACTCTTAGAAGAAATAATTTATATAGGAAGTTTAGAAAGTGTGATTTATGGGTTCAAATAGTTTTGTTTTCTTAGGAATTGTGTCTCTAAATATGGAATCCTAGTTGATCTTGCGAAGAAAAAGGAAGTTCAGGAATTCCCTACACCAATGAACATTATTGAGGTACATAGTTTTATTTGTTTAGCAGGTTATTATTGGCATTTCATTCAGAACTTCACCCGATTAGCTAACTCGTTAACCAAGATTACTTGTAAAGGGGTTATGTTCATATGGACAAAAGAATGTGAAGAAGTTTTTGAATAATTGAAGAGTATATTAGTGAATGATCCCAACTTGACTCTATCATCGGGAAATGGTGGGTTTGTGATTTATAGTGATGCATCAAAGAAAAGACTTGGTTGGGTCCTTATACAGAACAATAAGGTTATTGCCTATGCATCAAGGTAGTTAAAAATCAAGAAAAAAACTATTCAAATCATGATATTGAGTTAGAATTTGTAATCTTTTCTCTGAAGATATGGGGATACTATCTCTATTGTGAAATATGTGAGATATTTATGAATGAAAATAGTTTGAAATATATATTCTCACAGAAATAACTAAACATGAGGATAAGGAAATGGCTTGAGCTACTCAAGGATTATGATTGTTCAATACACTACCACCTAGAGAAGTCGAATAAGGTAGAGGATTCATTAAACAAGAAGGATCATGGGGTTCTAAAAAATGAGGATTGATAAGGATCCTATGTACATGGATATAGTAAGGATGGATATGGAAATTATCAAGGGAGAGGAAGCATGAATACTTTTTCAAATGGTTGAAAACCATCTTTATTGGAAAGGATTAAAAGTTCTCAGTCTGATGATGAAAATTTTCAAAAGAAAATTAATGTTGTGAATGATGGGAAGTTGTTAGACTTCTTGTGTGAGGATGAAATTCTAAAATTTGGGAGGAGGCTATGTGTTCCCTATATACTTGATCTAAAAAGGGAGTTTTTGGAAGATGTCCATAACTCAAATTTCTCTATATACCCTATTTTCACTAAGATGTATATATATTTGAAGGAACATTTTTGGTGGTATCACTACGCCAAAATTTGTATTTAGCAGCGGTTTTGGAAAATCGCCACTAAATCGTGTATCGAGAAATAATTAGTGGTGGGTTTTTAAAACCATCATAAAATGATTTAGCGGCAGTTTTTTAGCGGTGGTTTAAACCGTTGCTAAATTGTTTTTATTTTTGTTTTTAATTTTATATATTTTTATTTATTTATATAAACATTTTTGTTTTTTTTTCTAATTTATTTATTTTCGTAATTAATTAATTTATTTATTTATTTATTTATTTTTACCATGCTCATTCCCATCTCCATGCACAAGTCCATGTCAATGCACATGCCCATTCCATAATATTGGAATTTTGCATTGGGTGAGATTTGAAACCCTTACCTCTTGCTTATTCTCTAAAGACTTTACCACTCCAGCATGCTCTTCACATGGTCAATAAATCGAATTTATTATACTTATATATAAATATATATTAATTGGACAAACAAATAATACATAACAAATAGATACACACTAAATAATTATTAATCAATAATGATTAATCAATAATCACTAATCACTCATTAACAATTAACAATTAATAATTAATAATTAATAATTAAAAATAACTAATTAATAAATAGAATATAAATGAATAATAAATAACGAAATATATAATATGGAAATAAATGGTAAATAAAAAATAGTAAACAATAAATAGTAAATAATAAATAGTAAATAGTAAATAATAAATAGTTAATAATTAATAGTTAATAGTAAATAGTAAATAGTAACTTGTAAATAATAAATACTAAATACCAAATACTAAATATATAATATATATAATATATAATACATAATACATAATACATAATACATAATACATAATATATAATATATAATACACAATACATAATATATAATATATAATAGATAATATATAATAGTTTATATATAATAAATAATAGATGATAGATAATATATAATATATAATACATAATACATAATAGATAATACATAATACATAATGGATAAGACATAATATATAATACATAATATATAATACATAATACATAATATATAATATATAATATATAATATATAATATATAATATATAATATATAATATATAATATATAATATATAATATATAATATATAATATATAATATATAATATATAATATATAATATATAATATATAATATATAATATATAATATATAATATATAACATATAATACATAATACATAATACATAATATATAATATATAATATATAATATATAATATATAATATATAATATATAATATACAATATACAATATATAATATATAATATATAATATATAACAAATAATATATAAGTAATGTATAAATAATAAATTAATTAAAAAATAATTTAATATATGAGAAATAAATTACAAATTAATAATTAAAAAATAAATAAATAATAAATAAATAATAAATGATAAGTGATAAATAATAAATGATAAATAATAAATAGTAAATAGTAAATAGTAAATAATAAATACCAAATACTAAATAATAAGTAATTAATCATTAATCATTAATCATTAATAATTAATAATTAATCATTAATCATTAATAATTAATAATTAATGATTAATAATTAATAATAACTAATCATTAATAATTGATCATTAATATTTAATATTTAATATTTAATATTTATTATTTAGAAATTTATAAATAATTAATAAATAATTAATAAATAAATAATAAATAAATAATAAATATTGAATATTGAATAAATAAATGAATGAATAATAAATGAATAATAAACTAATAATAAATTAATATTTTGTAAATTAAAAATGAATTAATAAATAATAAATAATAAATAATAATGAATAAAGAATAATGAATAAATAATAAATAATAAAGAATAATGAATAAAGAATAAAGAATAAAGAATAAATAATAAAGAATAAATAAATATATAAATTAATATATAAATTAATAATTAATAATTTATAATTTATAATTTATAATAACTAATAATTAATAATAACTTTTATTTAATAATTAATAATTAATAATTATTCTTTAATAATTAAAATTTAAAATTTAAAATTTAGTATTGAATATTTAATATTTAATAAATAATTAATAAATTATAAATAACTAATAACTAATAAATAATTGATTAATAAATAATAAATAAATAATAAATAAATAATAAACTAATAATAAATAAATAACTAACAATTAATTAATAAATTAATAATAAATTAATAATTAATATGTACATAATAAATAAATAAATAAATACATATTAAATATTAAATAAATAATTAAATAAATAAATTTATCAATTACTAAATTGATAAATAAATAATAAATAAATAAATAATAGATAAATAAATAATAAATAATAATAATAATAATAATTAATATTAAATAAATAAATAAATAACAAATAAAAAAATAAAAAAATAGTAAAATAATTAATTATATAAATCATAAAACCTTAAAAACCTCCGAAAACCCTACAAACACTAAAATGACCATAAATTCGGATTCATGACTCCTTTTTCTATGCCACAACCAGTCAAATTGAATATCATGAAATGAGCTTCGATATGATATGTGGTACATGCCGAACAGACACATGGATCGAAGGTTATAACCATTTGAATTTTTAAGAAATTAGGATATGCAACTAAAAACTTTGTTTCAGAGGTATTTTGGGCCTTTTTGGCAGAATAAAAATGGGTTCAACACTCACAGAGTTGGTACCAGACATAAACGACAAAGTGCTCAGCACAGGCTTCGATTTTGTATATGGTAGAACCCAAACGGACACCCAGATTAAAAGTTAGGACCTTTTGAAGTTCAAGTTCAATTTTTGACTTTTGAAATTTGAATATATTTTTTTCCATTCATTATCACATGATTAAAATCTCACTTGTTTTTAGATCATTTGATAAGCTTCGATTTGACTGATTTTGGAGCTAAAATGGACTCCCGGATCAGAAGTTAAAGTCATTTGATGTCGAAGTCTGTTTTTCAACTTATTGAAGATTTGTTTTTAGTTTAAAAATATTTGTTAACTAATAATTATAAATATTTACTAATTGAAAA
Source organism: Viscum album (assembly GCA_963277665.1). Classification (NCBI taxonomy): domain Eukaryota; kingdom Viridiplantae; phylum Streptophyta; class Magnoliopsida; order Santalales; family Viscaceae; genus Viscum; species Viscum album. The sequence goes on from OY728153.1 coordinate 836,569,021, forward strand.
ATTATAAATAATTAAAATTATAAATAATAAGATATATTTTATTTTAAACAATAAATAATAAATAATAAATAATAAATAAATAAATTTTAAAATTTTTTTCTTCAATTTTTCTGCGGTTTTGAAAAAACCGCCTTTATTTCACGACGTTTTTTTCTAAAAAACTGCCACTAATTTTTTTTTAATTTTTTTGAATAAATTTTATAAGGTTTATAAAAAATATTTTAAAAAAAATTTAGCATTGTTTTTTTAACGACGGTTTTTAAAACCACCGATAAATTTTTGATCAAAAAAAATTTAGCAACGGTTTTGAAAATCGCTGGGAAAAACCGCTGCTAAAACATTGTTTTCTTGTAGTGAATAATATGAAGTGGGAAATTACTAATTATGTATCAATATGTTTTTTCTATTAATATGTAAAGGCTGAAATACAACTTCTTATAGGAGTCATGCAACCTATTCATATTCCTACATGAAAATGGGATGATATCACTATGGATTTTGTCACTATATTACAAAAAACTCCAAGAAATAATGATGAAATATAGGTGATTGTTGATTAATTTACCAAATTTGCACATTTCCTCACTATAAGGGAATATTTTCCAATATATCACTTTACCTTACTCTATATTAATGAAGTTTTAAGAATTCATGGAGCAGTTCTCTCAATTGTGTCTTATCGTGATCCATGGTTTAAATCAAAATTCTAGAAAAGTATTCAGAAATCCTTGGATACTAAGCTTTATTTGAGCACTTCTTATCACCCTCAAATTGAAGGCAAATCAGAAAGGACGATCCAAACTTTATAATACTTGTCGAGATCATGATCACTTGAATTTCAAGGTATGTGGGATCAGAATTTACCTTTGGTAGAGTTTCCTACAGCAATAGTTTCTATTATTGCATTCAAATGGAAATATATGAAGCATTGTACGGAAAGAGATGTCGTAGACCAACATGTTAGGATGGAGTTGGTGAAAGGAATCTTGTATGCCCAGAGCTTAGGGAGGAAACAATAGTGAAGGTAAAGACTATTGAAACCCATATCAAAGTAGTTTAAGGCAGGAAAAAGAAATATGTCGATAATCGAAGGAAGGAATTGGAATTTTAGGTAGGAGAACATGTTTTCTTAAAAGTGTCTCCGTGGAAGGGTGTTATAAGATTTGGGAAGATAGGGAAACTGAGCCCCAGGTACATTGGACCTTTTGAAATCCTGGAGAGAGTTAGAGCTATGTCTTATCATTTGGCGATGCCACCTATCCTTTCTAAAGTACACAATGTTTTCCACATCTCATTGTTAAGAAAATACATTCTAGACCCAACACATGTCCTCAATTCTGAAGGAATAGATCTCAAATATGATTTATCTTACTATGAAGAGCCTATCCTGATTATAGAAACTAAATAATAGGTGTTGAGGAATCAGACGACTCGGTTGGTAAAGGTACTTTGGAGAAATTGTAAAATTGAAGAGGCAACATGAGATCCTGAGGAACTTATGATGAATAACTACCCAAATATTTTTATGAGGTAACATTTTGGAAATTTTGAGGATGATATTTTTACAGATAGGAGAATGTAACAAACTAGTATTATGTCAATAATATTTCCATTCTTATGTTTATTTTATATAGTATAGATCACATAAAATCACTTGTAGAACACAATACAAACTTTATAAATGAAAAATTATTTAAATAAGTGGTCTTTCTAGAAGTTAAGGAACCTATACCGATGAAATAGTAATTTGACTTTAGGAATAGTAATATGACCCTTATGAATAGTAAATTTACCTAATGAATTATAACCTCACCCATGAAGTCATAAATAAAATTTAGGCACCTTATAAATGAAAGTATGATATAATTATATCATACTATAAGTAAATGAATATTTTAAAAATTATTAATCAAGTGTTGTTATTTTTGTAAGTCATAAATATTAAATTACAATTTTATAATTAATAAAGTTATATAAAATAAAAAAATTATTTTCATAAAATGTTTTCATATATTAATTTTTTTATTATGGTTTTAGGATAATTTTATGAGACCTTAGTTATTTTTTTGTGTGTTATAAAATCAATGATAAATTTAAAATCACTATTTTTGGAGTAAATCATGGTTTTAATTTAAAATTAAATTTATCCTATTTATAAAATTATTTTCATAAAATAGATTCCATTTTTTAATTCTACATGTTGAAAAAATGGTTAGGGTGAATTTTTGGGATTTTTCTAAAATACTTGAATCTTTTGTGAATAGTAAAATACAATAATTTACGGTATAAATACATTATAAGTTAAATACAATATTACTTGATTCATAGATGATTAAATCACCATAATCTCAAAATTGCCTTCATTATTTTAATATATTTTATGATAATTCTCAAACTATTCATAGTATTGAGTCAAAATAATAAATAAATGAATAAAATATTAAAAAATCACCCCTCTCGCCCACTATAAATACCACCCCTCACCTCCCCTTATCCTCACACCTTCAAATATTTTAGCATTGTCAAATTTCCACCCAATAATCTTACCAAGCCTCTCCCCTAAGTACAGGAGCTCTTGGTATCATCAAAAGACCAAAATCAATTCCTTAAGGAGCTTCTCAAGGAAGGGAATTCAAGAGGTAAAATCATCTTCCTCTTCCTTTTAATTTCATTCCATGTTATTTTATTTTATTATTCTCTCCTCACCTCTACTCATAAAAATAGAATGATAAATACATTACCTTAAGTATACTATAATGTTGTTATGCTAATGGAATAATCCATCATCAAAATCCTTTCTCACTCTCTTTTATTTTAAAAACGAAATCATCGTCTATGAGGTGCCGATTTACAAACTTTGTGGATGACAGATTTTAATTCTTCAATTTCTCCTTCAAGGATGGTAATGAAACAATTTTTATGGTTAAAAAATAATATAATATATGTATTAAAACATTTCTTATGTTCTGGAAGTAACATATTTTCATAATACTAAACAATAAAACAAAATGAGTTTATTATGAACAATAACCACCGTAATAATCTAAATGATTATCACTTAATATCTTAAATAACGATTCATCCTCATACTATATAACCAAATGATATATATAACCAATTACACTTATGTATGTTCATTAATAACATATAATTCTAATTTTTTTGAATTATACCCATTCTACATGAACTTCCATACTCATATACAAGTATACAGAACATGAAAACCAAGGAAACGAAAACTCTCGAGCGATAAAATTGTATCTTATAACTCATCAAAAAAGACATAAATGAAATTAATAAAATTATAATAAATTAAATAAATTTATAAAAGGTTATTAATTAATTAATTAATGGATTTAATTTTATTTTCCAGGACATTAAGGTCAAGTACCGAACACATTCAGAAATAAGGTAAGGGTTTCTCCCCAAACCTCCATTTTTCATTCGGGATTAAGCTTTCTCTCTCTTTACCCCAATGAAATTATTAGTTATTCTTATTTACTTATAATTAATTCTTTTTTAATGTTCTATATATTTTTACCAATCAGAATCCTTCTTTATTTGATGAGGAGTTACATGTTTTATAAGGATCTTTCTCAATTCTTCTTGATATGCAAGATCAATTAAAGGGAACTTCCCAATTTCTTACCTGTTTTTGAAGGACCCTAGAACACCATGAGAAGAGAGGGGTGAATCAGGGTGTCAAAATTTTCTTTTAAACTAATGGATCTTATTCCCACGTTGGTAGGAACCTGTTAAACCTATATGAAGAGGAAGTGAAGAAAATAAACAATCACATGCAAAGCAATGACACACCAATTTTACTTGGTTCACCACTAAGGGATACGTCCAAAGATAATACACTGAAAGTGTGTCAGTCGTACCAAAAACTATTAATATTCATACGTTTTGGATTATAAGAATTTATCACAGTCACTCTGTGCCAGGTTCACTACCTTTACAAGGTTTTAGGGATATCACACTGTGTCCTTCAGATCACTTCCACTGACCCCCCCTTGCTCACCGCATTAAAGGAATCTTCATTCAGGTTAATGACTTGAAGGTTGCTTCAATAGTTTAGCATTAGATCATGCATCCTCAAAAATTAAATGGATTCTCTTTTTAAGTCCTGTAATCACCTTTATATGTAATTTATTTTTCAGTGCACTGATATATTATGGAAATTAATTTCGCAAACTTATTTGGTCAATTTTCAGGCTTCCTTGGGTGTTCAACATACTACTACTGTTTCCATGTACTGCTTCTATTTTCACGTACCACTTCTATTTCCGTATACCGTCTAACTATTTCTACGTATCGTTCATCTATCTTCACATACCATACAAATCCTCTGTGAACTATCCTTCTCCGCGTACTACCCTACTCTGTGTACTACCCCACTTCTCCGTGTACCATCCTACTCTGCGTACTATCTTGCTCGGCTGTGTACTGCGAGAGATTCCTACATGAACCAAACTCTCTTTCACAAATTGTTTTCCTTACGTGGATGATTCTATCCGCATATCATCTTATCCTCCACATACCACTTCATACTTCACCAAATTTATTCCCAAAATTTTAATCTTCAATCTCATCCCTTAACAAAGAAGATTACAGCTCTTTAAATAGGGACAAAACTCTGCAAATTTCGATAATATGATTTACCAAAATTTTTAACATGGGACAATCTTCACTATAAACTAAACTCCATCTGCGTACTATTATCCTCAACCTCGCACTTCATTCCTCTGAACTACGAATAGTTATCATGTACCTTATGTGTGTTAGTCCGCATACTGCATCTCTTCATAGTTTACCATCTCTATGGACCATTTTCGGCTGCATTTTCCGCACCGCACGCCTTCACCATATACCGTTGTTGCGAATTGTTTTCATTTCTACGCATTATTCTGCATTCTATATGCCTTCACCATGTAGTAAACACCTTCACCACATACCACGCACCATCTCCGCATACCGTGCGCCTTCACCACGTACTGCATGCCTTCACTGTATACCGTTGCTGTGAACCATTACCAAACTACCAATTTTTTAGGCCCAAAAAATTTGCAAACACTGGGAAACGGCACCACCTTAAATTTTGATTTTAACATTAAATGTATGACCTAATTCATTGAGAACTCCCTAGTCATCCATGTGAAGATTGACAAAAAACATAAACCAACCTCCATTATTAGAAACGAGCAGCCTTAGTTCCAACAGTTTTCAAGTGCACTATATAATTTGTTTTAAGCCACCATTATTTTTCTAAATTCAATCAATTTATTATGTAAATAATATCTTAGTTAATTTCTGGTTTTATATAAATATTTTTCGAAAGAAATTTTCTTTTCAACGTAAAAAGAGTATTTCTCTCAAGAATTCCTCATTGATTTTATAAGAGTATTTTTATCTATTTCAACACCTTTGTTGATTATTATGTTTAATCATGATTAATATTATATGATATCATCAACCATATTTTATTGAATGGTTTATGATTAGTTTGACTGTGGATGTGTTATCTTGATACCATTCATCATATTAATCCGAATGGTTAGTGATTATCTTTACTAATTGGGGAAAGTTATTTACATTTCATATGTTAGTTTCAATACAAATGTATATATTAATTATGTTTCAATTCTTTCATATGAGGAATTAAATAGACATAGTAAGTGTTGGGTGGGCCCCACTATATCCCCTAAGTGTACCGGTAGGTCTCATAAGATAAAATAGTTTGAGTATGGGCTAATGTCTTACCCAGATATGTATGGTGTCTTGGATAAAGCCTTGATGATAAGTTTATGGTGTCCCACATTTTTCATTCCCACATTATGAGATTAGTATTTAATATTCTATGTGATTATTTGACTAGTAAAATAAACATGGTTAAGTTTCATTCCTCTATGATCACTTATATGGATTTATTTAATTAATTTTTATTCCTTCCATATTATGCTCAAGTTTTTGTTTTAATAGCATGTGTTTTTAGTTATTCACCTTGCTTTATGGTTTAGTTTAATTATTTCATTGTATTACTTATCCTTAATAAGCATCTGAGCTCACCCCTTTCTTATGTTTATTTTACCTAGGATGCCATGTTGAATTTTATAAATGACATGAATAGATAATCTCAAAGAATAAGAGTATTTCCAAAGGAGTCTCTATGATTTGTTTCATTTCAAGTTATAATGTTGAACTTATGTATGTATCTTGTTTTCCAATGCTACTAAACTATTAGGTCCTTTGGGATGTGTATTCTTTATTTACATACCATTGTAATAAATTAAGGCACTTACCCCAGGCTATTAGGGTCAACGACCTTATATTTAGTGTCTTGGGGATGTCACATAAGGCCAGTAACACCCACCTCCTCTTACTAAGACAATGGGTGAGGGGATATATGTTACAAAAAACTTCCTAGAATAGATAATACCCATTTTTCAAAGATAGTTTTAAAATTTACCAAATCTCTTTATGACCTAAAATAAGTAACTATATCTTGTTATGATTGTTTGAGTTATTTTATTTTATCAAAATTTTTAGTAGGTAAGGAAGATCATAATTTATTTAATAAAACTTCATCTAAATATATTTATTAGTTCAAATTTTTGTTGATGTTATGATCTTTGGTTCTACAAATAAAAACAATTTGTAATTAATTTTCAAAACTCAAGAAAAAAAATAATAAATAAGAATTATGAGTGAGTTAAAATTATTTTTTGGGTTTTCAAATTTATTAAAAAGATGTTGGGAAATATTTTAATCAAATAAAATATATATTGGACTTACTTAAAATATTTTTACTTAAACGTTGTAAAGTACTTACAAATCCCATGAGTTCTAATGAAAATATTGGCTTGGATGAAGTTGGAAAACTAGTTGAAGAAAAACTTTTTTGTAGAATAATTGGATGTTTATTGTGTTTAACTTCCAATAGACTAAAAAATGTGTTTGCAATATGTCTTTGTGCGAGATTTCATGAAAAAAAAAATAATCTCATTTAAAATTTACCAAAATAATTTTATAGTATTTGAAAGGAACAATTTATATTTCCTTACTTTTTACAAAAATATTTGATTTCAATTTAACTTCATATTCAAATATTGAATTTAGTGGTTGTGGACATGATAAGAAGTGTACCTCAGGGGTAGAGTGTGCATCACACACAAATTATTTTTTATTACTGGACAACAGATAAATAATACAAGGGGGAAGGATCACATGGGCCTAAAAAAGTGAAGACCAAGAAAATCCCCAATAACAATATCAAAACCACATGGTGGAAGGGAATGAGTTGTACAAAACTCCATTAAATGTTCCTCATGAGAAGACTTGGATGCCAAGAATTTAGTTAACCAATTTACTTCTCACTACGTGTGAAGAAGCTCGATACCATTTTCCATGAAGTCTTTGCATTTATGGATCATATATATGATTGGATAGGGATTGAAAGAAATCTCATTGACAGAACTCCAGATAATATTCGAATCAATCTCCACTAATGTCAAAGGGATGGTTTTTGGAATGACATAACGCAATCCCATGAAGAATTGTACTTTCTTCTACCCCAAGTGAGTCGACATCCCCAAAAAATGCATTGAAGGAAAAAATAACCGAGCTTTAGGGATCAAGAACAACACACCCACCCCCCGCACATGATTTTTTTTGTAAGATCCATAAAACTTCAATTTTAAACCATGAGAAAGAGGATTCCATTTAACCCAGTGACCCATCGTAAAGGGTCTAGAGGTAGGAGAAATACCACTACGGGCTAGGAAACATCTAAGAAAGGGAGATTCATCCAGTTTCTTGAGAAGTTGTGAAATATCAACCATGGTAAAATTGACCTTCACCACTATAACTGTATCAGATGGACATAGACTTGTGTGATGATGCATGTTCCTTGCTTCCCAGATGCACTGACAACCCACAACAAGGAGAAGTGACTGAGCCCTCTTTTTCTGAACATTAATTCCAGCATCGCTGAACCACTAATGATGCAAATCCTCAAAAGAATCCACTAGACTAGAAATATGTGAAAAAATATCAAGCGACATCCAAACCTTGATCACCCAATCACTATGACAAAAAAAACGAGTAAAAAATTATTCCTTATGTGCACCATAACATGCGCACATGGAAGCCAGGTGAATTCCCTTTCCTATAATCTCCACATCAGTGAGAAGCGCATGGTTCTGAACTATCCAGACAAAGAAATTTTATTTTTTGGATTTTTTTTATACTAGAGAGTTTCTCCCCATGTATCACTAATTTTCATTGAAGTCATCATGCGTTTATAATCATTGGATGAAAATTTACCTGACCCACTGCCTGTGAAAAAACACTCATCACGAACATCCTCCATATTTATTCTATCAAAGATTTTATTTTGGTTGGGATTCAAGATTTTTTGAATAAAATTAGGATGAGAACATGCCTTTTTAAAATATAAATACAGTTTTGGAAATCTAGGGAATCCTAATACATTCCCCACCCAATTGAAATTCCAGAAATTGATTTTCCCATTTCCAATATCCCAATGATAATGTTAAAGAAAAATCATTATATGACTTTGAAGAAAGTTACAGAGAGGTGAAGAATGACCAATGGGTTTATTTAAAAAAATTACATATTTACCTATGAATAAATTGATCTAGAGCGACCGTCCTTTGATAACTTCCCATGCCATTTTTCCTTTGAGAAAATGCATTGTTTCCTCCACATTACTCACATTGATACCACCATGTTCCACCATTTTAGAAAGTCTATCCCATGAGGCCAAATGAAACCTTCCTTACCCCTAGGAATTCCATATTAATGTGGACAATAGGTTATCAATTTATTTTAAAATACTATTTGGGACACTGATCACTGAAAGGATATGCATCAGAATAGAAGACAAAATAAAATTTATAAGGGAAATCCTCCTGTCAAATAAAATAAATTTGTTCTTCCAATTTGTAATCTGACTAGTAATCTTATCAAAAACACCTTCAAAATAGTTTATCCCAACCTTTCCAAGAGTGATAGGTGCACCCAGGAATTACATGGGAAAGTTATTATTTCTTATGAAAAGAATGCGTTCAATTATTCTTCTTCGCCTATCTGGGCATGAAGCTGAGTAATACACACAACTTTTTCCATGGTTAATAACTTGGATTCTTCATTTGGAATATTCATCCATGATACTTTTCAACACCCTAAAATAAGATATTCTCCATTGATAAAGAATATCAGGTCATCCACAAAAAATAAGATGGGTAACTCCACTAATGTGGTCCTTACAATGATAAGGGTGAATAGTAACCCATTTCTTATAGGACACAATGAACCTACTAAGAGCATATTGAAAAAGAGGAGGAGTACCTCATGAACTTTCCATTTTCTAGGAAAATCCTTAGTATCATGGTTTAGTAAGAAACAACACTCTATTGTATTATGTACCACTAAAATGTAATATATTGATGTGGTAGTTGTTGTGCATAGGTATTGTGGATGAAACATACCTTGATGGATTTTGGAATAAATTATAATAAAATTTCAATTAAATTTGATTACACTGGTTCTATAAATATTTCTATGAATTTGGAAAATCATTTTAGAACAAAGAATATATATTTAAGATATCATTTCTTGAGAGATCATTCTAAAAAGAGTGATATTAATCTTGAGTTATCTCTTATAAGAACCAATTAGTAGATATTTTTACAAAACCCCTTTTATGTGAACACTTTGATTACATTAAAAAATAATTGGGTTTATTCTAATTTAAATTAGTTTAATTTATTTTATTAAATTTTTCTTATATGTTGTGTATTTAGGAAATAAAATTCCATTCTTTTAAATTTTATTTTATTTTATTTATTTATTAGTTGAAATCAATCCAAAAACAAATTTGAGTATGTAAGAATTTAGAGATTTGGGTTCAGGACCTAAAACACGAATGACACTAGACCCATTATCAATCTTCATAAATATCTAATTCCCAAATCTAAACTATCTCCCTAAACCTTGAACATTTTGATTATTCTCTTTCTCAACCTTTAATTGACCATGTCAGCTATGGGAAAGTTGAAGCCTGTGGATGATGGAAGCTATATATCTTCTAAGAAATCCAAAAGTGGTGTGTCATGTAGTATACTTGCTATAAAATCCATTAATATGGTGATGATGAATTAAAATGAGATGTTTCTAAACAACATTCTTTGGTTTCAAGGTTGGGAGTTTTTGTTTCATGTGAAGTATTCTGGTTTTCTATTTGGGGAAGAAATTCAGGAGTTTATGAGAAATTCTGAGTTTCAGTTCAACCAATCAGATGACATAGTTTCAAAAAATTATAATGAAAATGAGGTAATGGTTTCATCGGTCTAAATGACAGAGATATTTCATTGTCCCCATGAGGGGGAGCTTAGTTTTAGTCAAATGTTTATTTGAATAGGATCAGTTTGGCCATAAGATGCGTTTATGTTTTTGTTTGACACATATAATTTTGAAAAAAATCCAGTGAAATATTTTTCAGTGGATTGGAAGGTGTTTTTTAATTTCTTTTATACTAGAATAGACTAGAGGGATGGTGAAATGGAGAAAGTTCTTTTTTTAAGATATGCACTAGTTTTACATTATGGTAATTGACCTGAAATTGAATTTTCCAAGGTAAATGATGCATTTTATGCATCATTGTTGCAAAGGAAAGGGTAAACTTAATTTCTACCCTTATGGAAGGTTTATTTCCTTAGTTTTAAAGAAAGGAGAGGTGGATATCAATGAAGGAGATGTGGGAATGTGTCACAAAAGTAAAACATTGTCTGCTATATTTTTAAAGACAATTTTTTATTTCTAGGATTATTCTTTATGTTACATGAAGGTAGCTAGTCAGGAAATTGTGGATCAAGGGGATCCATATTAGACCTCACTACCTATGGATGCATCAAACACTGAGATGGTGCCTACTAGGGGAGTGGAAGAGTTAGTACCTACCAGAATAGAACCTTTAGTACCTGTTGTGAGTCCTTCCATGGTTGATACTACATATAGTCGAGATGATTCTCTTCAGATCCAATAGGTTGAAGTTTCTGAATCTACTGAAGGGAGTTGGATTGTTAAGGAATCAGTTGTTGAGATAATAATATTAGTTACATAGGAAAGGCTAGTGGACTCTGTGTCTAGCGATCTGGATACTAATAATATATCTAAGTCTAATATAAAAGCATATACAGTGGATCCAATTCTTTCTGGATCACCTATTATTAGAAAAAGAAATGATGATGTTGTTATGGGATCTAATGATCATTCTCGTACACCTCCTTCACCATCGCCAACTCGAGTGGATCATGGGGATGCGAACGTAGATAATAAGATATCGGATAGCTATGTAAGGCCATCATTTTCCTTTTCTATAATAGATGAGTTTGATAATATTAGATCATATTATTATGATCTAAAAGTGGATCTTTTATCTTACAAAGATGAGATTAATAAAATCCAAGATTCATCTATTTCTAAGTCTGATTTTAATAGGCTGGTTGAGAAGTTGGATGATAAAATAACAATGATTCAAATTATTTAGTATAACCCTCCTATTAAGCCTAATATTACTTCTTAGGTTAGTTCTAAGGAACTAGAAGAGTTGAAATATCTGGTAAAAGGATTGAAGGATTCTTGTCCTACAAAATCTGAATTTAATGAGCTTAATACTATAATTGTATCTCAAAGAGATCTATTTTAGAGTCTACCTTCATTACATCTAGGTCTATCTCAAGAATTTATTCATGAATTGAAGTATTTTAGGACTGAAATGAAGGAATATTTATACACTTTATGAAGTGTGGTGTTAAGATAGTTTGGAATTATATTGAATTTTCAACCTTCTACTGCTACTGTTTCTCCCCCAAAAACATTCAGTTTCTTTGTTTCTCATAGTGGAATTGATCAACTATTTTCAGAATTGTTTTCCATTTCTTCTCAAATTAAATGTCTCTAAATAGATCTTCTTTCTCTGAAAGTTTTTCAAGAGTTGGAAAAGGATCTTCTGGGTCAATTTCATGATAATCAAGAAGAAGTAAATAATCTTAGTAAAGGAATTTAAATGTGCATGAATGGACATGTTGTTCTGGACTATCATGATTCATACTCCACAACTCAATCACCCTACACCAACAATTCCCCAAGTCCAATCCCAGATGCATCACAAAATAAAGTATACTCCTTACCTGGATCATGTAAGATCAATATCGGTTCATTTTTCAAATGATTCTTTAGCTCCTGAATAGCACCCTCACATACTTCAAACCACTCAAAAATTATAACATTCTTAGAAATTCTTGTGATTAGCACTGAAAAGAGAGATAATTCTTTGATGAACCTTTAATAACAACCCACTAACCCCAAAATACTTCGAATATCAAAAAAATTACTAGTTTTCTCCCAAGAGACAACTACTTGAACCTTTTATGGGACAATTAGCATGCCTTCCTCCAAGGTGATGTGACCCATGAAATGTACCCTTTTGATCCAAAATTGGCACTTTGATATATTTTCTTATAGTCGATTCTCTCTTGGTGAACTCAAGATGGTGTCAAGATGTTGGGCATGATCGTCATCGGTATCAGATTACACCAAGACTTTATCCCCAAAACGACTACAAATTAGTCTTGGTATGGGTGAAATATTTGGTTCATAAAATCAATGAACACAATAGGAACATTCATCAACTAGAATAACATTATGAAAAACTCATATAAATCATACCTACTTCTAAAAGTAGTCCACAGTATATCATAAGGAATCAACCCTAGATGATGATACCCTAACCTCAAATTGATCTTAGATAATACATAATCAACCTTCATCTAGTCAAAGAGATCATCAATATATAGAAGAGGATATCAGTTCTTAACCATCATCAGTTTCAACTTCTGGTAATCAATACATAACCACAATGTTCCATCATCCTTATGAGAAAACTAAACCGGAGAACCCCAATGTGACATAATCGGATGGATGAATCCCTTATCCTATAATTCCTCTAGTTTATTTTTAATCACTTTAATCTCTACAGGTTCCATTCTATAAAGTGTAATAGATACATGCTCTGCTCCAAGCATCAACTCAATATTAAACTCAACCTCTCTCTTAGGTGGAAACCCTGATAAGTAACCTCATGAAACATGTCCTAAAAATGATCAACCATAACAGGTAAGATATTATAATCCACTCCCTCATCATCTATACAACGACTTGCGACTTGGGATTTGACCTCACCCATTTGTGGAATAACTGGACCTCAATGGATTTCCAAAATATCCCATTCCCCACAGTGAACATAAGTGTCACCCTTAAGGGATGTGAAGCTTACTATCCAACAATAACACTCAATGGGAGCCTCGTATGTAACTAAATTTTACATCCCTAGTATCAGGTAAAAAATTATCATCTCAAGAACATACAAATACTAAAGGAGATGGTACCCACCAACCTCAAGGGAACACTCCTTTCATTGAAGAATACCATCTGATCACACCCCCAACGACGTGTCGATCAACATCACCCCAAAGATATACTACACTACCAGACCTAACCCACTTAAAAATTGGTAAGATATAAAAGAGCGTGAGACACCTGTGTCAAATAATGTACAAACAAGCCTAGAAGCTATAAGAATCGTACCTCAAAAAGTCAATGGTCCAGCCTCATTACCAACCTGAACTGACTGAATAGAATGCAGCTTCCTTATCCCCCTACCTCGGTCTCTTATCTAAATCCCCTTCACTTTACTTCCATACTAATATTTTCACTCTCATATCAAAGAACCATGCCAACCACCCCGACCAGTACCGGATCACACCACGATTTACTATTCATTTCCACCATTAGACCACTATTTTAAACTGGTTTTGTATTGAAAATTAAAATTATAATAACAAATTGAACTTCATTATTGATTAAATATTTTTTCCTTTTGACTATTAAAAAGGTAAATTTCAATTTTTTTGATGATTTCATTGAAGGTGGAGTTGATTCAGAGAGCCCACAATGATGCAGAAGGAAACTGTGCCAAACTGCATGGAATCCCATGAAAACATGTCCACTATTTTTCATGTTACGTAAAATCCATGAATCCATATGGAATAATGTTTTTTGATCTGATCCACAACTCTATGGAATATTACTTTCATGAAGAAACCCAAGCCCAATTCTTCCACTTTGATGCCCAAACAAACCAATATGTCTAATAAAATAAATTTACATAGAGTCAAAAGTTTGCCTCTTTATTTTGGAAATATCTCTTATTATATACATTATCTGGCAACCAAATTTTTCAGGGAGATATAAAGGATGTCAGTAAAAAAGTTTTTAGTTTTTTTAAAATTGAGATAAAATTTTCTAGTATCCCAATACCATATTCTAAGTGGTTTCTTGAAATTAGGGGGACCACAATCACAGACCATTTTATCTATAAAAAACACCTTGGGCACCACATTTGGAAGTTCAACCAGGGGAAATGTTCTACCATTTTAGATTCCCAAAGGAGTCTTATAATCAATAATAGAATTTCTCGAGGCCATGGGAGGTTCTACTTCATCATCATTTCTGTTCAATCTTCCCATGGAGTTCTAAACGCCTTGTGATCACCAGGGGGTGATGTAAATCCCAGGATTCATGTTTGTAATATTTGAATAATGACATGAACCGTCATTGAAGTCGGTCAAAGTTTAAAATTTATATTCCTACTAACTACTGTATATGTGGGAAGCAAGGTTGAACCCACAGAGAAGGAAAATTTTACCACTATTCTTCTAAAAACTTTCAAAAGGACCCCACTGTTGTCAGCGGTGGGGTAGATTTCTATTTTTTTTTTACTTTTTTACTTTTTTTAATTTTTTTTATTATAAGGCACAAATGAAACACCACAATCTTTTTGAGTTTTTGTCCTAAATTGTAATGAAACAAGAAACAGGTTCCAAATAGTAAGTAACAAAGATAGAAAACGATGATAAATGAACTATCAAAGTAAGTCGCTCGAGGAAAAATCTCAATTCTAATGGTTTTAAAGGTATTTCAATTCACATAAATGTTAATGAAGAGTACTAAATTAAATATAACGACTTATCTCCCTCACTAGGAATTAATTTTGATAGTTTGATCAAGAACAAAGTTCTTCACTCTAAAAAGATCAACTATGAACGTCATTATTTAAATATGACAACAGGACGAGCTCACCATAAGTCCTAAAGTCTTTTGAATTTATTATATTTTGAAAAAGTGTTTCCATAATCAATCTCACCAATTGAATGTGAAAATTTTAAATTAAGTTCTAGAGGTACAAGCAATTGAATGAACTCAGCAATGATCTCACCGATCAATACTGAATACGTCAAAATGATGAAGTGAAAAAGAAAATAATAATATAACCAGTGGAACATAAATTTATCCCCGAACAATGAGATTTAGAAAACAGTCATGTTCATTATCAATACAAAAAATAGAAACATACTAGAACATAGTACACAATATTCATAAACTAGGGACGAATAACTTCCCAAATGATGTGCTCTGCCCACCGGATCTCTCTGATCTAATGAGAGAGAAGCTCTCGAATCTCCAATATCCCTTTTCTCGAATGTGTGTCTATCTTCCCCCACATAAATCTACTTCTTGCTCAGTTTTTAAACTTGCAATCATCTGCTATGTGTCACTGCATGTCTTCCACCAATGTAACTTTTCTTCTCTTTTTGCACCGTACACGTGTGTTTTTTCGCAAACCACACATCACTTTAGTTTTGCCCTCGTAACTAACTATGGGTGAGTTAGTTGAATGCATCTATATGGGATAAAGCCTCCTGCATGAACCAATACAATATAAAACAAACAGAACAAAGAATAAATAATTTTTTATAATTAAAGGAATTAGTTTATCAAAAGTCTTAAGCGATTTAATAATGTTATTATTTATTAAGTTATTGATTTCTTTTAATATTATTAATGTTAATTATAATTATTAAGTTAATTGTTATTTTGAAAACTAAATTATCTACTAATAAAAAGTATTTCATTAATTTATATTAATTATGTTTATAATTTATTAACAATATTTAACAAGCACATTATAATTAATGAGTTAAATTAATTAATAAGTATAGATTAATAAAATTTTATTTATTTATTTAATTTTATAATTCTATTCTTGGGGGGGGGGGGTCTTCTTCGGCGCAATAACCAGCCGCTTCAGCAGCTGGTTCCACCCGGCTGAAGGCAGACTCCACAGCGGCGGAGCATACTCCTCACGCAGCAGCTCTCGGCTGGCAGCAACTCTAGGACTCTTCCACTTGAAGCAGCGCGTCCAGATCCAGATCTCAGTTTAGCGGTGGCCCTCCTCTGATCTCCTACAGCGGCGGCAATAGGGCTTCAAATGTGGCGGTTTTTTTCGTGGATCGCCCTCGGCTTAGGTGATGGCGGGATTTTCAAGCGGTTGTGACGGCTTCCAGCAGCGGCCGGTGGTGGCGCAACTTCAAGAAGCTTGGGGCAAGGATTATCCTTCACAAAAGTAGGCGGTCTGCTCGGGCTTGACTCCTTCTTCAAATCGCAGCGACGACTTCAACAATCACCAGATCCAGATCTGTGCCAAAATCCTGTTATGTTGAATCAGATTTAGTTGAGGTTTTTATGAGGATTATGGTAAGAACTGATATGGTTCAGTGGTTCGACACTTTAATTGAGTCTTGATCTAATGTATGATGGTTTTGGTGTTTATTCTGGTCTGATTTGGTGCATCGAGATAATGGTGAGGATAGTGAGTAGGATTGGTTGGAGCGGTGAGTTAAAGGAGGAGCAAGGTTGCGGTGGAAGGATGTGGAAGGAAGAGAATGGCGAGACCAATAGTGTAGGGAAGTGAAACCGATCCTAAGGGAGGGATATTGGTGCTAGGGGAATAGAGGATCTATGCATGGAATCAATGGGAGATAACTATCGGTAGTAGGGGAAGAGTATAGGCATCGGTGTGAGGTGAGAGACCGACAGTGTGAGACCGATCTTTGCATTGGTAGGAGGAAAAATGATCTATTGGTGAGTGGTGAAGAAATGAGAGACCGATACCGAAAAAAATAGAACCATGAGTGAGGGTTAGAGGAGATCAGTGTCACAAGGCTGCAGTGACACCAATAGTTAAAAAAATGAGTGATTGATAGTTAAAAAAAAGTATCGGTGAGTGCGTGAGACACTGATAAAAGAAGAAGTGGATCGGTGTCACCGAGAACAAATAATAAGACACCAATAAAAGAAAAATAAAAGACCAGTCACTGATACTTAAAAACGAGAGACCAAAACCGATGCATCGGAGAGATAGATGCTGTTTCAAAGTGATCGGTGAGTCATGACTCACTGATAGTTAAAAAAAAACTTCAGAGTGATAAGGGATTGGTGAGTCGCGATCAGTGAGTCGCGACATCAGCGCGTTGCGACATCAGTGATTAAACTCACCAATTGAACAAATTGAAATATTAACAATAAGTAAATAATTTTTAAATAGATAATAAAATGAATAAAACATTAATTATCAAAATACAAAATAACTAAATTTTTAATGAATAAATAAATAACTTAATTAAAAACAAAGTAAATTACTAAACTAACTAAAAAAATAAAAGTGGATTATTTATAAACTAAGAATATAAATATTTAGGTTAATTAATTAAATATCTAAATAATTGCAAAACACAAAAAAAGAATTAACCGAAAACATGAAAATAAAATAATTAAAATTAACTAAAGATTTTGAACAACTTAGTTAATTAATTAAATGAAAAAAATGAAAAATTTAAATTAAGAACAGATTATTTTATTAAACTTTAACTTAAATTGTTAGCTTATTTATTTAACATAGTAATTAAACAAGTTAATAAATAAAGATAATTTATTTTAATAAATATAATTTAAAGAGTAAAGTTTTAAATTAAAAACTAAATTATATTAATCCAAATAACTATGAACAATTAAATAAACATTAAAAATTATTAAAAAGTTAACCAGATTAAGATTACTAAACTAAAAAGTAAGTTAATATAATTAGAATAATTAGAATGAATGAATTAGATATTAAAATACTAAAAACACATATTTAATTATAACAAAATTATTAATTAATAAATGAAGTGATAAAAATACAAAAGTGCCATTATTTATTAAAGAGTGTTAAAATAAGTAATTAAATTGTTAAAAATTAAATAAAAGATGTGGCAAGACTATGTAAAAATAGTCACATAAAATTCCCTCACACTTAAGCATTTTTTGTCCATAAACAATCCCATGCTTTGTTATATTTGAAATAAAGTGTTTATGATTCAACTCAAACTGTAACATGTTCAGCACTTAAAAACAGAGGTCAGAAACAATAAAACAGGCTTTTTGAAAAATATGTTCAAATCAAGTCTTGCCTTGAACAAATACTCAAAGGGTAATCTAGAAAGCTATGAATCATCAAGCAATGAATATTTAATTCCTCGTATAAGATACAACTTAAAGACTCATTTCAATCCAAGCTCAAAATCTAAGTCCAAGAGTGAAAAGAGATAAAATTAATGTGAAATTCAGAACATAACAGTAGAAACTTTATACTTTGACTTATCACCTACTTTCCAACTATAAAATATACAATTTTATTTATTAATCACCTTAATAATACAACCTAAATGATTCCCATATAAAAAATTTGTCCGCTTATTTATTTGGTGTTCATCATTCCCCTCACCTTAATGAACTCATTTTTGACCCTAGACACATTATTTAATTTTTCCCAAGCCATGTATCATGTCCTAAGCACTGTGCAATTCACTTATTCGAAGTGTACAGAGGGATTATAGTAATCATAAATACACCCAACATCTAGGGTTTCAAAGATTCATCGTGGGATCCCAGATGCCCAAACTACTCTAGTTTCAAAAGATTTATAACAGAAATCATTTAAATTGGCTCATTAATGTGACTACTTAAATAATTAAAAGAAAATAAGAAGAAAGAAACCCCTAATATAGAGTCAAACTTTCTATTCCATCAGCTATGATCATAACTCTACAAACATGTAACCCAAATCACTTTCAAAGATAGTACCTAAACCAAGATCTCCATTCAATCACTAAGTAAATATCACTCAGCAATCATCCATTATCATTAATTTCAGACTCAATGCACAACTTAACTACCAATGAAATACTGTCCATAGGCTAGACCCATTTGAGTAAAATGTAAATCCTAAAATTATGAAAGACTTTTGAAAAATATTACCCATTTTTTGAAAAAATGTTTTAAGTTTCAGTCAGAATTGATGGGCTTTCACTTAAGAACTATTTAGAACTGTCAGGAATTGACCCCCTCCTCCACACATAAAACCCAACTTTGTCTCCAATGTTAACTTCTAAAGTGGAAAATAAAAATTTGACAGTTTAAGTTCAAAATAGATTTTCAATTTAGTATATAGATGACATGTATAAGAGGGTCTCTTTGAAGTTAAAAAAGAATTTTTTTCCACAAAAATTAACTTACAGCATGTTCATAAGAAAGTACATGCATTAACAATTAAGTCCAATGACACAGATTTTCATTAAAGTACAAACATGTCATGAAACTTGTAAGTGCACAATGTACGAGTGTAATAATTTTAATAGATTTATTTCAATAATATGTTCAATAGAGCCGAAGGATGAATGCTAAAACACCCCAACCTAAAGTGGTTTCACTACAAAATTTCTTAGCCTATATGCACCCCCCACACTTAAGTTCAAGAAGTGAGTGATTTAAATAGAAATGAAATTCAGTTTTCAACAGTGAAGTACTAGAATAATTTTTATTTACATAGTGACATACATCAGACATTCATTCTAATACGAGCATAATTTTAGACATATGCAGATTTTTTTTTATTTTAGTAGAAAGAAATGCAACATAATTTTTAGTACACATGTAACAGAATATTTTAAAACAAGAAAAATTTTCCGGGCAAGAAAGACAAGAAACATTTTTTTACAGTACAAAATGATTTTTTTAAAAAGAAAACAGGAGAAAAAATAAGTGCAAAAGTTAATTGAAACAACTTCTATGTATATGTTTTTGAATTACTCTTCAACATAGGAATTCCACTCCATAAATGACCACTACAACAGCTTCTTGATTACTTTGAAACAGAACAATAAAACCAAGAACAACTAGTAACGGGAATTTCACAAAAAATAGAGCACAGAAGCAGCACTTATTTAAGGTTAAAAAGAAACAAAGTAAAGACAAAAAGAACCATGGGTTGCCTCCCATGCAGCGCTAAGTTTTGAAATCTTCAGCCAGAATTAATTAAAGATCACTTTTCAAGCACAGTAAAGGCAGCCAATCCCTTCAGCTGTCCCTCAAAATACAACTTCACCCTCTTCCCATTAACCAATATGGGTTTTTTTCTTCCACTATAATTTCAACAACTCCATTATTAATCACTATCACTACAATAAATGGTCCATACCACTTGGAATTCATCTTTCCAATAAAGATCTTAAGTCTAGAGTTAAAGAGAATAACCTTCTGTCCATGTTTGAATTCTTTGGTTTGTATGATAAAATCGTGAAGGATTTTAGTCCTCTCTTTATAAATCCTTAAATTATCATAACTCTCTCTACTAATCTCATCCAACTCACTTAGCTCAAGAAATATCCTCTCACGAGCATTCTTAAAGTCAAAGTTTAGAGCCTTAATTTCCCAATAAGACTTATGTTGCAACTCCACAGGTAAATGACAACATTTCCCAAACAACAGCCTCTAAAGGGACATACCTATTGGGGTCTTGAAAGAAGTTATATATGCCCATAAAGCTTCATCCAATTTAAGAGACCAATCTTTCCTAGAATTTGACACAGTTTTCTCAAGTATTTGTTTATGTTCTCTATTTGAAATTTCCACTTGTCCACTGAACTGTGGATGATAAGAAGTTCCATTTTTATGAACTTAACCATATTTTTCCATCAAATCTTTTAACTTATAGTTCTTAAAGTGTGTTCAATTATCAGTGATAAAGGATTTGGGAACTCCAAATCATGTAAAGATGTTATTTTTGACAAATTTAATTACAGAGTTGGATTGATTGTTGGGCAATGCAACTACCTCAACCCACTTCGACACATAATCATAATCAACAAATATGTACTCATTCCCATGAGATGATGGAAATGGACCCATGATATCTAAACCCCAAATATCAAAAATTTCAACTTCTAGAATTACTTTTTGAGGTAACTCCTACTTCCTACCAACATTTCCTAGTGTCTAAAACCTATCACAATGAACCACATATCTCCTAGCATCCTTAAAAAGAGTGGGCCAATAGAAACCAGATTGTAAAACTTTTTGAGCAGTCCTTTCACTACCATGGTGACCTCCCCAAGGTGAGGAGTGACAACTCTATAAGATAGAAAACATATCTTCCTCAAGCACAAATCTCATAAGGATACCATCAGCACATCTCCTAAATAGTAGGGGATCATCCCAAATATAGTATTTAAGTTTAGAAATGACTTATTTCCTTTGGTTATTTGATAGATTTTTGGGAAAGATACCTGCTTCCAAGATGTTGGAAAAATCTTATAACCAAGTAGATTTCCTGATTGACACAATAATTGGATTCTCATAAAGAAAGGAAGATTTTATTTCCATAGGATTTTCAGAATGAGTAAGAGGAATCCTAGAAATATGGTCAGCAACTAAATTTTCAGCTCCCTGGTTATCCCTAATCTCCGAATCAAACTCTTGTAGAAACAAAATCCATCTAATCATCCTGGGTTTAGTTTATTTCGTATACATCAAGTACTTTAAAGAAGAATGATCAGTGAAAATAATGACTTTTGAGCCTAAAAAATACTGTCAAAACTTTTCTAGAGCAAAAACAACATCTTGAAATTATTTTTCAGTAGTGGTGTAATTATTTTGGGCATCATCTAGTAGTTTAATAGCATAATATACCACATGAAATTTCCTATCTTTTCTCTATCCACAGACATCACCTACAACTATATCACTAGAATCACACATAAGTTCAAAAGGTAGTTTCCAATTAGGTGGAGCGATAATGGGTGATGTAGTGAGTTTCTCTTTAAGAAGATTAAATGATTTCAAATAGTTTTCATCAAAATTTAAAGGTGAATCCTTGACCAAAAAAGAACACGAGGGATAAGTTATTTTGGAAAATTCTTTTATGAATCTCTGGTAGAAATTGACATTCCCTAAGAAACTTCTAATACCTTTTACATTTTCAAGAGGTGGAAATTTTTTAATGAATTATATCTTAGCAGAATCAACTTCCAAACCTCTCTTTGACACTTTATGACCAAGAAATATACCTTCTGTGACCATGAATTGACACTTCTCCCAATTAAGAACAAGGTTGGTTTCTATGCATCTTTCTAAAACTAACTCAATATTTCCATGATAAGTATCAAAAGTACTCCCCACAATGGAAAATTTATCCATGAAAACATCAATGATTCTCTCAATCATATCTGAAAATATATCCATCATATACCTTTGAAAGGTGGCTGGTGCTCCACACAACCCAAAGGGAATTTTCCTGTAAGAAAATGTCCCAAAGGGGCATGTGAAAGTTGTATTTTCCGGATCTTATGGAGCAACATGAATCTAGTTGTAACTAGAATACCCATCCAAAAAATAGAAAAATTCATTTTCAGCAAGACTCTCAAGAATTTGATCAAAGAAAGGCATTAGAAAAGGATCATTCCTAGTGGATGCATTCAGCTTTCTATAATCTATATAGACTCTCCATTTTGTGGCTTTCCTAACTTGGATTTCTTCATTTTTTTAATTTTTTACTACAGTGAAACCTCCCTTCTTGAGGATAACTTGGACAAGGCTGGCCCAAGAACTATAATAAATTGGATATATCATTCCAGTGTCTAGAAGTTTGATCACTTCGTCTATTACTACTTCTTTCAAGTTTGGATTCAATATTCTTTGACACTCTACCCTAGGCTTATGGTTAGGCTCCATAGGTATTTTATGCAGGCAGAATAAGGGACTAATACCTTTGATATCAGCTATTGTCCAGCCTATGGAAGATTTATACTTCTTCAAAACATGTAACAATCTTTCCTCTTGGTTTTCATTAAGCTCAATAGAAATTATGACATGCAAAGTGGAATTCTCACCCAGGAAAGAATATCTCAAATGAGCAGGGATTGGTTTAAGTTCAAGAGTGGGTGGTTCTAAACTAGAAGGAAGATTCGTAGGACTATGAGGTCCAAGATCTTCAACATATCTATTATAAGGAGTATTTAATGATGACATATTCTCAATTTAATGTTCAGATTCAGAAATAATAGTGATGCTGTCCAAAGTGGGTAGCATACTATCCAAACTTTTCAGATTCGAGTTTAATAAGTTAATAAAAGAAGAATCATCAAGTTGTATTATAAGTTCTCCCTATACAACATAAAAGTGTTAAACAAGGTTGGTGTTAATATAAACAACCTCAAACTCACTAAAAATCTCTTATGTTTAGAAACAGATGACTCTTCTAAAGCAAAAATTGGATAGTTGTCTAGTTCTGGAAAATTTTCCAGATTTGGTGTTTGACCAGAATTTTCAATTTCTAAGACAGATTCAACAAGATTTTCAGATTCTTCAGATTCTCCAATTGATTTCTCATCTTCTAGGGACTCAAATATTGAACAATTTTCAGAAAAAGTTAGTCCTTTAACATTTTTAAACACATTTAACTCTTCTTGTTGTTCTCTAATTTTAAAGATTAACTGACCCTTTGAAACATCAATAATAGTACCACTTGTGGACAATAAATGCCAACCCAGGATGATGGGAACCTATTGATCACACTCCATATCCAAGACTAAAAAGTTTGCAGGCAAAAACATCTTCCCTAACCCCACTAGAAAATCATCTACCCGACCCACAAGATGAGTGAAATATCTATCAGCTAACTAAAGTATAACTGTGGTGGGTTGAAGGTCACCCAACCTCAACTGCCGAAATAGTGAGTAGGGGAGGAGATTCATACTAGCACCTAAATCACGCAAATAGTTGAGCTGATCATAATTTCCTAAGTTAAATGGGATAACAAAACTACCTAGTTATTTCAGCTTGGGTGGGATTTTCTTTTAGAGTACATCACTACACTTTTTAGTGAGGTTGTAAGTAGTGAATTCTTCGAGGGTCTTTTTGTTAGAAACAATTTTTTTAAGAGATTTCAAATAAGATGGGATTTTGAATTAAGGATTGAATGAATGGAATGTTTACTTGATGTTTAGAAAGGAGACCAAAAAACTGAAGAAGTTCATCCTTGGTGTTACCTTGAGGTTTCAATTTCTCAGGGAAAGGGATGGGTGGGGAAAAATTTCTAAGTACAGTCGGTATATCCCTCAACTCTTCCTCAACTTTCTCTTTTCCTTTATTCTTTTTATTTTTAGATAAATTTTCAGCTTGTGATTCAAATGATAAATTGAAATTTTTATCATTTTCAAGAGTTTTCTGTGAACTTATAGCATGTGAAAAAAGCATATTTTTATTAATGGATTCAAGAAGATTTTAATTTTGGCCTTTTTTATGGTCTTTTTAGCTACAATTTGAGTGTTTAGTCGCTTCTAGTAACTACCACCATGGAATTATCTCTAGGGTTAATCTTAGTGGTACTAGGAAGTCTACCTTTTTTCCTAGATGAAAAATATCTAGCATGTTATCCAAGTTGTGTTTCCATGTTCTGAATTCTCACATCAGTTTTTATTTTATCTGACTCATATTGATTTTGATGTTTGGTTAGTTGAGTCATGTATCTTTCCTCTTGAGAGTTAATTTTGTTCAAGATTAGATCAAGCTTAAAAGGCATTTTATTATCATTTTTTCCTTATAAATTTAAAGACTCACCCCTTTGTTGATTTTGAAAATTTGATCTTGGTTGGTTAGTGTAATTAGGGGTAGTGGATTGTTTAATTAGGGCTTGATCTTTCCATGATAAGGTTGGATGGTTCCTATAGCCTAGATTGTAGTTGTTTGATAATGGATCTTCTTTAGGAGGCATCCTATGACCATAGTTAAGAAAGTTTGAGTTCTCTTATTGTAAGGATGACATATCAAAGTTAGGACAAAAGTTTTTAGTATGCCCAAACAGACCACAATGGACACACTGTTCCCTTGAATATTGATTGTTGTTTTGATAGCCAAGTTAATTAACAGTTTTTTTAGAATTATGGTTCATTAAAGATTGAAGTTGGTTAGTGATTTCAGCCAGTTGAGATTGAGTTTCATTCATTGAACCAGTGTTTGAATTAACATTTCCATTGACTCTTTTCTTCTTGAATTCTTATGTTGAGAGTTTAGGGCCAGGTTGTTAAATATTTGTCTCAATTATTCATCTATCTTGTTAGTGTCATTAACCCCAGCAGCTTGATCAACTAGATTCTATCCAGAGGAGTAAAACCATTCATTGAAGGTATCCATGAGAAGGTGAGATGGTAGTTGATGATGGGGACATTGCCTAAGCAGATCCCAGAATCTATCCCAATCTTCATGAAAAGATTCTCCATACTCTTGATAAAAACTATTTATCTTAGTTCTAAGTTCTTTTAGTCTTTGGGGATAAAATTTCATGATAAATGAGTTATACACTTGATCCCAGTTTTCGAAAATGTTCTCATCTAGGCTCAAAAACCAATTCCTAGCATTACCTTTAAGGAAAAAGGGAAATACTCTCATTCTTAGCTCATTTTATATGAGTCCTAGAAGAGGTAATTGTTGCACAGTATTATAGAAATCTCTAATGAAGTCTAAAGAGTCCTCATTAGACAGTCCATTAAATGCAGGCAGTAGTGAAATGTGTGACTATTTTAGCTCATAATTTCGGGCTCTAGGAGATAACCTAATAGAAGATGGATTTCATGAAACTTGAAGGAGTTGGAACTCCCTCATCCTAGGCCTTTCATTTTATTTTAAGAGTTCTAGACGATTTTGGAAGTTATTAGGTGCAATAAGTCTCTCATCTAGATTTCCCATTTCAAATTTGTTTTTCTTTCTTAGAGCAGTCAAATATTTATCTACTTCAGGGTTTAGGGGATCTAATCTGACACCAGAAGTTCTTCTGCTCATAAAAACAACAAAAAATAGTATTCATTAGTAAATAAAACATTAACAATTCAGTAAGGAATGAAGCAGTTTTTTACAGTTTTCAATTTTTCAATTTTTTCAGATTTTTTTTAGATTTTTTCATATATGTGATTTTTTTAGTTATTTTAGAAAAATAATGGATCATGGATTCCCCGACAATGACACAAAAAACTTGAACTAAACCGTCATTCAAGTTGTTCAATGTTTAAAATTTATATTCCTACTAACTACTATATATGTGGCAAGCAGGGTTGAACCCATAGAGAAGGCAAAATTTACCATTATTCTTCTAAAAACTTTCAAAAAGACCCCAATCTTGTCAGTAGTGGGATAGACTTATATTTTTTTACTTTTTATTTTTTAAAATTTTGTTTATTATAAGTCACAAATGAAAAAACACATTATTTTTCAGTTTTTTTCCAAAATTTTAATGAAATAAGATAGTGGCTCAAAACAGTAAGTAAAAGAGATATAAAACGCTGATAAATGAACTGTCAAAGTAAGTCTCTTGGGGAAAAATCTCAATTATACTGGTTTTTAAAGTATTTCAATCCACTTAAAAGTTAATGTAGAGTACCACCTTAAAGAGAATGACTTACCTCCCTCACTCAGAATTAAGTCTGAAATATTGATCATAAACAGAGTTCTCCACTTTAAAAAGATCCATTGTGAATGTCATTATTTGAATATGACAACAGGATGAAATCACCATAAGTCCTTAAGTCTTTTGAATTTATTATCTTTTGAAAAGTGTTTCCACAATCAATCTCACCAATTGACTGTGAAATTTTGAAATTAAGTTCTATAGGTACAATCAATTGAATAAAATCAGGAATGATCTCACTGATCAATACTAAATACGTCAAAATGATGAAGTGAAAAAGAAAATAAAAATATAACCAGTGGAACTTCAATTTATCCCCAAACTAGGAGATTTAGCCAATAGTTATGTTCATTATCAATACAAAAAATAGAAACATACTAGAACAGAGTACAAAATATTCTGAAACTAGGGAAGAAGAACTTCCCAAATGATGTTCTCTTCCCACCAGATCTCTCTAATCTGATGAGAGAGAAGCTCTCAAATCTTCAATGGCCCTTTTCTCGAAAGTGTGTCTATCCTCCCCCACCTAAATCTACTACTTGCTCAGTTTTTAAACCTGCGGTCATCTGCTATGTGTCACTGCATGTCTTCCACTGATGTGACTTTTCTTCTCTTGTTTCACCGTACACGTGTGTTTTTTCGTGAACCACACGTCGTATTAGTTTTTCCCTCATAACTAACTTCGGGTGATTTAGTTGAATGCATCTGGATGGGATAAAGCCTCTTGCATGAACACACACAATATAAAACAGATAGAATAATGAATAAATAATTATTTATAATTAAAGGAATTATTTTATTAAAAGTCTTAAAAGATTTAATAAAGTTATTATTTATTAATTTATTAATTTATTTTAATATTGTTACTTTTAATTATAATTATTAAGTTAATTATTATTTTGAAAAATAAATTATTTACTAATAAAAATTAATTTATTAATTTATTTTAATTATGTTTATAATTTATTATTAGAAATTTTTAATATAATTTATTAAAAATATTTAACAAGCACATTATAATTAATGAGTTTATTATAAATAAATTATTTAAATTAATTTAGAATTATAGTTTAATAAAATGTTATTTATATATTTTATTTTATAATAATGTTTTATTATATATCTTATGTTTATTATTTATTTATAATTATTAATATTTAATATTCTATTTTAGTTATTTTTATTTTAGTTTTTATTTTAATTTACTATATTTTTTTAATATCATTTTCTCCCCCCATTCTCAGTGAAACCCTAAGTAGGGGGGAGAGGTCTTCTTTGGTGTAATAACCAGCCACTTCAGCAGCCAGTTCCACCCGGCCGAAGGCGGACTCCACAACTACGGAGCATAATCCTCACGCTGTAGCTCTCGGCTCGTAGCAACTCTAGGCCTCTTCCACTTGAAGCATCATGAAACGCCCCGACCCAAGTTACCCAAAGTCGATGCATTATTACATAACATTGGCATGATCACAAAAGATCAATTCTAGAAAGACCAATTAGTTTAGTAGCCTTGGAAGTACAAGACACATTCATAAGGTTTACATTACATCATAAAATGGAAAACTACAACAAAATTGTTTCCAAAGACAACACTGAGATCCCATAGACTATCCCTGCAGGTCAGTCATAATATACTTTTTTGCATCCTGGGAAAAATAAAACATAGAATGGGGTGAGATCAGATGCCCAGTAAGGATAACAATATAGAGAAAACTTTCATAAATAAGCATAAACATTTAAGGCATTGTATAAAACTAAAACAAAAGCCTTTTCAACAAAAAAATTCATCATAATATGGAAAATATAAATCAAAATAATTCAATTTACTTACTCACATGGATATTCTACTAGCCAAATAATTACATGCAATATCAATATCCACTTTCATAATGATGGAATACATAATGCCATACTTTCATAACAACATAGTCAAGGCCTTATGCCAAGACTACAAATAAGATTTTGTCAAGGACATGTGTCAAGATAGTAGTTTGTCTCATGAGACCTACTGATGTATCGAGGAGCTATAGTGGGCTCCACCTATCACATACTAAGTCCAATTAATTCCTCATATGAAAAGGTTTAAGCATAACATAAACATTTGTATTAAAACTAGCATACGAAATGTCTATACTTTATCCATAAACTATGAATGGTGTAAAAATAACACTTCCATAGTCCAACATATCACAAAACCTTCAATACAATATATAATATTTGTATCATAATAAATCAACTTCAAATACACTTAAAATACATCAAAGGATGTCGACATATATGAAATAAAAACCTTTTTTAGAGAAATATATCTTTCTATTTTGAAATAATTTAAAATTCATATAATTATAAAAGAAAACATTTATTGTGGAAATATTCTTATAAGCTTGTAAGAGAAGCTTTGATGATGTCATAATGACTAAAAATATCCTCACCCACTGTATAAGTTAAAAAAAACATTCTTACCTTAATTTTGTTGAATAGGTCATAAAGTACCTTGTTTAGAAAACGACGGAAAGATTCCTTTCAGAACATATAAGGTCAAATAAGAGTATAAATGACTTTAACCTATTGTTTAGTAAATAGTAAAAATGTTTTGAAATACATTTTTAAGAAGCATGGATGTGGA
Organism: Viscum album; assembly: GCA_963277665.1. Taxonomy (NCBI): domain Eukaryota; kingdom Viridiplantae; phylum Streptophyta; class Magnoliopsida; order Santalales; family Viscaceae; genus Viscum; species Viscum album. Next base: position 836,598,405 of record OY728153.1, read on the forward strand.
TGATAAAGAGATCCTAGTAGATAATTATGTAAAATCAACCTCGTATAATGAAGAAATTGTGAAATTAACCCTTACCTTGTACTTTTCATTGGTCGAGGGTAGGATAACCTCCTATATAATTGTAAAATAATTGTTATTAAATTATAAAATAATCATATACATTAATATTATATCATATATGATCTTTTAACATTTCTTTGTTAAAAATATCTTAGTATTATCATTGTTTCGGATGTTAACGGATTCCTTTTCCTTTATATGATTTGTTTCATAAGTAATGTTTGTTATGGATGGGATTTATCTTATTCATATTCAGAATGATATTAAGTCTTTAAAAATTATTTTTAATCATCTAATTAAAATTAGTCTTGAATGGATCCGATGACGAATGAATCTCATCGCGTTCGTGGAGACGGTAATCCGTACATATGCACGAGCGACAATATCATTCTTTTGATATTAAAATAATATATAATTGGATGTTATATCATATATAAATAATAATTATCATTCTATATTTATTATTTAAATCAATTACACATCATTATTATACCAGTCCAAATAATAATGCATTGAATAACAATTACACGACGACATGGAGACGGCAAGCTGTACGTACGCACGTATGGTGACATGTCATTCATAGGATGGGTAGAATAATTAATATGGTTGTACCATATTTATAATAACATCACAGTATATAGAATATACTGGATTTATTATTTTATAATGGAAACAACAAAGAAAGAGGAAGTGGAGGAAGAAAGGAACTTGAAAGAGGTGGTGAGATATTTACCTCTTCTTCGGGTTCTTCCTTTTGATTTGATCAAAATGGCTCCATAGGTTGGATTTCTAACTAAAGGAAGGCCTCTACGATTAAGGGAGGACATTTTAGAGGGTATTTGGGCAGGGTTTGGCTGGGACAAATGGCTTTGGAGGTGTGAATTAGAGAGAAGGGGGAGTTCCCTTTTATAGGAGGGGTGAAGGGAACCTTAGGAAAAGCTAGAAATATTATTTTATAATAAAAACATTTTCTGTTTTTAATGGCTCCAAAATGGATTATTTAAAGTCTAAGGTGGGTATGGGTCCAAATACACTCAACTAATAGGTTTTAGATAGGTTTGAGACTCTATATTAACTTTATTTATTAGATTTAACTCTTAGTTAAATAGTTTGACATTTACCACGTCTCTTTTTATTTTTACATTATATGGTTAATAAACTTACTATATACTTAAAAAAGAACCCCAAGTATGATACACCTATCATTATATAAGTCCTTTGGCCAAAATTTATATTTTAATTAATATAATATCAATTAATAATATAATATTTTAAAAAAAAAACCCTTTTATGTCAATTTTGACACTATTTGGTATTTTGTTTTTTATAAATTCATAACAACATTATTACTTCAAATACAATTCATCCAACAAACCCTAATATGTCATATTAACCTATAAAATTAGTGTAATTCATAAAAAGTCTCAAATTATATTTATTGAGATATTTATAATATCAATTAATTTAATATTTCATTAATTAGGTAATTACTACATCATCATTTTGTCATAAATAAATTAAATTATTTATTGTCTAAAAAATATAAATAAAATATCATTATGTAGGAAATCATTTCATCTTTATAATGAATATTTATAGTCTAATTTATATTATGTGTAACTCTATATTAAAAATTGTTTATTTATTAAACTTTGAATTTAACACTTTTAACTCTTCTTTGAATTAAATAATAATAAATGTCCTAATTTAATCCAAGTGGACCAAATAGGTTCATATTTTATTCCTAAGTTTGTTTTTGGTCGAATTATACTTATACAATAGAATTAGGACATGTGTTAGGGTAATAATAATATCATTTGTACCCTTAATTACCCTATTTACTTTTAACAGTGGTAAATAAAAGTAAAAAATTACTATTCACCAAAAAATATTTTCATCTTATTGAACCAAATTTTTCTTATTGATATCAACCGTGTCTCTCGGATTTTTGATATTCCACTAACAAAAGTAGTAAAATTATGTTTTATGTGAATTTGCAAATTCTACTAGGAGGTGGGTAAAGGACGGTGAAAAGTTCAATAAAATTTTTATATATCTAAACTTATTATAAACTAACTCCAATGAATTACATTGAACTTATATAGACATTATGTATCTATTTTTATCTAAAATAAATTTAAATAAAATAAATAATTATTTAAATAAAAATTTGGTTTTAAACTATAACTCAATGTTTTTCACTATTCATCAAAAATTGAAAGTTTTCAGAAAAATACCAAAAATTCACCCTAAGCTAATTTCGATATTCCAAATAAAAGAATGAATTCCATTTTGAAAGATAAAATTTATAAAATTTCAAAAAGTGGGTATTACTGTTCATAACGGCTAATTTGATTGGTTGTGGTGTGTTAGAAATAAAAGTTGTGTACAACACACGCTATTGTATTATTCAAAGAGAAGCGTACCATGGAATCTTGGGGTGTTACATTCTCCCCTCCTTCAAATAATTTTGTCCTCGAAATTTCTAGAGTATTGCTGCGTAAAAAGACTCGGGTGGTTCTTCATCATAAGTTCCTTGGGTTCCCGCGTTGCCTCTTCTATCTTATGGTTTCTCCATAGAACTTTTACCAGACGAGTCATCCGGTTTCTCATCACTTGTTCACTTGTATCAAGAATCTTGACAAGATATTCGCAATAAGACAGAGCAGGTTCCAGTTCTAATTCCTCATAGGTGAGTACATGTGTTGGGTCAGGCATGTATTTTCTCAATAGTGATATGTGGAACACATCATGAACTTTGGAGAGACTTGGTGGAATCTCCAAACGGTAAGATACAACACCAATTCGTTCTAGAATTTCGAAAGGTCCGATGTACCTGGGACTTAATTTTCCCTTCTTACTGAAATGTATAACACCCTTCCATGGAGATACCTTCAAGAAAACATGATCTCCTAGCTGAAATTCTAAATCCTTCCTTTGGTTATCAGCATAGCTCTTCTACCTACTTTGAGCTGCTTTGATGTGGTTTTGGATTACCTTCACCTTTTCCATCATTTCCTCCATAAGTTTTGGGCCTATGAGTTTTTTTTCACCAACATCATCCCAACAGGTTGGTGTGCGACATCTCTTTCCGTATAATGCTTCATATGGTGCCATCTAAATACTTGAATGGAAGCTATTGTTATAAGAAAATTCTAAAAGAGGTAAATATTGATCCAACATACCTTGGAAGTCAAGTGAGCATGATCTCAACATGTCTTATAAGGTTTGAATTGTCCGTTTTGATTGTCCATCAATTTGAGGGTGGTAGTCAGTGCTCAAACGAAGTTCAGTATCTAGGGAATTTTGAAGACTTTCCCAGAATCTTGATGTAAAACGAGGATCATGGTCGGAAACAACCAATAAGGGTACTCCATGAAGTCTTACAACTTCATTAATATACATTATTGCTAAACGTTCAAGTGGTAAATCTTCTCTAATAGAAATAAAATGTGCTGACTTGGTAAGACGATCAACAATGACCCATATTTCATCGTTCCTTCTAGGAGTCCTTGGTATCCCCATGAAAAAGTCCATTGTAATATTATCCCATTTCCATTCAGGTATGGGAAGAGGTTTCATGACTCCTCCAGGCTGTTGCCTTCCAGCATTCACTTGTTGATAAACCATACATCTTGACACAAAATTAGCAATCTCCCTCTTCATGTTGTCCCACCAAAAATGTTCCTTCAAATCTCTATACATTTTGGTTCTCCTAGGGTGTATATAGAAATTGGAACTATGAGCATCATCCAAAATTATTTTTTTTAGATCAGGTATACCAGGAACACAAAGTCTTTTCCCAAATTTCAAAATTCTATCTTCATATATGAAGTCACTCAATCTCCCATCATTCATAGATTTAATCTTCTTTTGAAACTCCTTATCATCAACATGAGAACTTTTTCTCCTTTCTAGTAAATATGGTTTGGCAACCATTTGAAAAAGCATTAATGTTTCACCTTCCATGGTTATTCCCATATCCATCTTTACTAGATCCATGAAAATAGGATCCCTTCCAACTCTCATCTTGTTCAAAACTCCATGATCCTTTCTACTCAAAGCATCTTCCACCTTATTTTCCTTCCCCGGGTGGTAGTGTATAGTGCAATCATAATCTTTGAGTAGTTCAAGAAATCTTTTTTTGCCTCATGTTGAGTTATTTCTGTGAGAAAATATACTTCAAACTCTTTTTATTGGTATATATATCACATTTTTCACCATAGATATAGTGTCTCCAAATATTCAAAGTAAAGATTACAGCTGCTAACTCAAGATCATGAGTAGGATAGTTTTTTCTCATGAATATTTAGCTATTGTGATGCATAGGCAATAACTCTATCATTATTTATAAGGACACAACCAAGTCCTTTCTTTGAAGCATCACTATAGATAACAAACCCATCATTCCCCGATGGTAAAGTCAATATAGGATCATTGAATAATATTCTCTTCAGTTATTTAAAACATTCTTCACACTCCTTTTTCCAAACAAATTTAACCCCTTTTCGTGTGAGCTTTGTTAATGGGTTAGCCAACCAGGAAAAATTCTGGACGAAACATCGATAATAACCTGCGAAACAAATAAAACTACATACCTCGGTTATACTCGTTGGTTCTGGACATTCTTGGATTGCATTAGTCTTAGAAGGATCAACATAGATTCAATCCTTAGAGACAATATGGACAAGAAAATAAATCTCCTAAAACCAGAATTCACACTTTCCAAACTTCCCATATAATTCATGTCTTACAAGAGTCTTTAGGATAATGCACAAGTGATTTTCATGATCTTAATAGCTTTTGAAGTATACCAAGATATCATCAATAAATACCACTACAAAGTCATCAAGATATTCCTTGAAAACTCTATTCATTAGATCCATGAAGATAGATGGTGCATTAGTCAATCCAAAAGGAATTACTATAAACTTGTAATGCCTGTACCTGGTTTGAAATGCTATTTTCGGAATGTCTTCCTTTTTCACACAAACCTGATGATATCCAGATCAAAGGCCAATCATTGAAAAGTATTGATATCCATGAAACTGGTCAAATAAATCATCAATGCGAGGTAGGGGATACTTCTTCTTTATTGTTATAACATTGATCTCCCTGTAGTCAATGCACAACCTCATAGATCCATCTTTCTTCTTAACAAAAAGGACAGGGGATCCCCATGGAGAAACACTAGGTTGAATAAATACCTTATTACTGAATTCCTCTAGTTGTTTCTTTAGTTCCACTAATTCCACAATGTCCATTATATAAGAGGTATTCGATATGGGCCTTGAACCAGGAATTAAATCAATGGAAAACTCAATTTCTCTTTCTGGAGGATGTCTAGGTAAGTCTTCTGGAAACACATAAACATATTATTTCACAAGAGGTACATCCTCTATTTGAACATTCCTTTCCTCACTCATAGTTATTTCATTCTCTTTCTCCCCAATAATTGAATTTAGTTGAGCTACTAGGGGTGGATCTAGATAATAATTAGGTGGTGACGTTTCTGATCTAAAGATAAGGTACTTCTTATCATCATCAAAAATTTTATCCTCCTTCTTCTTACAATAAATTTTGGCATCATGGTCCAAAAGCCAATCCATACCGATGATTATATCAAATTCAATCATGGGTATGATGATGATTTCAGCAGATGAAGAACATTTATATTCCCTAATGGGGACTGATTCACAAAACATTGTTGCCATGATACTTCCCTTAGGAGTTTTGACTGACAACTACCTTGTTAAATCAAATTGGAAATATCTAATTTTCATAGCAAACTGAGAAGATATGAAACAATGCGATGATCCAGAATCAAATAAAGCATTTTCTAAACTTATGGAAACCATTAAATTACCTTCCAAGACATCTTTCAGAGCTTCAACCTCAGTAGTAGTGATAACATAAGCTTGGACTTGATCCCTTGGCCTTTTCTGAGGTAAGTTCCCCTGACGCTTAGGACATTCATTCACATAATTCCCCCTTTCTCTACAATTGTAGCATTCAATATCGACAACCTCTTTCTTCCCCTTACAATCATGAGCTTGGTGTCCTTTTTCACCACACTTGTAACAGACTCTCATTCCCTTTAGGAAAGTACAAGGGTTTTTCTTCCCACATTTACTGTAGGATGGATATTCAACCTTTCCCTTCTTCCCCTTATTTCCATTTCTAGAGTGTTCAGCAGATCTCTTCTTCTCTTTCTTTGATTTAAAGTTGTAATACTTAGAGAATTCTTTTTTTGTCTTTATAGCACATGAGACAATAACTTGGTACGACGAAAAGGATTGTGAGAATAATTCTCGATAGAGAAATGGTTTTAACCCATAAAAGAAATGATCAATATTAATTCTTGGTTTATGTATATAATCTACAGCATGCCTCGCTAACCTTTTAAAGTTAGCTTCATACTTTGCGAAATTCTCATCCTCTTTTTTCCTCAGACTTAGAAATTATCTTTCCATATCCGCTCGATGGTCAGGAGGAAAGTATTTTTCTAAGAAAATTTCTTTAAAATCCCTCCATTCCATATTTGATACTTCATCATCTTCCTTTGTATTTTGAATCAATGACCACCATTGATCGACATCTCTAGTGAGGAGGTAAACTGCCATGACAACTTTTTCCTTTTCACTACTCCCCAAGGAGTGGAATATTTTCTCTATGGAATTTATCCATTTCTCAGATACTAGTGGATTTTTACCCCCATTGAATTTTGGTGGTTTTTTCCTCATGAAGCAATCTAACATTGATCCTCCATGCTGCGGATCAGGGTGATCCATATGGGTAAGGTTATTATTCATAACCTGAGTGAGTTGTCCCAGTATGGTGATTAGCTAATCAGCACCAGTTGCATCACCAGCTTCACTATAATTATATTTAGTGGGAGGGAAATCCATACATGGAGTGCGTGCATTGATACAGTTTCCATTCCTTCCACTAGGTGCCATTTCTAAACAATTTCATAAACTATATTACTTTATGAATCACAATACATAAATCCAAACTTGTAAAACAGTTAACATAAATTGAACAGTTTATGGATATAATACATAATCATAAAAATGTTTTCTTTGAGAAAGTATATACACATAAAACCTTCATAATGGTTTGTAAAGAAAATGAGAATTATCCTAAGTATATCCCCTGGGAGTGTCGTAACCAAGAGTGAAGTAAAGCCCGTTGTCGTGCACCAGTTCCCGTTCAAGTCTAGCTCAAGGTGGTGTTTTGGGGTTTTACCCCTAGGTAAATCTGTGCCAGAGCTGCCTCTACCTACTCGTATCTAGATAGGGATGAATATCTTGGAAAACTCACAAAATCTATACAATACCAAAATTCTAGGAAGTTCTTCTATACTAATCCTAAAGTCTATCTTAGGGCAATGTGCTCTAATCAGAGTTTATCTAAATCTAGTTTTCAAGGTTTGTACTAAACTTCCTCTGATACCAACTATAACGCCCTGACCCTAGTTAACCAAAGTCGGTGCATTATTACATAACATTGGCATGATCACAGAAGATCAATTCTTGAAAGATCGATTAGTTTAGTAGCCTTGGAAGTACTAGATACTTTCATAAGGTTTACAATACATTATAAAATGGAAAACAAAAACAACATTTTTTCCATATACAACACTAAGATCCCATAGAATATCCCTATAGGTTAGTTATAATATACTTCTTTGCATCCTGAGAAAAATAAAACATAGAAAGGGGTGAGCTTAGATACTCAGTAAGGATAACAATATAGTGGAAACTTTCATAAATAAGAATAAAAATTTAAGACAATGTATAAAACAAAAATAAAAGACTTTTCAATATAAAACTCATCATAATATGGAAAATATAAATCAAAATAATTCCATTTACTTACTCACATGGATATTCTACTAGTCGAATAATCCCATGCAATATCAATATCCACTTTCATAAGGATGGAATGCATAATGCCAGACTTTCATAACCACATAGTCAAGGACTTGTGCCAAGACTACAAATAAGATTTTTTCAAGGCCTTGTGCCAATATTCTAGTTTGTCTCATGATACCTACCGATGAATCAAGGAGCTATAGAGGGATCCACCCATCACATACTAAGTCCAATGCATTCCTCATATTAAAAGGTTTTAACATAACATAAACATTCGTATTAAAACTAGCATATGAAATGTCAATACTTTATCCCTAAACTATGAATGGTGTAAAAATAAAACTTCCATAGTCAAACATATCACAAAAAATTCAATACAATATGGAAGATTTGTATCATAACAAATCAACTTCAAATAAGCTTAAAATCATTCAAAGGATGTTGACATAGATGAAATCAAAACCTTTTTTTAGAGAAATATCTCTTTCTATTTTGAAATCATTTAAAATTCATATAATTATAAAAGAAAACATTTATTTTGGAAATATTCTTATAAGCTTGTAAGGGATGCTTTGATGATGTCATAATGACGAAAAATAGCCGCACCCTCCATATAAGTTAAAAAAACATTCTTACCTTAATTTTTTCTAAAAGGTTATAAAGTACCTTGTTGGAAAATGACAGAAAGATTCCTTTCAGAACATATAAGGTCAAATAAGGGTATAAATTTCTTTAACCCATTGTCTAGTAAATAGTAAAAATGTATTGAAATACATTTTTAAGAATCATGGATGTGGATGATAAAGAGATCCCAGTTGATAATTATGTATAATCAACATTGAATAGTGAAGAGATTGTGAAATTAACCCTTACCTTGTACTTTTCCATTGACAATTTTAAGTTAAACTCCTTTATAATGGTGAAATATTTGTTATTAAATTATAAAATAATCATATACATTAATATTATATCATATATGATCTTTTAACATTTCTTTGTTAATAATATCTTAGTATTATCACCGTTTCAGGTGTTAACTAATTCCTTTTACTTTATATGCTTTGTTACGTAAGTAATGGTTGTTATGGATGGGATGTATAATATTTATATTCAGAATTATATTAAGTCTTTAGACATTATTTTTAATCATCTAATGAAAATTATTCTTGAATGGATACGATGGGGAATGAATCTCATCGCGTTCGTGGAGACGGTAATCCGTACGTACGCATGAGTGGAAATATCATTCTTTTGATATTAAAATAATATATAATTGGATATTATATCATATATAAAGAATAATTATCATGTTATATTTATTATTTACATCAATTATACATCATTATTATACCCATCCAAATAATAATGTATTGAATCACAATTACAACACGACGTGGAGACGGTAAGCCGTACGTACGCACGTATGGGGACATGCCATTCATAGGATGGATAGAATAATTAATATGGTTATACCATATTTATAATAACATCAAATTATATAGAAGATAATGGATTTATTATTTTATAAATGAAACAACAAATAAAGAGGAAGTGGAAGAAGAAAGGAACTTGAAAGAGGTGGTGAGATATTTATCTGTTCTTCGGGTTCTTCCTTTTGATTTGATCAAAAGGGATCCATAGGTTGGCTTTATGACTAAATTAAGGCCTCTAAGATTAAGGGAGAATAGTTTAGAGGGTATTTAGGCAGGGTTTGGCCAAGAAAAATGGATTTGAAGGTGTGAATTAGAGAGAAGAGGGAGTTCCCTTTTATAAGAGGGGTGAGGGGCACCTTATGAAAAGCTAGAAATATTATTTTATAATAAAATCATTTTCGGTTTCAAATGGCTTAAAAATGGATTATTTAAAGTCTAAGGTGGGTATGGGTCGAAAAACACTCAACCAATAGGTTTTAGACAGGTTTGGGTCACTATATTAACTTTATCTTTTAGATTTGACTCTTAGTTAAATAATTTGACATATACCATGTCTCTTTGTATTTTTATATTATATGGTTAATAAACTTACTATATACTTCCAAGAGAACCCCAAGTGGCTCATTAATGATACAAATATCATTATATAATTCCTTTGGATGAACCTTAGATTTTTATGAATATAATATGAATTAATAATATAATATTTGTTTTAAAAACTCTTTTTTGTCAATTTTGACACTATTTTGTTTTTTGTTTTTTTTTAATTCATAACAGCATTATTACTTTTAAAACAATTAATATAACCAACCCTAATATGTCATAGTAACCTATAAAATTAGTGGAATTCATAAAAAGTCTCAAATTACATTTATTGGGATATTTATAATGTCAATTATTTTAATATTTCATTAATTAGGTAATTACTGCATCATCATTGTGTCATAAATAAATTAAATTATTTAATGTCTAAAAAATATAAATAAAATACCATTATGTATTAAATATTTTTAGATTTATAATGAATATTTATAGTAGAATTTATCTTATCTGTAACCCAATATTAAAAATGGTTTAGTTAATAAACTTTGAATTTAACACTTTTAACTCTTCTTTGAATTAAATAATAATAAATGCCCTAATTTAATCCAAGTGGAAAAAAGAGGTTCATATTTTATTAATAAGGTTATTTTTGGTCGAATTATACTTATCCAATAGAATTAGAACATGCGTTAGGTTAATAATAATATCATTTCACCATTAATTACCCTATTTACTTTTAACCGTGGTAAATAAAAGTAAAAATTACAATTCACCAAAAATTATTTTCATCTTATTCAACTAAATTTTTCTTACTGATATCAACCGTGTATCTATAATTTTTTAAATTCCACTAACAGAAGCGGTAAAATTAAGTTTTATGTGAATTTGAAAATTCTCCTAAGAGGTGGGTAAAAGACGGTGAAAAGTTCAATAAAATTTTTATATATCTAAAATTATTATAAAAATACTCCAATGAATTACATTGAAATTATATAGGTATTATGCATCTATTTTTACCAAAAATAAATTTATATAAAATAAATAATTATTTATATAAAAATTCAGTTTTAAACTATAACATAGTGTTTTTCACTATTCATCAAAAATTGAAAGTTTTCAGAAAAATACCAAAAATTCACCCTAATATAATTTCGATATTCTGAATCCAAAAACAAAGTCCATTTTAAAAGATAAAATTTATAAATTTCTAAAAAGTGGGTATTACTATTCATAACGGCTAGTTTGATTGGTTATGGTGTGTTAGAACTCGAAGTTGTGTACAACACACACTATTGTATTATTCAAAGAGAAGCATATCGTGGAAGCTTGGGGTGTTACAAAGTGCGTTAAGAAATAGATCTTGGTTTAGTGGTGGCCCTCCTCTGATCTTCTATAGTGGCGACAACGAGGCTTCAAATGTGGTGGTTTTTGTTCACGGATCACCCCCGGCTCAGGTGACAGCGGGATTTTTAAGCAGCTGTGATGACTTACAGCAGCGACCGGTGGTGGCACGACTTCTAGAATATTGTGGAAAGGATTATCCTTCACAAAAGTAGGTGGTCTACTTAGGCTTGACTCCTCCTTCAAATCGTGGCGATGACTTCAATAATCACCAGATCCAGATCTGTGCCAAAATCATGTTATGTTGAATATGATTTAGTTGAGGTTTTTATGAGGATTATGGTAAGAACTGATATGGTTGAGTGGTTAGACACTTTATTTGAGTATTGATCTAATGTATGATGGTTTCAGTGTTTATTTTGGTCTGCTTTGGTTCATTGAGACAATGGTGAGGATAGTGAGTAGGATTGGTTACAGTGGTGAGTTTAAGAAGAAGCAAGGTTGCGGTTCAAGGATGTGGAAGGAAAAGAATAGTGAGACCGATAGTGCAGGGAAGTGAAACCGATCGTAAGGGAGGGAGATTGGTGCTAGGGGAATATAGGATCAGTGCGTGGAACTGAAGGGAGAGGAATATCGGTAGCAGGGGAAGAGAATAGGCATAGGTGTGAGGTGAGAGACCGATGGTCTGAGACCGATCTTTTCATCGGTAGGAGGAAAAATGAACTATCGGTGAGTGGTGAAGAAATGAGAGACCGATACCAAAAAAATAGAAAAGTGAGTGAGTGTTAGAGGAGATTAGTGTCAAAATTCATCATAGACACCGATAGTTAAAAAAAGGAGTGACTGATAGTTAAATAAAGTTTCGGTGAGTGCACGAGACACCGATAAAAGAAGAAATGGATTAGTGTCACTGAGAACAAATAATAAGACATTGATAGAAGAAAAATAAAATACCAGTCACTGATAGTTAAAAACAAGAGACTGAAGCCGATGCACATGAGAGACCGATGCTGTTTCAAAGTGATTGGTGAGTCATGACTCACCAATAGTTAAAAAAAACTTCGGTGTGATAAGGGATTGGTCAGTTGCGATCAGCGAGTCGCGACATCAGCGCGTCATGGCATCAGTGCGGCAACTCACTGATAGAACAAATTGAAATATTAACAATAAATAACTAATTTTTAAATAGATAATAAAATTAATAAGACATTAATTATCAAAATACAAATTAACTAAATTGTTAAAGACTAAATAATTAACTTAATTAAAAACTAACTAAATTATTAAACTAACTAAAAAAATTAAAAGTGACTTATTTATTAACTAAGAATATAAATATTAAGGTTAATTAATTAAATATCTAAATAATTGAAAAACAAAAACAAAGAATTAACCAAAAACATGAAAATAATTAATTAATTAAATTAAAAAAAATGAAAGCTTTAAATTAAGAACACATTATTTTATTAAACTTTAACTTAAATTGTTAACTTATTTATTTACCAAAATAATTAAAAAAGTTAATAAATAAAGTTAATTTATATTAATAAATATAATTTAAAGAGTAAAGTTTTAAATTAAAAACTAAATAATATTAATGAAAATAACTATGAACAATTAAATAAACATTTAAAATTATTAAAAAGTTAACTAGATTAAGATTATTAAAATAAAAAGTAAGTTAATATAATTAGAATAATTAGAATGACTAAATTAGCTATTAAAAGACTAAAAACTCATATTTAATTATAAAAAATGATTAATTAATAAATTAAGTGATAAAAATAAAAATTTCCATTATTTATTAAAAAGTGTTAAAATAAGTAATTAAATTGTTAAAAATTAAATAAAACATGTGGAAAAACCATGTAAAAATAGATCCACATCAAATAATATTTTTTTATTCCTGGTTTTTGTGTTATTTTTCATCATAATATATTCTTATTTTATTGATTTATGTACCGGTATGTCATTCTAAACTCATATTATCATGTTTGAGGGCTCCATTTCATGTGATGTTTTCACACCATTCACAACTTCTTCTTTCCCCTTTCAATTTCAGTGTTTGTGTGGTTAATATTGGTCAATTGAACTCGTATAAAAAATTTAAAGGCCATATAAATTTATTTCTTGTTAACACAAGTAAATTACATACAAACCTGGACAAAACATCGAGTTATTCATGTGTTTCCTTGGTGATTTTTAGTTATGAATTTGAACACAAATCACCCAATCGTCGGCCGTATCTAGTGAATTATTGTGTGTTTCCTATTGAGACCTAAGAGGAATCCTAGTATAAAATCAGTAAAATTCTGGTTATAGGTGTTACAAACTAGGTATTAAAATATTATAACCCTATCTCTTGAAGCTATTAAGGATGAGAATCATGAGATTTTCCAGGGTTGATCGCACTTAATTAATTATGTAAATTTCTGCTTTATTTTATCATTTTCCATTTTATTTTGGATTATTAAATCACCAAACCCAAAGTTTTCCAAAACCAAATTATCATTTTCTTAATCAAAACATTCTTTTTAAATTAATTATCTAAGGCTTCATCAAGGGACAACATTGGGTTCCAATTATACAACAAAATTTTTAGTAAAAACTAAACAAAAAATTTGATGCACTCGAAAACACGATCAAATTTTGGCACCATTTATAGGGGTCCAAGATCATTTTTTTCTATGTATTTTATTTTATTTATTTATTTTACTTCTTAATTATTAATCCTTTAAATATCCCCCATCCCTTTTGATTATTTTTTTATTTTTGTTTCTGATTTTATTTATTTTTGTGTGTTTATCCTTCCTCTCTCTTCCTTTGTCTCCCACTCTAATTATATAGTATATAATTATCTTTTATTTTATAATTTCACACTTCTTAAGTGATTTTATTTTATCCATATTAAATCATAAAAACAAAAAAAAACCAAAAAAAAAACAAATTTCACAACTTATTTGCATGAACCGATTAGAAAAAGAAAAACTGCTTGAATTTGACCCAGAAATTGAAAAGAAAGTTCACTAAAAAAATAGGTCATCCAAAGTAGGACAATCAAGTAACATTGAGGAACCACTTTTGAAACCTCTAGTGATCCCAAAACATTCAAAAATTGAACCAAATCAAACTCTAGAAAACATGACTGCAAATAATCTGTCTTTAAAAGAACTGACCAACCCAGATGTGGAGTACCAACCTACATATATCCATTATCCTGAAGAAGAATCAATCTTTGAGCTGATATCAGGCCTCATCCACCTTCAATCTAAACTCCATGGTCTTCATGGTGATGGCCCTCAAAAACATCTCAAGGAGTATCACATGGTGTTCTCCACCATGAAACCCCAAAATGTGTCTGAGGATCTCATTAAGTTCAGGGACTTCCCTTTATCCCCAGATGGTGTAGCCAAAGACTGGATATACTATCTTCCTACCACAATTGGGGACTAGAATGACCTTAAATGACTCTTTCTAGGGAAGTTCTTCCCAACCTACCTAACTTCAACAATTATAAAAGACATTAGTGGTATTTGGAAATCATATGGAGATACACTTCATGAATATTGGGAGAGATTCAAATGACTTTGTTCAAGTTTCCCCCACCACCAAATTGGTGAAAATTTTCTTATTAAATACTTCTATGAGGGAATTATACCCATGGATCATGGAATGATAGATGTTACATCTGGTGGTTCCCTAGTTGATAAAACTCCTTATTCTGCTCATGACTTAATAACCAACATGGATCAAAATGCTCAATAATTTGGTACACGAGAAATTGCACCAACCCAAGAAGTTCATGAAGTAAGTCATTCATCCCTAGAATAAAAGGTAGATAATAAAATTCTTGATATTCATACCCTTTTAAAGTAATTAGCTCAAGAAAAAGGTAACTCAAACTCTTCTTCCATTCCATTGAATTATGGTTATTGTTCTGATAAAACTCATTTTTATGACCAATGCCCACAACTTAACGATTCATCTGAGTCTTGTGAATCAGTATTCCTTGGGTGTACTTTTCATTAAGAACCACCCTTTAAATAATAACCATTCAGGACAAACCCAAATACTGGGTGGAAAGAACAACTATAGTACCAATAAGGAGGTGACTTGAGTTACCCTAAAGAGAACTTGTATCAACAAGGCCAAGGTATGCATCCTTATTATCCTTCAAAATCTCGAAAAGATTATCCTCCTACCAAATCTGAACTAAGCCTCAAGGATATTGTAAAGAAAATGGAAACCTAGATCCTATATTTCCAACAGAAACACAATCAGCTATTCAAGACTTATAAACTCAAGTGTGACAACTGAGAAACACCATCGTTGAGATAAAGATGCAAGGTTATAGAAAACTACCATCCCAACATGTTAATAATCCAAAAGAAAAAGGTAATATATGTGAAATCACACCTTTTAGTGGTAAATAAGTTTCTTCTTCCAATGATTCTACAAAAAAGGTATTCCCCCCTTGGAAAATCACTTTTCCTAACCTCAAAATATTCTAATGATAATATATATATATATATAATTATCATTGAGGATTCCACTAAACTATCCATTCCTCTTCCTTTCCCCTGAATACTCTCTAAATATAAGAAAATTTTTGATAATGAGATTGATAAAAAAATAATGGATACATTTAAAAAGGTTCATGTTAACATTAATTTATTGGATGTAGTTATCAGATTCCTCATTATGAAAAATTTCTTGAAGAAATTTTCACCCATAGAAGAAGGTTAAAGGTGAATGAGAGAGTCAAACTGGGAAGGAATATCTTGGCCTTGATTCAACCAGAAATTCCAACCAAATGCAAGGATCCAGGAACTTTCATGATACCTTGCACCATATGAGAGGCATTCTTTTCATATGCTAAGATAGATTTAAGTTCTCCAATTAATGTAATGCCTTACTCGGTGTACATTTATCTGTAGGTTGGATAGCTTCAACTGATAGGAATCATAGCGAATCTTTCCAACTAGAGCACAATACACTCATAAGGAGTGGTCGAGGATGTCCTCATAATAGGGAAGTATCTCATCTTCCCTGCCGAATTCCACATTCTTGATATGGAGGATACCTAAACCCAAGGACATTACCCACTTATACATTTAAGTCCATTCTTAAAAAAATATGATCACCAATGTCCAAAATGGTACACTTTCCATGATGTTCAGTGGGGAAAAGGTAAGTTTTTTCATTCTTGATGCCATGAAACACCCCATTGAAGAGAACTCCACTCTTCCTATATATTTTATGGAAGTGCCCTCTAAACACACACAAACACACATACACACCATTCTATCCTCAACCCATACACTGATTCATTTTCGTCTTCTTAACCCATGTATGATTTGAGTTTTCATTAATGTTTTGAGTGTTATGTAGGTTCAAAAAAGTGTAAATTTTGTGATTTAATTGATGAGTGTTTTCATTCTAAGGTGCCCATGACCATTGATGATTCTTAAAATCTCATGTCCATTGATTCTCTTCCCATAGAGAATAAAAATGAGTTTATAGATAGTTTCATGGAACTCAATCTCCCTATATCTCCTCCCTAAATCCAAAACTACTAGTGTTGGAACTAAAACCAATTCCTTATAATTCAAAATATGCCTATATTGAGGGTATTGACCAATTTCCTATCATTATTTCCAATAAACTCTATCCACAATAGGAATAAAAACCACTCAACCTTTTGAGAGAGTGTAAAAAGGAAATTGGATGGACATTGGATGATATTCTCAGGATTAGACCATCTATTTGTATTCACCATATACTTTTATATGATGAGGTTAAGCTTATAAGGAAAGATCAAAGTGGGTTTAATCCCACTCTCTCTGAAGTGGTAAAATTTAAAGTCAGAAAATTACTTGCTATTGGGATCATTTATCCTATATCTGAGAGTAAATGTGTCAGCCCAGTTCAAATTATGCCTAAAAAAACTGGAATAACAGTAGTGTCAAATTAAAGGAATAAATTGGTTCCAATACATGTGAAAAATAGTTGGTGAGACTGTATTGACTACTGCTAACTGAATCAAGCCATGAAAAATAACCAGTTTCCTATACCTTTCATTGACCAAATGCTGGAAAGATTGGATAATAAGTCACATTATTGTTTCCTTGATGGATATTAATGTTATTTTCAAATCCATATAGCCCCTAAGGATCAATACAATACAACATTTACCTATCTATTAGGCACATTTTTATACATAAGGATGCCTTTCTTTCAATGTAATTATTCTAGTAATTTTCAACGATGTATGTTGAGTATTTTTTCTGAGTACCTTGAGAGTTGTATGGAAGTATTTATGGATGATTTCATGGTTTATGGAACTTCCTTTTATGACTATTTGGAACACATAGGTTCTATCCTCCACCACTGTATTGAAAAATATATCAAATTAAATTGTGAGAAATGTAATTTCATGATTAAGAAGGGGAATTCTATTTAAAAATAGGGAATTCAAGTAGATAAATAAAAAATAAAATTAATTCCATCACTTACATATCCAAAATGTTTCCGTCATGTGGGATATTTCTTTGGTCATGTTGGTTTTCACCACTGATTCATTAAATACTTAAGTAAGACCACACTTCCCCTATCTCTATTGTTGCAAAAGGATTATGAATTTTTATTTGATAGAAATTGTGAGGATTCTTTCAATTTACTAAAAACGAGTCTCACATAACCTCCTATAATACAACCACCATGGTGGGATCTTACCTTAAAACTTACGTGTGATTCCTCTAACATTATAGTTGGGAAAGTTTTATCAAAAAGGGTTCAAAAATCCCCTCATGTCATTGCACATGCCTTGAATACCCTGGAACCTTCCTAGGAAAGCTACATAACCACTAAAAAGATCTTCTTTCTATTATGTTTTCCTTGGAAAAATTACGTTCATATATTATTGGGTAAAAAATCATTATATTTTATGATCATGTTTCCCTTTGTTTTCTCCTAAAGAAACATGAAGTTAAGACCCAATTTTTTTGGATGTTCCTCCTCTAGGAGTTTGACATTGAGATTAGAGATAACAGAGGAGTAAAAAATGTGGTAGATGACCACATTAGTAGGATTTCCCCACTATTGGACCACCATTTTGACTCATCCCTCCCCATTGGAGAATTATTCCCTCATGAGAACCTTTTTGATGTTGTTTACCTTACCCCTTGGTATGTAGAAATTTTGAATTTTCTAGTAACATCTAGGGTCCCCACAGATTTCATCACTTCAAAATAATGGAGACTTAAGAATGATTCTTGATGGTATATTTGGGATGACTCATATTTGTAGAGAATCTTTAGTGACTGAGTCATCCGTCAGTGTGTCCCTAACCATGATTTCACCTCTTTTTGAGCTACTTCCACACATTGTCTTATGGGGGTCACTTTGGCTCTCAACGTATAGCATAGAATGTCCTTAACTCAGAACTTTATTGGAAAACATTGTATAGAGATGCCCATAGGTTTTGTAAGTCATGTAATTGATGTCAATTCATAGGGAATGTATCTAAGAGGAATGAAATTCCCCAATAACCCATGTTATTTTGTGAGATATTCAATGCATGTGGCATTGACTTCATGGGGCCTTTTCCAAATTCATTTGTCTTTATGTACATATTATTGGTTGCAGACTATAACTCTAAATGGTTGGAAGAAAAGGCTACCCGGACTGATGAATCTTGAGTGGTTGTTGATTTTTTGAGGTCCTAGATTTTTAATAGGTTTGATTTGATGAGATTCATCATTAGTTATTAGGGTTTACATTTTTTTAATCACAACATGAAAAATTTTCTTCATAAGTATAGGGTTGTTCATAAATTCTCCACTGCATACCACCCCCAAACTAATGGACAAAAAGAAATCTCAAATCAGGAAGTTAAGTGAATCTTGGAAAAAATGGTACAACCTATTAGGAAGGATTGGATATTTCACTTTTATGATTCATTTTCGGCATATCATACAACTTTTAAAACCACTATAGGAATTTCACCATTTTGGATTGTGTTTGGAAAGTATTTTCACCTCTCAGTATAGGTATATCACCATGAATATTGGGATATTAAAAAATGTAATATGAATCTCTTAGATTTAGGTGAGCATAAGAATTTGCAAATTTAGGAGTTGGAAGAAATTTGGCATGATTCATTTGAGAACTCTTGAATATATAATGAGAAGAAAAAGGCCATGGTAGTATGATTCATCAGTAGAAGTTCCATATTGGTGAGAAGGTCCTTATATAAAATTCTTGGATAAATCTCCACCTACGTAAGCTTCATTCCTAATTACTCGATCCTTATATTGTTACAAATACTTACCCTTTTGGTGCCATATAGGTTTTTCATGAGCAGAGTGAAAAAAGAATTACAGTCAATGGAAATAGACTTAAACACTTTTTGAGGATTTTCCAAATCATCAAGTGGAAAAAATACACCTTTAAGAAGCTTTATTCTAGTAAATCCCACCAAGTTTTATCCTTCCCACATTCTCTTTTATTATAGTGAGGACACTACATGCTCTAGGTGTGGGGGAATGGATATATTCTTAGGTTAGTCATCAATTTTCATGACCTTTCTTATCTTTATATTTTTTTCTTACTAGATTTTATTATCACTTTCCCCTTGTTTCCCCCCTCACTTTTGTGCCATAATTTTAATTTTTGATGCCCAATTTTTCATGGAAAATGATTCCCACATAATCATGGAAGTTATTAAAAATTCATAATGAATTTCCGTATTTCATGTTTTTAACATTTTAATTTTTTTATTTTAATGATGAAATGTGTGTTTAACAAGAATTTAATATTGGAGTCTGTTTTTTAGAAAATTGGTTGTTCTTTGATGATATAAATGGTTGTATCTCTTTGAAACCTTTAAGAATAGTGGTACCCTTTGTGTCTTAGGTAGGAAAAAAAACATATTCCTCAACCTTTTATCTTGTTATAACTATTAAAATTAATGTCGCGAGGAGATCAAACAAGGTTTGAGTGATGATTTTGAGATTTGTTCCAAGTTTAAATTTTGAAAAAAAATAATAGAAACAAATGATGGGAGTAATGAAATGTATAACATATGGGGAAATCTACATTGATAGCTTAAGGTTTGACTTTTGGTAATTCTTAAGTGAGTGAGTTTTGAAATTTTATTTCAAAGGATGTAGGGTAGGTTCGATGGACAAAATAATTTAAGTAGAATAATGTTAAAATAACCTATATTTACTAGATAGAAAGTGGAATGAATAGAATGGAATGGTTTTAAAACAAAAAAATGGAGAGTTTATTTAATGATTTAATTTTTACTTCCTTGATCATATTGGTATCATGCATCTCTTTGAATTTCATTCTGATACAATTTATGAGATACATTTTTTCATGATCACTGAGAATAACTCCTTTGTGTGATTTTTAATTTGATCACATTTCTTTCATGAATAAAATTTTCATTTAATGTTAAATATTCATGAATTTGGGAATATATACATGAATTATTTTGTAAATGTGACTTTTCCCAGGAGTGTAAATGTTTAGGTGTGGGGGTGTGATTGCACCATAATTCATTATTCATTTTCACCCTTACACCACCATTTTAAACTGGTTTTTATTGAAAATTAATATTATAATAATAAATTGAAATTAATGATCGATGAAATAATTTTGTGATTTTTACTATTAAAAAGGATAACTTCACTTGTTTTGATGATTTCATTGAAGGTGAAGGTGATTTGGAGAGCCCACGATGATACAAAAGGAAAACGGACCAAACTACATGGAATCCCATGGACACATGTCCACGGTTTTACATGTTATGAAAAATTAGTGCATCGAAATGGGATGATTTTTTTGAGACGATCCATAACATTTTTGGGGAAAAAATTTTATAAATAAACCCAATCCGAATTCATCTATTACAATTCCCAAATTAACCGATCTATAAAATAAAATAAATCTACATAGAGTCAAAGGTTTGCCTCTGTATTTTAGACATATCTCTTATTATATACATTATTTGGCCACCAAATTTTACAAGGAGATATAAATTAAGTCCTAAAAAAAGTTTTTTGTTTTGTCAAAATAGAGATAAAATTTTATAGTGGCCCAAAACCATGGGCCAAGTGGTTTATTGAAATCAGTGTTCCCAAAACCACCTCCCATTTTGGATATAAAATAACACCTTGGGAACCACATTTGGAAGTTATACCAAGGAGAAATGTTCTATCATTTTGGAGTACCAAAGGAGTCTTCTACTCAATCCTAAAAGTTCTATAGGCCATGGGAGGTTCTGCTTCATCATAATTTTCATTCACTCCTCCCATGGAGTTCTAAACACCTTGTGATAATCCAGGGGGGATGTGATGTAAATACCAAGCTTCATATTTGTGATATTTGAGTGATATTTTTAATTATAGGGTTTTATATTGTTTCTCATAATACTATATTCTTATTTTATTGAGTTATGTACTGGTATGTCATTCTCAACTCACATGATCAAGTTTGGGGGTACCCATTCATGTGGTGTTTCACACACCGTTCACCACATATTCTTCCCCCTTTCAATTATGGTGTTTGTGTGGTTCATATTGGTCAATTGAACTCTCATAAAAACTGTCAAGGCCATGTGAATTTATTTCATGTTATCACAAATAAATAACATAAAAAAACAAACAACACATCAAGTTTTTCATGTATTTCCTTGATGAGTTTCGGTTATAAAGTCGAACACAAATCACCTAATCATCTTCTATATCTGTTGAATCATTGTGTGTTTCAAAATGAACCCTAGGAGGTATCCTATAATAAACTCAGTAAAATTATGTTCCTAGGTGTTAAAAACTAGGGATTAAAATATCATAATTCTATCTCTTCAAACTATGAAGTATGAGCATCATGAGATTTCCCCAGGTTGATCACGCTTAATTAATTTTGTTAATTTATGCTTTGTTTTATCACTTTCCATTTTCTTTTGTATTATTAATTCAACAAACCCAAAGTTTTCCAAAACCTCATTCCATTTTTCTTAATCAAAACTTTCTTTTTAGTTTAATGATATAAGGCTCCATCAAGAGAAAAAATGGGGTTCCTTTTATACTTAAATTCTAGTAAAAACTAAACAACATATTTAACATGCTCGACAACGAGATCAGTGCCACTGGAAGAACTCCAATTTCCTAATTAATATGAGTTATTTGATCCCCTATTGGTGCTATGGGTTGGAATATATTCTGCATCACTTCTCATTTACTGAGTGTACCTATAGAACCTTTTTATATGACACATCCCATCACATGATCAACACTCCACTAGTGGTTAAAGGAACTAACCTCGCACATGACCAGGTCATTCACACTAATAGAAGATGACCAAACTACCTCCCTGAGATAAATATCCTCTCTCTTGGAAACTCAGTCCACCACCGACCAAGTGGAGGTCCTCATAATGATGCTTCCTACTATTGAAATATTTACCAATAGATTGCTGAACTTAAACTGTCTTCACCCCACTAGAAGCCTCCTTCAGGTTCCCCTTCGAAATGATATCCTAATACACTACCTCAGTAAAACTCTTCAAATTAAATATATTTAACTAGGACTTGATATCAAATCTAATTCCATCCTATAAATTCTTAGCTGTAGCTACCTCACTTCACATCAACATTGGGGAAAAACATTTCAAGTCAATGAAGTAGCCAGTATAATCCATCACTAACATACTCCTTGAGGTCAATCACATGAACTCTTCATATTTTCTTTTTTTTTTCAAGGTATTGGGGTAAAATTTCTAAAATAACTTCTAAAAAAATCCCTTCCATTTTATTCCATCAGACTGTTCATCTAGAGCCTAAAAACCTGACCATAATTTTACTATTCCTCATAACATGTGTGCTACCAACTTGACTCTCTTCGTGGTAGGAGTCTCTAAGTGGTCTAGTATAATATCGATGGAATCAATCCATAACTCTACTACCTCAACTCCTCCCTCTCTAGAAAATATTGGAGGGCGATGTATCTAAAACTCTCTCTTTAGGTAAAACACATTTGGCACAACCCACTCTAGGTCTCTCCTCTATAAACTACATAAAATAGATAAAGTTATCATGGAACTGCTCTTCCTCCTATTATAGAGAATCAATAGGGGTTCTTATCCCACTACCAAGGGAGAATCCTTAGTGGTTTCCTACTATTTACCAACCAGTAAACATTATTATGGTGACATATCTCTACAATTCTAAATGCACGTCTCAAAACACATAACATAATGTTTTCAAAATTTTAAAAAATAAGGATCACAACTTGTCATAGCCAAACCACTCTACACACCCTATCATAATGGTTAAAATTACATCCCACCATTACCCTCAACCATTCCTATCATGGACCATGGATAACACATGGTATATTGAAATTAAATCATCACAACACTTTTTTTAGAAATCATTTAAACATTACACATTCAAAAAACTTAGATCCTTTTCAGATGGAAATATTTTAACCATTTAAATTTATCAATTTTCATCTTTGTCAATTATCCATTTCCTTAGTAGGAAATTTTTATTAAAACAACAAGAAAACCATAAAATTGTTTTCATTTTCCCACATCCCTTCATAACATTATTTTCCATGAGTTCCTAACATGATGCAAGTCACATAAATCTGGAGTGCCTGAAATGATGCATCCATCTACCAATCATGTTCCATGCTAGTTGTTGGGAAACAATACCTCAAGATAATATTTCATAATTTTTGGGTTGGTTGTGTTTGTTGACAAACTAGGTTTTCATGGTGAATTTTAGAGTTCCAAATATGTTGTTTAAAATCCATGTTGACAAATAACCATGAAAAAGTAATAGAGGATCTAGAGGCATTACAAAAGAACAGATACAAGGTGGTGCTGTTTCCAGTGTTTTCCAAATTTTTGGGGTCCAAAATTTAGATTTTGATGAGAATCACGAAAAGTAAATTCCTTGAAGATCTCATCCAAATATGGAAAAGGCTTGAGTTTTGTGAATATGGGATTTATAAAGTGGATTTTGGAAAGACTGGAAGAATGTTGACAGTGAGCTCTGCGATTACGAAGAGCTTAGTGAACAGTAGAGGTGAAGTTCATTGCGAGGGATCATTTTAGAGACAACAAAAAGGAATTGACAGAACACTCTGCATTTACAATGAGCTCTACGATCCGAAAATTTCCATGGTGATTCAAGATATAGAGAGAATTTTGGTGGGAATTTCGGAGCTTTGCGATTTGAGATAACGTGGTACTGAATTTGTGCGGAAGGTTCTCGATTCGGTGTAATCGCCTATATATAGGCCTCGAACCCCTTGAGAATAGTAGATAGTTTTTTCATGAAATATTTGTAGCTCTTTAATCGAAAAGGAGGTTCGTGGAGGTAGTGTTCTTTACGAAAGGTAGGAGCTTTGTGGCGGCTAATCTAGATCTGCGAAAGAGGTGTGTTCTGAGTTGGCTTAGTGAGCTTCGTGAAGGAAGTTTCTTTGTGACAACTTGAGCTCTACAATGGCCTAAGATCAATGAAGGTGTGTGATTTTTGAAGAAGCAGATACTTATCTAAGGCTTGTTTGAGCTTTGTGAAATTGGGACCTTCACGAAGTAGGGATCTTTGCAATGGTGTTTCCAGAGTTTATTCCCCAGTGATTTGTAGAAAATGGGTATTCATCAGTGGCTGAAATTTGGAATTCAATAGAGAATCTATCTGTAATTGAGTACGTATTAATTAGTGATAATTAAGAGACCTATAGATTTGTTAAATGTGAGTGGATCTTCTGAATAAGAAATGAGATCAATTCAGTGGAGAGAGTAGTGATTTCTCAAATTATAAATGCTTGTAAACCAAGAGGGACAATGAGTCCGCTTCAAAATTGTAAATAGTAGTGTTCTTTTAGTGGATTTGGTACACTGGCACATTGCCAGTGTATGGTCCTTGGACGTAACCCATTGAGGGTGAACCAAGTAAAATTGTTGTGTCTTGTGCATGCTTTAATATTTGTTCATACTCTACAATGGGAAGGAGAGAGAAGAGAGTTTTTTCTAACAACAAAACAAGATAAAGAGGGGAAGTTGTTTTAATCTATCATACTCTGATTCAACCCCCCTCTCAGGGTATCTAGCCTAGTGTAACTAACAATTGGTATCATAGGGATAGGTTGATATCAGTGTTTCTATCTCAAATGGAGGTCACCAATCATAAAGGGATTTTGATCTTCGATGGGAATAAATTTCTGATATGAAAGAATCAGATGAAACACTACTTCTGATATTTGGGAATGAATGTGTTCATATAAACAATGCATGGTATAACATCTGATATTAACAATGGTTCATTATTAGAAGCTGAGCGAAGAGAATTGGATGTTGACGCCAAGGGAATCAATGATTTAGGGGGATCCCTATCCAATTCTATCTATATGAATGTGATGTCATGAAAACATCACATTCCATGTGGGAAAAACTTTTCAACATATAATAAAGAGATTAAAAGGTTAGAGAAGCAAAGATGAAAGTGTTGTGGAACAAGTATGAAGATCTTAGAATGAACCTAAATGTGTCTGTAGATGAATTCTTTAATAGGGTAAATGATTTAGTGGAATACATTGGAGGTCTTGGTGAAGTCATTGAAGACATAAATATTGTAAAGCACATCCTGAGGAAACTTCCACCTTACTTCAATCCAAAGGTTTCTGTATTAGAAGATAAGGATCTGAAATTTCTGACACTAGATAACTTGCATAGTAACTTTATAGCATATGAAATGAGAAATGATGATAATGATGATGTGGAAAAGGGGAATCCAAAGAGGTGGCATTCAAAGATAATAAGAAGCACACTATTGAAGATTATTAGGAAGAAGAAGAGACATATGAAGTGATGTCATTCATTTCTTCCAATCTTTAAAGAGGAAAAGGAATGTTTAAAGGGAAACTTCCACATGCCTGCTTTATATGTGGAAGGGTAGGTCATCTTGCGGCAAGGTGTCCCAAAAATTTCCAAGAACATGATGACGTCGATGAAGCCAAAATTCCCAAGAAGAAGTATTAATCCTATGTAAAAGGAAATAAAAAGTTCATAGAAATTTATTTAATAAGAATAATATTATTTCACAAGAATGTGATAGTTTAGATGAGTCTGGGGTTGAGTAGTTTGAAGAGGTATAGAACTGCAAAGATCGTGGAGAAAATGCTATGGTGGCAGTTGTTGGTAGTACTCAGAGAAAAGAAGAAACTGATATTGATGAAGAAGAAGAATTTTAAGAAAGAGTTGATATGAAAGCTGAGTTAGAGGCTTCTCTTGAAGTGATAGATGTTTAGAGATCCAAATCAAAGAAATCCAACAAAGTAGTTCATGACGCCATACTCTATATGAAATAATAAGAAGATGAGAAGTCTGATTTGATGGAAGAAACTGAGAAACTCAAGTCATCAACACTAGAATACTCAGAATCAGTTAGTGAGTATAAAGTCAAGGTTTAAGAACAAAAAAGGGAAATTGATGGCTTGAATAACACAATTAAAGATAAAATAAAGCGTATCAAAGAACTTGAATGAGAAGTAGTCAGTTTTTAGAAAAAGGGTTAAGAATCAAGAAAAACTCTTGACTCCTACGGTGACATTAGGAAAGCAGATCATTCAAAAAACTGATAAGATGAAAGTTGAGAATAGTGGTTCTGTGGAAAGAAAGCATCAATTATGGTTAGATGATAGGGCTGATATTGGGATTGACCTAAAACAAAAATTTGTAAAATTTGAAGTTAGACCGCAAGCACCCGTTCCAAGATTGAAGGTGTATTTGGGTATGAAGAAGAATTTGAAGATTCGGATAACCCAAGGGAGACCTAGTGGTGTAGAAGTGATGCACATGAATTCACCCTATATCAGGTTTTATTTTTGTGGAAATATGGTGTAACGCCTTGACCCCAGTTACCCAGAGTCAGTGCATTATTACAAAACATTGGCATGATCACAAGAGATCAAATCCTGAAAGACCGACCAGTTTAGTAGCCTTAGAAGTAAAAGATATATTCATAAGTTTTATATTACATTATAAAATTAGAAACAACAAAAACATTGTCTCTATTGACCACATTCATATCCCTTAGAATATCCCTATAGGTTAGTCAGAATATACTTCTTCGTATCTTGGGAAAAATAAAACAAAGAAAGGGGTGAGCTCAGATGCTCAGTAAGGATAATAATATAGTGGAAACTTTCATAAATAAGAATAAACATTTAAGCCAATGTATAAGACTAAAACAAAATCCTTTTAAACATAAAATTTAGCATAAAATGGAAAATATAAATCAAATAATTCCATTTACTTATTCACAAGTAAATTCTACTGGTCGAATAATCGCATGTAATATCAATATCTAATTTCATAATGGTAGAATGCATAATTCCAGACTTCATAACCACATAGTCAAGGCCTCATGTCAAGACTACAAATAAGATTTTTTCAAGGCCTTGTGCCAAGATACTAGTTTGTATCATGTGACCTAACGATGCATTGATGAGCTATAGTGGGCTCTACCTATCACTTACTAAGTCAAATGCATTCCTCATATGAAAAGGTTTAAATATAACATAAACATTTGTATTAAAACTATCATACAAAATGTTAATACGTTAACCACAAACCATGTATGGTATAAAAATAATACATTCATAGTTAAGAATATCACAAAAACTTCAATAAAATATGGAATATTTGTATCATAATAAATCAACTTCAAAAAAGTTTAAAATCCAACAAACGATGTTGACATAGATGAAATGAAAACCATTTGAAATAAATACCTCTTTCTATTTTGAAATAATTTAAAAGTCACGTAATTATAAAAGAAATAATTTATTTTGAAAATATTATTATAAGATTGTATGGGATGATTCGACAATGTTATAATGGTGGAAAATAGATGCACCCGCCGTATAAGATAAAAAAAGACATTCTTACCTCAATTTTGTCGAAAAGGTCATAAAGTACCTTGTTTAGAAAATGACAGAAAGATTCATTTCAAAAAATATTTGGTCAAATAAGGGTATAAATGAATTTAAATCATAGTCTATTAAATAGTAAAAATGTTTTGAATTACATTTTTAAGAAAACACGGATTTAGATGATAAAGAGGTCCCAGTAGATACTTACGTATTAATAACCTCAGATAAGTAAAGAGATTGTAGAATTAACCCTTACCTTGTAATTTTACTTAGTTGAGGGTATGTTAAAATCTTGAATAATAGTTAAATAATTGTTATTAAATTATACAAGAACTATATACATAAATATGATATCATATATGATCCTCTAATATTGCTTTGTTAATAATATTTCAATAGTATCATCGTTTCCGGTGTTAACTGATTCGTTTTACTTTATAAAATAGGTTATGTAAGCCATGTTTGTAATTTATAGGATTTATTTGATTCATATTCAGAATTATATTAGGTTCTTAAACATTATTTTTAACCATAAAATGAAAATTATTTTTGAATGATTACGTTGGGGAATGAATCTCATCCCGTTCGTGGAGACGGTAATC
Organism: Viscum album; assembly: GCA_963277665.1. NCBI lineage: Eukaryota > Viridiplantae > Streptophyta > Magnoliopsida > Santalales > Viscaceae > Viscum > Viscum album. The sequence continues at coordinate 836,627,219 of OY728153.1, forward strand.
CGTACGTACGCACGAGCGACAATATCATTATATTGATGATGAAATAATTTGTAATTAGATGGTATATCATATATAAATAATAATTAACATGTTGTATTTATTATTTAAATAAATTCTACTCATTATTATACCCATCCAAATAATGAAGTGTTTGAATAACAAACTACACCACGACGTGGAGACGGTAAGCCATACGTACACACATATGGTGGCTCTGTCATTCATAGGATGGATAGAATAATGAATATAGTTGTTCCATATTTATAATAACATCACAGTATGTAGAAGATACTGGATTTATTATTTTGGTATGGAAACAACAAAGAAATAGGAAGTGGAAAAAGAAGAGAACTTGAAAGAGGGTGGTGAAATTATTACCTCTTCTTCGAGTGTTTCCTTTTGAGTTGATCAAAAGGGCTCCTCAGGTTGGCTTTCTGATCAATGTAAGGAATCTAGGTCAAAGGTAGGATAGTTTAGAGCATATTTGGGTAGGGGTTGGTGGATAAAAATGGCTTTGGAGGTGTGATTTTGAGATAAAGGGGAAGTACCCTTTTATAAGAGAGGTGACGGTAACTTTAGGAAAATCTTGAAATATTATTTTATAATAAAATAATTTTCGGTTTAAAATGGCTCAAAAATGATTTATTTCGAGGATAATGTGGGGATGGGTCTAAAACCTCTCAACAAATAGGTTTTAGATAGGTTTTGGTCACCATATTATCCTTATCTTTTAGATTTAACTCTTAATTAAATAGTTCAACTTTTATCGGGTCTTCTTGTATTCTTACACTATATGGTTAATAAACTTAATCTAAACTTTCAAGAGAACCTAAAGTGGTTCATTAATGACATATATAATGTTATTTAATCCCTTTGGATATACCTTATATTTTTAGAAATATTATATCAACCAAAAAAATAGTATTTGTTTTAAAAACTCATTTATTTCAATTTTGAAACTATTTAGTATTTGTTTTTTTTTGAAAATCATAACAGCATGATTACTTAAAAAAATTATTTAATGAACCCTAATAAGTCATATTAACCTATAAAATTAGTTTAATTCATCAAAATTCTCAAATTACATTTATTTGGACATTTATAATATTAATTATTTTAATCTTTCATTAATAAGGTAATTACTGCATCATCATTGTGTCATAAATAAATTTAATTATTTAATGTCTAAAAATTATAAATAAAATACCATTATGTATGAAATATTTTTATCTTTATAATTTATATTTATAGTCGAATTTATTTTATCTATAACCCTATATTAAAATCAATTTAGTTATTAAACTTTGAATTTAACACTTTTAACTATTCTTTAAATAAAATAATAATAAATGTCCTAATCTAATCCAAGTAGACCAAAATGGATCATATTTTATTCCTAAGGTTGTTTTTGGTAAAATTACACTTATCCAATAGAATTATGACATGTGTTAGGATACTTATGATATCATTTTTACCCTTAATTACCCTATTTACTTTTAACCGTGGTAAATAAAAGTTAAAGGTTACTATTCACAAAAAAATATTTTCATCTTATTGAACCACATTTTACTTACTGATGTCAACCGTGTCTCTCAGAGTTTTAAAATTCAACTCACAGAAGTGGTAAAATTATGTTTTATGCAAATTTGCAAATGCTCCTAGAAGGTGGGTAAAAGACGGTAAAAAGTTCAATAAAATTTCATATATCAAAACTTATTATAAAATAACTGCAATGAATTATATTTAACATATATAGGTATTATGTATCTATTTTGACCTAAAATAAAATAAATTAAAATAACTAATTATTTATATAAAATGTCAGTTTTAAACAATAACGCACTGTTTTTTCACTATTCATCAAAAATTAAAAAATTTCAAAAAAATACCAAAACTTCACCCTAAGCTAATTTTGATATTACGAATCCAAAAATGAAGTACATTTTGAAAAATAAAATTTATAAAATTTCAAAAAGATGGTATTACAATTCATAACGGCTAGTTCGATTAGTCGTGGTGTGTTAAAACTCCATGTTGCGTACAATGCAAGCTACTGCATTATTCAAAGGGAAACCTACCATAGAAGATTGGGGTGTAACATTCTCCCCTCCTTAAAATAATTTCATCCTTGAAATTTTTAGAATATTATTGCATAAAAAGATTCATGTGGTTCTTCGTCATAAGTTCCTCAGGTTCCCACATTGCCTCTTCCATCTTATGGTTTCTCCATAGAACTTTCACCAGACGAGTTGTCCGGTTTCTCAACACTTGTTCTTTGGTATCAAGAATTCTGATAGGCTCTTCACAATAAGACAAATCAGGTTCCAGTTCTATTTCTTCATAGGTGAGTACATGTGTTGGGTCAGGCATGTATTTTCTCAACAGTGATACGTGGAACACATCATGAACTTTGGAGAGAATTGGAGGCATTGAAAAATGATAAGTTACATCTCCAATTCGTTCTAGAATTTCAAAAAGTCTGATGTACTTGGGACTCAATTTACCCTTCTTACCGAAATGTATGACACCCTTCCATGGAGATACCTTCAAGAAAACATGGTATCCTACTTGAAATTCCAAATCCTTCCTTCGGTTATCGGCATAACTCTTTATCGTACTTTAGGCTGCGTTGATGTGGGTTTGGATAATCTTCACTTTTTCCATTGTTTCCTCAACATGTTTTGGGCCTATGAGTTTTCTTTCACCAACATCACCCCAACAAGTTGGTGTGCGAAATCTCTTTCCATATAATGCTTTATATGGTTCCATCTGAATACTTGAATGGAAGCTATTGTTATAGGAAAATTCTACTAGAGGTAAATATTGATCCCACATGCCTTGAAAGTCAAGTGAGCAAGATCTCAACATGTATTCAAAGGTTGGAATAGTCTGTTCTGATTTTCCTTCAGTTTGAGGGTGGTAGGCAGTACTCAAACGAAGTTCAGTATCCAGGGCCTTCTGAAGACTTTTCCAGAATCTTGATGTAAAACGGGGATCATGATTAGAAACAATTAATAGGTGTACACCATGAAGTCTTACAACACCATTAATATATAGTCCTACCAGACGTTCAAGTGTTAAATCTTATCTTATAGCAAGAAAATTGAAAGACTTGGTAAGACAACCAACAATGACCCATATTGCATCATTCCTTATAGGGGTCTTTGGTATCCCCATGAAAAAGTTCATCGTAATATCATCCTATTTCCACTCAGGTTGGGAAGAGGTTTCATGACTCCTCTAGGATGTTGTATCCCAAATTTCACTTGTTGACAAACCATACATCTTGACACATAATCATAAATCTCTCTCTTCATATTGTCCCACCAAAAATTTTCCTTCAAATCTCTATACATCTTAGTGCTACCAGGGTGTATAGAGAAATTGGAGTTATAAGCATCATCCAATAACTCCCTTTTTAGATCTGTTATGTCAAGAACACAATGTATCTTCCCAAATCTCAAAATTCCATCTTGATACATGAAGTCACTCAATCTCCCATCATTCAAAACTTTAATCTTCTTTTGAAACTCCTCACCATCAGTCTGAGAACTATTTATCCTTTATATTAAAGATGGTTTGGAAACCATTTGAAAAAGTATTGATTTTTCACCTTCCATGGTTATTCCCATATCCGTCTTTATTAGATCCATGAAAATAGGATCCCTTTCAACTCTCATCTTGTTCAAAACTCCATGATCGTTTCTGCACAAAGTATCTTCCACCTTATTTACATTCCCCGGGTGGTAGTGTATAGTGAAATCGTAATCCTTGAGTAGTTCAAGACATCTTCTTTGCCTCATGTTGATTTCTTTCTATGAGAAAATATACTTAAAACTCTTGTGATCAATATAAATCTCACATTTATCACCATATAGATAGTGTCTCTATATTTTCAGAGCAAGGATTACAGCTTCTAACTCTATATCATGAGTAGGATAGTTTTGTTCATGAATTTTTAGCTGTCATGATGCATAGGCAATAATGCAATCATTATACATAAGGACACAACCAAGACCTTTCTTTGAAGCATCACTATAAATAACAAACCCATCATTCCATGATGGTAGAGTCAAGATAGGAGAATTGACTAATATTCTCTTTAGTTATTCAAAACATTCTTCACACTCTTTTTTCCAAACAAATTTCACCCCTTTACGTATGAGCTTGGTTAATGGGTTAGCCAACTGGGAAAAATTCTTGACGAAATATCGATAATAACCTGTTAAACCAATAAAACTATGTACCTTAGTTATATTAATCGGTACTGGCCATTCTTGGATTTCCTTGGTCTTTGAAGGATCAACAAAGATTCCATCCTTAGAGAAAATATGGCCAAGAAAAGAAATATCTTGAATCCATAATTCACACTTTCTAAATATACCATATAATTCATTTCTTCTAAGGGGTTTTAGAATAGTGAGCAAGTGATTTTCATGATCTTCATAACTTTTTTATTATACCAAGATATCATCAATAAATACCACTAAAATGTCATCAATAAATTCCTTAAAACTCTATTCATTAGATCCGTGAATACAGAGGGTGCATTAGTCAATACAAAAGGCATTACTGTAAACTCATAATTCCAATACCTGGTTCGAAACCCTATTTTCGGAATGTATTCCTTCTTCACACACAACATATGGTATCCAAATCGAAGTTCAATCCTTGAAAAATATTGAGCTCCATGAAGTTGGTCGAATAAATCATCAATACGAGGTAGGGGATACTTGTTCTTTATTGTTATAGCATTGATCTCCCTATATTCAATGCACAACCTCATTAATCCATCTTTCTTCTTAACAAAAAGGATAGGGGATCCCCATGGAGAAACACTAGGGAAAATAAATCCCTTATTTCTCAATTCCTCTAGTTGTTTCTTTAGTTCCATTAATTCCACAGTGACCATTCTATAAGGGGTCTTCGATGTGGGCCTTGAACCAGGAATTAAATCAATGGGAAACTCAATTTATTATTCTGGGAGATGCCAGGTAAATCCTCTAGAAACACATCAACATATTTTTTCACAATAGGTATGTCCTATATTAGAACATTATTTTCCTCACCCATAGTTATTTAATTCGATTCTTCCCCAAAAAATGAACTTAGTAGAGCTATTGGGGTTCAATATAGATAAGAATCAGGTGGTGATGTTTCTTCTCTAAAGATAAAGTACTCCTTGTCATCATTGAAAATTGTAACCTCCTTCTTCTTACAATAAATTTTCGCATCATGGTCCAAAAGCCAATCCATTATGAGGATTATATCAAATTAAATCATACATATGACTATGAGATCAGTAGATAAAGAACATTTATATGCCCTAATGTGAACTAATTCAAAAAAACATTGTTGCGATGATACTTCCCTTAGGAGTTTTGACTGAAAACTTCCTTGTTAATTCAAATTGAAAATATCTAATTTTCATTGCAAACTGGGAAGATATGAAACAATGAGATGATCCAGAATCAAATAAATCATTGACTAAACTTGAGGAAACCATTAAATTACCTTCCACCACATCTTTCGGAGCTTCAACCTCAACAGTAGTGATCACATAAGCCTAGAATTTCTCCCTTGGCCTTTTCTAAGTTATGTTCCCTTGGAGATTAGGAGATTATTTTGCATAATGCCCCTTTTCTCTACAATTTTAGCATTCAACATTGACAACCTCTTTCTTCCCCTTTCAATCATGAGCTTGGTGGCCTTTTCCCCCACACTTGTAACAGACTCTCATTCCCTTTAGGAAAGTACTGGGGTGTTTATTCCCACATTTACCACAATATGGATATTCAAATTTTCACATCTTACTCTTATTTCAATTTCTAGAGTGTTCAATAGATCTCTTTTTCTCATTATTTTCTTTAAAGTCGTGAGACTTAGAGAATTCTGTTTCTGTCTTGATAGTGCATGAGACAATATCTTCACATGATGAGAAGGATTGTGAGACAAATTCTCAATGGAGAAATGGATTTAACCCATAAAATAATCGATCAATCTTACTCCTTGGGTTACATATATAATCTTCTGAATGCCTTGCTAACCTTGTAAAGTTAGCCTCATAATTTGCAACATTCTCATCCTCCTTTTGCCTCAGACTCAAAAATTATCTTTCCATATCCGCTTGATGATCATGAGGAAAGTATTTTTCTAAGAAAATCTCTTTATAATCCCTCCATTCCATGTTCGATACTTCTTCATCTTACTTTGTGTTTTGTATTAATTACCACTATTTATATGCATCTCCCGTGAGGCGATAAATTTCCATGACAACTTTTTCCCTTTCGCTACTCCTCAAAGCATGAAATATTTTCTCTAAGGAAATTATCCCTTTATCAGCTACTAATGGATTTGTACTCCCATTGAATGTTCGTGGTTATTGACTCATGCATCAGTCTAATATTGATCCTCTGCGTTGTGGATTGGGTTTCTCTATACAGGTAAGGTTATTATTCATAACCTGAGTGAGTTGTCTTAGTATGGTGGTAAGCTGATCAGAACCAGTTAAATCACCAGCTCCACTATAATTATCTTGAGTAGGAGGGAAATCCTTACATGGATTACGTGCATTGATACAGTTTCCATTCTTTCCACTATGAACCATTTCTAAACAATGGAATACAGTAGATTAGTTTATGAATTGCAATACATAATTCCAAACTTGTAAAACACTTAACATAAATTGAAAAGTTTATGGATATAATCCATAATCATAAAAATGTTTTCTTTTAGGAGGTATATACTCATAAATCCATCATAATGGTTTGTAAAGAAAATGTTAATTTTCTGAATCATATCCCCTGGTAGAGTCATAACCAAGAGTGCAACAAGGCTCGTTGTCATGTACCAGGATACCTCGGGTCAAGCCTGAAACTCATTGTTAGAGTTTTCACTCCTAGGTACATTTGTGTTAGAGCCACCTCTACCTACTCATATCTAGATAGGGATGAATTCCTTGGAAAAAACACAAAAAATCTACATTAAAAAAATTCTAGGAATTTATTCTATAATAATACTCAAAGTCTATCTTAAGGTAATGTACTCTAATCAGAGTTTATCTAAATCTAGCTTCCAAGGTTTGTACTAAACTTCCTCTGATACCAAATGTAATGCCCCAAGCCTAGTTACCCAGAGTCGGTGCATTATTACATAATATTGGCATGATCAAAAGGGATAAAATCCCTAAAGACCAATCAATTTAGTAGCCTTGGAAGTACTAGATACATTCATAAGTTTTATATTACATTATAAAATTAAAAACAATAACAACTTTGTCTACATTGACCAAATTCATATTACTTATACTATCCCTGTAGGTCATTCATAATATAATTCTTCGCAACCTGAGAAAAATAAAACATAGAAAGGGGTGAACTCAGATGCTCAGTAAGGATAACAATATTGCAGAAACTTTCATAAATAAGCATAAACATTTAAGGCAATGTATAAGACTAAAACAAAATCCTTTTAAACATAAACTTCAACATAATATGGAAAAGATAAATCAAATAATTCCATTTACTTATTCACATGGATATTATACTAGTCTAATAATCACATTTAATATCAATATCCAATTTCATAATGATGGAATGCATAATTCCAGACCTCATAATCACATAGACAAGGCCTCGTGCCAAGACTACAAATAAGATTTTGTCAAGGCCTTGTGCCAAGACACTAGTTTGTCCCATGACACCTATCGATGCATCGAGGAGTTATAGAGGGCACCACCCATCACTTACTAAGTCCAATGCATTTCTCATATGAAAAGGTTTAAATATAACATAAACATTCGTATTAAAAATATCATAGGGAATGTTAATACTTTAACAATAAACCATGAATGGAATAAAAATAACACATCCACAGTCAAGCATATCACAAAACCTTCAATAAAATATGAAATATTTTTATCATAATAAATCAACTTCAAACAAGTTTAAAATCCATCAAAGGATGTTGACATAGAAGAAATGAAAACTATTTGAAATAAATACCTCTTTCTATTTTTAAATCATTTTAAAGTCACGTAATTATAAAAGAAATTTTTTTTTGAAAATATTCTTATAATATTGTATGGGAAGCTTCAATGATGTTATAACGGCAGAAAATAGCCACACTTGCCGTATAAGTTAAAAAAAGACATTCTTACCTTAATTGTGTTGAAAAGGTCATAAAGTACCTTGTTTGGAAAACAATAGAAATATTCATTTCAAAACATATATGGTCAAATAAGGGTATAAATGACTTTAACCCATAGTCTAGTAAATAGTAAAAATGTTTTTAATTACATTTAAAAAAAACTAATGTGGATGATAAAGAGGTCCCAGTAGATACTTACGTATTAACAACCTCAGGTAAGTAAAGAGATTGTAGAATTAACCCTTAACTTGTACTTTTCCTTGGTCGAGGGTACATTAAAATGTTGAATAATAGTTAAATAATTATTATTAAATTATAAAATAACTATATACATAAATATGATATCTTATATGATCCTCTAATATTGTTTTGTTAATAATATTTCAGTAGTATTATCGTTTCGGGTGTTAACTGATTCGTTTTCCTTTATATGCTTGGTTATGTAAGCCATGTTTGTTATGAATAGGATGTATTTGATTCATATATATAATTATATTAAGTTCTTAAAAATTATTTTTAATCCTAAAATGAAAATTATTTTTTAATGGTTACGATGGGGAATGAATCTCATCGCATTCGTGGAGACGGTAATCTGTACTTACGCACGAGCAATAAATGTCGTTATATTGATGGTGAAATAGTATGTAATTGGATGTTATATCATATATAAAGAATAATTAACATGTTATATTTATTATTTACATCAATTATAATCATTATTATATCCATAAAAATAATGAAGTGTTTGAATAACAAACTACACCACGACGTGGAGACGGTAAACCGTACGTACGCACGTATGGTGACTTTTTCATTCATAGGATGGATAGAATAATGAATATAGTTGTTGCATATTTATAATAACATCACAGTATATAGAGGGTATTATATTTATTATTCTTGGTATGGAAACAACAAAGAAATAGGAAGTGGAAGAAGAAAATAACTTGAAGTAGGGTGGTGAAATTATTACCTCTTCTTTGGGTGTTTCCTTTTGAGTTGATCAAAAGGGATACTTAGGTTAGATTTATGATCAAATTAAGGCCTATATGTCGAATGGAGGATAGGTTAGAGGATATTTGGTCAAGTTTTGGCCGATCCAAATGGATTTGGATGTGTAATTTTGAGAGAAGGGGAAGTACCCTTTTATAAGAGAGGTGAGGGTCATTTTAGAAAAAGATTGAAATATTATATTATAATAAAATAATTTTCTATTTCTAATGGCTCAAAAAAGATTTATTTCTAGTAAAAGGTGGGGATGGGTCTAAAACCTCTCAACCAATAGGTTTTTTATAGGTTTATGTCACCATATTAACCTTATCTTTTAGATTTAACACTTAGTTAAATAGTTTAACTTTTACCGTGTCTTCTTGTCTTCTTACACTATATAGTTAATAAACTTATTTTAAACTTCCAAGAGAACCTCAACTGGTTCATTAATAAAATATATAAAATTATTTATTCCCTTTGTATGAACCTTATATTTTTATGAATATTATATCAACCAATAATATAGTATTTTTTTTAAATACTCATTTTTGTCAATTTTGACACTGTTTAGTATTTGGTATGTGAAAATCATAACATCATTATTTTTTCAAAAAAATTTATTTAATCAAACCTAACATGTCATATTAACCTAGAAAATAATTTTAATTCATCAAAAGTCTCAAATTACATTTATTTGGATATTTATAATATTAATTATTTTAATCTTTTTTTATTAAGGTAATTACTGCATCATCATTGTGTCATAAATAAATTTAATTTATTAATGTCTAAAAATTATAAATAAAATACCATTATGTAGAAATATATTTATCTTTATAATTAATATTTATAGTCGAATTTATCTTATGTATAAACCAATATTAAAAATGGTTTAGTTATTAAACATTAAATTTAACACTTTTAACTTTTCATTAAATAAATAATAATAAATGTACTAATCTAATCCAAGTAGACCAAAGGGGGTCATATTTTATTCTTAATATTTTTTTAGGTCGAATTAAACTTATCCAATAGAATTATAAAATGTGTTTGGGTAATTATGATATCATTTTTACCCTTAATTACCCTATTTACTTTTAACTGTGGTAAATAAAAGTCAAAAGTTACTATTCACCAAAAATTATGTTCATCTTATTGAACCACATTTTACTTACTGATTTCAACCTTGTCTCTCAGATTTTTGAAATTCAAATCACAGAAGCAATAAAATTATGTTTTATGCAAATTTGCAAATGCTTCTAGAAGGTGGGTAAAAGACAGTAAAAAGTTCAATAAAATGACTCCAATGAATTAAATTGAACATATATAGGTATTATGTATCTATTTTGTCCTGAAATAAATTAAAATAAAATAACTAATTATTTAAATAAAAATTCGGTTTTAAACAATAACGCAGTGCTTTTCAATATTCATCAAAAGTTTTAAGTTTTCAGAAAAATATCAAAAATTCACCCTAAGATAATTTTGATATTCCAAATCTAAGAATGAAGTCCATTTTGAAAAATAAAATTTATAAAATTTCAACAAGTGGGTATTACTATTCATAACGGCTAGTTTGATTGGTCGTGGTGTGTTAAAACTCTAAGTTGCGTACAACGTAAGCTACTACATTAGTCAAAGGGAAACGTACCACGGAAGCTTGGGGTGTTATAGATGGTACATTCATAGTATGTGTGTTCCATATCCAAGAGATACCGAAGGGAACAAGAACAATAGTGGCAACCAAACAGAGCCTGATATTATAGAACATACTTCGAGGGTTGTTGTTTTTGGTGTGGATAATTTGGGAACATGGCTAGATATTTTACATCAACCATACAGAGGAATGTGCAAAGGGATAATCAATGTAGTAGCAAGCATCAAATCAATAAACCCACAGGTGAGTTGAAAATGAAAAATAGATTTGTAGCTCTATATGATGAAGATGGTCCATTACACTCTGAGGAAGATAAATATTTTCAAACTACATTGAGTGTGAGGTCAAAGACATGGATCAAAAAGAAAAATTATGAGAATGAAGTGGTGGTAGAAATTTCCCTTAAAGTATCAGATTATTTTGGTGTATGGATCCTTGACAGCGGTTACACATATCACATGACTGGTAATAAGGATCTCATCACAGGAATAAAGTATGATAAAGAAGAAGTTTTCATGTTTTGAAATGATGAATACCTGAAAATTATTGGCTCAGGGAAGGCCAGGTTTGGGAACAAATAGATGAGATGTGTTGATGTCTTAGTAGTAAATGGTCTCCATCACAATTTTCTTAGCATTAGCTAACTATGTGACTTGAATAATTCTATAAGGTTTACTAAGAAGACATGTATCTTCAAATTAAAAGATGGTTCAATGGTTCTAGAGGGAAAAATAACAAAGGGAAATCTCTACTTTGTATGTTGAGAAGAATATATATGCTTTCTGTCTAGAGAGGATGAATACAGGCTGTGGAAAAAAAACTTGGTAATCTATGCCAACCATCCCTAGAAGATCTTGTAAAGTGTGATTCAGCAATAGACCTCCCTAAGTTATCATGTGATTGTACTCATACATCCGATTCATGTCAACAAAGAAAGATCATCAAAAAGACGTAAAAGGAAAAGGAAAAGAAATCAACAATAGTGATTGAATTGGTGCATGCTGACGTTTTTGGACCTATCTCATCATGAGCCATTGACAAAAAGAGGTACTACATTCTTTTCATTGATGAATATAGAAGAATGACATGGGTATTTTTTGTTTCCCATAAGTATGATGTGTTCAGTTGCCTTAAGCAGTACTGGAGGAAGTGTGAAAGGATGCTTGGAAAGAAAATTTTAAAGTATCATACTGACAATGGTATGGAATTCACAAATATTTAGGTGGAATACTATCTCAAGAAACATGGGATAAGGAATAAAGTTTCTTAAGTAAGGACTCCCCAACAGAATGGAGTGGTTGAAAGAAGAAATTGGATCATAAAAATCATGGATAAGACAATGATTTTTGGAAAAGACATACTAGAGAAATTTTGGAAGGAAGCAATTTTAATATCAGTCTATATTTCTAACAGAGCACCGTTGTGTCCAAAGAAAGTAAGTAATCTGTATGAGATGTGGTATGGAAAGAATCCAATAATGAAGTTATTTTGAATATTTGGAAGTAAGTTCTTTATTCTCAATAAAGAAAAATGTAGAAAATTTGAGTCATGAGGAGATGAGGGGATTTTCCTTGGCTACTCAGGAATAAGAAAAGAATAAAAATGCATTAACAATAGGCTATGAAAAGTAGTTGAGAGCAATGATGTAACTATTGTGGAAAATGATTTGAATACTCAATAACACAATGAACAGTTTCTTGATGAAAGTGATGAAGAGGAATGCAATTCAGGGGGAGTAGAAGTGGAAGATGCCGAATCAGAAGAATATATTGATGATGAGTAGGAGGAAGTAAAGTCCGTATCTACACAGAAGCCAAAGAGTCGAGTTGAAATTGATAGGCAGAATATCATTGGTGATCAAACAGCTCCAGTTCAGACAAGAATAATGAAATCATTACAACATATATATTTCCTATCATAGGTAGAGCATAATGCTTTGATGATTCTTCTGAAGATAGAAACTAGGTTAAGACTATGAATGAAGTGCTAGACCAGATTGAGAAGAATCAGATGTGGGAGATTGTTCCAAGGCCAGCCGATAATAATGTCATCAGGACTAAATTGGTCTATCAAAAAAAGATGAATGAATATGACACAATGATTCAAAAAAAGAACGAATAGTGTTCCAAGGATACTCCTAGACATTGGGTATAGATGTTGATGAGACATTTTCTTCGGTTGCATGGCTGGAGACAATCATATTATTCCTAGCCATTGCAGTGCAATGGAAGTTAAAAGTGTTCCAGATGGACATAAAATCTGCATTTCTGAATGGGGTTCTAAAGGATGAAGTTTATATTGAGTATCCAGATGGTTTTCTCATTCATAAAGATGAGAACAATGTTTTTCGGTTGAAGAAAGTGCTATATGGGCTGAAATAATCACCAAGAGCATGGTACTCGAGGCTTGATCAATATTTGAAGATGCTTGGGTTTCAACGTGGTGGAGTTGATTATAATCTATATTTCAACAATGATAGTAATAAAAATATGATGGTAATGGTTTATCTTGATGACATAATATTTAGCGGATCAGATAAAGCTTAGTGCAGACAATTTTCAAAATTCCTGAAAAATGAGTTTGAAATCTAAATGATTGGAGAGATGACATTTTTCCTTGGTTTATGGGTGACACAAGGAAGGAATGACACTTTCATTTCTCAATCCAAATATTCCAAGGAGATTATGAGAAGATTTGGAGTGGAAAATTACATGGAGATGAAGACTCCGGTTGCAACCTGAATGAAATTATCAAAATATGATTATGAAAAGGCAGTTAATGTAACATAATACATGCAAGTTATTGGAAGTTTACTGTACCTGATAATGACAAGACCTGATATTGATTTTTCCATATGCCAAGAAGTTTGATATTAAAGTAGTCCCAAGGAAAGCCACATGCTTGTAGTTAAAATAATAACTAGGTATATTAAGGGCACAATGGATTTCAGTTTGAGATATACTAACAAATCTCAGTGAGAGATTTTGGGATATATAGATCCAGATTGGTCTAGATTAGCAGATGACATGAAATCTATGTTGGGAGGTGCTTTCTATCTTGGTTGTTTTTGTATTTTTTTGGCTATGCAAGAAGAAAGATTGCATTTCATTGAGAACCACAGAAGTTGATTATATTTTCACCACTCAAACATGCACACAGTTATTATGGATAAAGTAGAATCTTGATGATATGGGAGTTGAAGTGAAGTATCTGATTGAAATCTACTACGATAACTCAAGTGCTATACCTATCAGAAAAAATACAGTCCATCACTCAAGGGAAAAGAACATTGAGATCAAATATCATTTTATCAAGGTTAAAGTGGAGCAAGGTCTAGTGAAGTTGGAGTATATGCCTAAAAAGCTACAGGTTTCATACATTCTGACAAAGGCATTACCCAAGGATGCTTTTGAGAGGCATCGACTGGATCTAGGAGTTCAGTCGACTCACCGCACTTGGAACGTGTGTATGTGGGACCTCCCTCTCCCTGAGGTATGGTGTATTTTTTATCAAATGTGCTAATCTATGGTCTTTCTAATGTTGCGGACCACAAAGGAGTGACCTTTGGGTTCATTGACAAAGGGGGATAAAGAGTGACTCCTAAAGGGGGAGAAACTGTGACTAAAGAAGGGAGAAAATTTCTTCGTGAAGACATGAGGAGAAGCTGACAGGTGGAGCAGTGAGATAGGGGGAGAACAATGAGATAGGCAGAGAGTTTTAAATCTGAAATTGCTAGAAGTGATTCATCAAAGATGATATATTCTGACAGTAGAGTTTCGTGATGAAAGCAGTTTATTTGTATCAGTATTGTATCAACAATTGGTGTCAGAAATGAAGTGATTCATTGATGAACCTTTCATACTACTCTTGTTTATCACATCGAGAATTTCTCATGTAGGCTTAGAGTATGTGGTGAGTTAATCTTTGGTCACTATCTGAATCAAAAGAGGTGAATATTGGTAGATGATGGAAGGAGCTTCAATAAGGTATCAAAGGGTATAGAATCTTTATGAGAAGAGTTGTCAACAAACCCAAAGGGGGAGATTGTTGGGAAAAAATCCCTCAAGGTAACATTGCACTATTTTTGGGTTGGTTGTGTTTGTTGAAAAAGTAGTTTTTCATGGAATTATTGAGTTCTAGAGATGTTGTTGAAAACACATGTTAACAAAGAACCATGAAAAAGTAAAGGAGAATCTGAAGGTGGTACAAAAGAATAGATACAAGGTGGTGCCATTTTCCAATGTTTTCCAAATTTTTGGGGTCCAAAATTTGAAGTTTGGTGAGTATCATAAAAAGTGGATTTCCTTGAATATCTCATCAAAATATAGAAAAGTCATGATTTTTGCGAAGATGGGCTTCATAAAGTGGATTTCACAAATACTGGAAGAATGATTATGGTGAGCTCTGTGATTATGAAAAACTTAGTGAATAATAGAGGTAAAGTGAATTGTATGGGAGCAGTGCAAAGAAAATTTCAAGGAATTGACCGAATGGTCCATGATTAAGATGAGCTCTGTGATCCAAAAATTACCATGGTGCTTTGTGATATAGAGAGAATTTAGGCAGGAATTTCGGAGCTTTTAGATTTGAGCTGACGTGGAGATGACTTTGCGCAGAAGGTTATTGAGTCAATAGAATCACTTATAAATAGGCCTCGACCCCCTTGAAAATAGTAGAGAGTTTTTAAAGAAAAATTTGTATCTTTCAAATCACAAAGGAGGTTCACAGAGGTAGTGTGATTTTTGAAAGGTAGGAGCTTCATGATGACTTATCTTACTCCTCTAAAGAGGTGTGTTACACATTGGTGGAGTGAGATTTACGAAGGAATTCCTTTTTGAAAGCTTGAGCTCTATAATGGCCTAAGCTCTATGAAGGTGTGTTCTTTTCTAAGAATTTAGGACCTCACGAAGGCTTGTTTGAGCTTTGAGAAATTGGGAACTTCACTAAGTAGGGATATTTGCGATGGTATTTCCAAAGGTTGTTGCCCAATGATCAGTGGAAAAGGGGTATTCATCAGTGGATGAAATTTGGACTTCAATAAAGAAACTATCTATAACTAAGGATGTATTCATTAGTGATAATTAAGAGACCTACAAGTCTATAAATTGTGAGCGGATCTTCTGAATAATCAGTGAACTCATTTCAGTGGAGAGAGCAGTGAGTTCTCAAATTGTGAATGGTTGTAAACCATAAGGGAAAGTGAGTATGCTTCGAACTTGTAAATTGCAGTCCACTTTTAGAGGATTTGGTACTTCAACACATTATCGGTGTATGCTCCTTGGACGTAGCCCAGTGATGGTGAACCAAGTAAATTTTTTGTGTCCTACGTATGAGTTAAGATTTGTTCATACTCTACAATGATAAGTATAGAGAAGAGAGCTTTTTCTAACAATAAAAAAAGATCAAAAGGGGCAGTTGTTTAAATATGTCATACACTGATTTACCCTCAGTTTGGGTATCTAGCCTAGTCGACCTAACACTATTCCATGAATAAAACCTTAGGAAACATTATCGCCAAACAATATGTTCATCAAACAATAGTTAAATATCATATAATTGTAAAATCAAACATCAAGATCAAGATTCCCACCCTAGTAACTTGAGTTTTCCCCCACACATGGGTAAGCTGCACCCATGTATGAGCTCATTTTTAAGGCTTGACACATCCCAATACCCTGTCTACCTTAAAAAATAGCATTTCAATAGAAAATAAAATTAATCCAATAATACTTTGTAACATCATAACCTGGGTCCCACAATAAATAGTTCCCTGAGATGGTTCATTATATAACCTCAGGTGCGCCTCCCCGTATGATGAAGGATGCTGACTATCGATAAGGGTTTAATGAGATACATGGAGAGAGTGTACACTATTTACCATAGTAAGAAAACAATGGAAATCAAGATGAATCATAACCAAGTAATAATGATTAATATCCATGAGCCGTATAATAAAATACACAAACTAGGTGCATGATCAAAACCAAGTACAATAAACATTCCATGTCCTGATAATGTCAAATGGCACAAGAAAAACCAAAATAAGACATGTTGAATGAAAATTTCCAACATAGGTACTCACATCATTTTGGCCCCCTCATCCATTTTCCATCCCCAAATTCCAATTCATCCATCAATCATAGGTCCTTTTCCCTTATCCTGTCCCACAACCATAAAATGTTCTTGGGTACCCAATGACGGTCCAAGCATGGTGCGAGTACAACTCAATAGGCCACAACAAACAATGTCTACAATGATATCCAGTCTAAACATATTGTATGAATAGGTATAAATAAAAAATATATAGGAATGAAAATGATATTGGTTTCAAATTTAAGTAGTTTCCAATTATCCCCATGGGTTTCTAGGTTCTAAAATAATACCATGAATGGTTAACAACTTTGTATCATAAGGAAATTATTTACCCCGTATAATTCATTGTACCTTGGAGAATCAGTCTAGGTGCCCAAACTATGGTGTGTAACTCCATGAAAAACACCTATTCCCCATTTATACCACTATGGAAAACATCATTTCCACGGTGTGTAATTCCATTACAAACACCATTACCGTGGGGTGGAACACCATGAATAACAACCATTTTTGATGCAGGCTTCCAAGACCAACATCTTTACCTTGGTGTGGACTACCATGACCAAGACCCATATCCTTTTTATTAGCAAACACATCTTGGGGTTTAACACACTTGACCCTTTTTACCACATTGATACATCAAGGGGAGAACCTCTCCCATTTATCACAATTCCCATGGTTAATCACTTTCATTACAATTAACCTAAATTCATAACTAGCCCATTTTACCATTTAGAAACATCCACAACTATTAAACATACTTCATAACCATTTTATAACATGAACATTCCCCCATTAGGCCATTTATCATATTTTTCCACTTACAATCCATAATTCATGTAACTTATTCAATCTAATCCAAACACACCATTATTACATGTGAGTATGATAATAAAAATTACAATTGTTTTAATATCATAAACCCCACATTTCATCATTTAATAACTCAATTACCATGTTCAAGGGAGTGTCTCACCCCTTAGGTGACCATAACCCCTATCTACTTTTCAATAATGGATCCCATGAGGTCCACAAATGGTCCAACACATCATTTAGACACCCAATTTATCATTTCATTCCATGGAATTAAATACACAATACGATGAAATTAGTAAATAATCATATACACATGGATAAACAACAATACTATGGGATATAACTTATATACCACCTACCTCAAGTTTGTAGACAAGAACTTGCTCAACCATATCCCTTGATTCAAACTCAAACAACCATAATATATGTAACTTAAAATCTTCTAAAAGGTAATGGTTCAAAGGATTCAAAAGTATAATAAACATCACACCATGGTTATTCCAGAAAATACAAGGAAGAAGAGTGTTAAACTCAATTAGATATTTAATTCGCAACCAACATCACTTCAAATGACTCAAAATCGAGGGAGAATGATCCTTTGAATATGGGAGAGATCTTGGCTCACCAAACTTGATGATATAGGTTTAAAGGGTATGAAAATTGAGTAAGACACCTAAAATATAGAGGGGAAATGGGAAATTCTCCCACTTTAATGAGGTGAATGGTTGGCCAAACTGTGTGCCAACCGTGTGACACCCTCAGTCCAAGAGGGGGGCCTAGATTGCAAGGTTTTACAGGTATCTCGTACGGTTTTCCAAAAAATGTAGATGATATGTTTCTGGATCTATCTAAGGATGCATGGTTTCCAGGCTCCCCTTGCTTAGTTTCTCAACTATGCACCCTCCCCCTACAGGTTGCATAAGTAAGGTGCACAATTAGTTCTAATTGTGTGATAAACATGCATCCTGAATAGTATGGACTGTTTTCTTCCTCTTTCATTTCCTAAACCCCAATACACCCTCAAAACCTATTATAATCTCTATAAAACCTTTATTAACCATTATAAAGGTATTTAAATAAAAAATTAAACAATAACATACCTCCTAAAAAGGATAATATCTAACATCCTCCCCTCCTTATAATAGATTTCCCTAAAGCTTGTCTCCCCAACATCAGTAAGCCTGTAAGGTGAAAATACCATCTCAACAAGCCCACATATCCACCTCCCTCTTCCAAGTTTCCTCCTAAAAGTTACCATGCTTCCAAAATACTCAAGCCAACGACATGGTTTTACCCCACAAAACTTTCTCATCGTGATCCACAATAAGAACTAGATGATCCTTAAAGGACAGATCAGCCTCATTACCTACATCATCAAAATTAGTCACATGTTAAAGTTCAGGGTGGTACTTTTGAAGTTTTGAAATAATAAAAACATCATGAATTCCACTATACCACTTTGGAAGAGCCAATCAGTATGCCACCAGTTCGATCCTCTACACAATCTCAAATGGCCCCACGTACTTGGGAACCAACTTTTCCTATCTCAAAATCTGATTCTGTCCTAATATCAGCGACACTTAAAAAAACATGGTAACCCACCCTAAAATCAAGAGGTTGATGACGTGGATCAACATAAAACTTCTATCTACTCTAAACTGTATCCATTTGCTTCTGAATCAAATGAACCTACTCTAATGTCTCCGACACAAGACTCAATCCCAACAACTCTAATAGTACAATTTGGGATATTAAATCATTTCTCTAACATTATAACCTTATCAAATAGACCATTTGGTATGTTCTGGCATCTGTTTAGATACAGGTATTTGGAACCAAGGTGATCTCAACTGGTGTTTGATGGTGAGTTTTGTTTTTTTTTGTTAATTCTTTCTAGGTTAATCAAGATCGTTGATTGTTAAGGGATATTTGTTTATGTTTATGGAATCCCAAAATCCATTTTCAAATTACACTATTTCCCAATGTTTTTCAATTTTGTTGCATATGAAAAATTGGAGTTTTGGATGGAGTCCTATAAAGTTTTTAAGGTGAAATAATGATTTCCATGAAGTTGTCACGTGGCTCACAATGTTAAGTACATAAAAAGCATAGTAGAGCTGATGATTTTCATATAGGAAAATTTTTAGTAGGAGAGGAAGGTGTCTTACATATTTGAGTGTGTGGATTTCATATTCAAGCATCAAACTATCATAGGCCATTATGAAATTCTTCGATGAACCACACGGTTGTAAGGAAGTATTGTTTTGGGATACCATAAATTTGAACCACATGGTGTTGAAGTAGTGATTTTGGAACATTCATGAAGGTTAATTTACAGGGGTTGAATAGAAATTATGAGGATTAGTTAGTTTTATAAGGGGTTTCCTATAAATACCCCAATAATAAATTAATTAATTAGTCGATTAGAGATTATGGAAAATCCCAAGTTATTCATAATATCAATGAAATAATTTTCTATAGATTTTGATACAAATAGTGAGTATGTGGTCCATTTGGTAGAGTACGCAATATACAAGGGTTTGGAGAAAGTGGTCTATGAGGATGTATATATGATCTAAGATGGAAGTATTTGGTTGAGGAATGAGGCTTGTGGTAGAGGTCTATGCAGTGGAGTACACGGTTCTCAAGGTTTAGTACACAATAAAGAAGTCAAGTACGCAGTGGGATGAGTTATGTATAGTTATTTCATGTAATGATTATTTAAGAAGGTATTTTTAAAAGAAGATAACATGATGGTATTTATAGATATTGGGGATTGCATTGGAGAATCATCCTATATCTATCTTGATGCAAAAAAGTGTACATTCATTATGATATGAAGGTGACCATCATTTCATTAAACTAAGATAGAATTTATTCAGAGAAGTATACAAGGAAGAGTCCACATAGGTGATCTAAGAGAGGTAGTGCACTATCGAAAAACTATTTTTAAAGTAAGTGCATCTAGAAAATAGTGACCAAGAACCAAAATTTGTTATTCAATAAAAATAGTGAATCTTTTTAGATTTTGGTATGTCCAAAACATCATCGATATGTGATTCTTAGACTATCCCTTTGGTGAACCAAGTAAAAATTATTTTCTTTCATTACTTTCTATATTTACGCTTGTGATGAATGTGTGAATCATTCAAAAAGATTTATTATGTTCCTAAAAATGTAGGGAAAAGATATGATAAACTAATAAAAAGTTAACATCCTGATTCGGCCCTCCCCTCTCACAGTGTCTCAGGGTACAACAAGTTGTATCAGAGAAAGGTTGTTCATGTTAAATATGTTTTCTGATGCCTGATTTCCTGGATAACACTATTAATATCAGAAATAATATATATTTTTTATGGTATAAAATATCATATATTTAAAAATAGGATGAATACACATCTTTGTTGACTTGGTATTAAAGTTATTTTTTCTACATTAAATGGGGTTCAGTTCAATGTTTTGATAGAACTTTCAATGATTGGGATTGAAAAAAAACTATTGGATGTTAATACCAAGGATTAAAGTGCATTAACTAGTGACCTGTTAGATTATATTTATATAAAAGTGATAAGTTACACTAGATCTAAGTCCATGTTGGATAAATTCGAAAATATATATGAATGGGATAGGAATGTGAAATAAGAGAAGCTCCATGCGTTGCACAACAAGTTCAATGATCTTAAAATGAATCCAGATTAAAATGTAGATAGTTTCTTTAATATAATAACATATATTGTTAGATCTATTTGGGGAATAAATAAGAAATAAATAATTCTAATATTTCTAAAAATATCTTACAAAATTTTCTCTATAGGTACAATTCAAAAATTCCATCTCTAGATAATAGGGATTTTAACAAACTATCACAGGATTTTCTTCTTAGAAGTCTTGTGGATTATGAAATGAGAATTGAACTAGAATACAATTCAATAATAGTAATAAAATGGAATTCAATACCATTGAAATATTTAACTTCAATGAAGATGAAAATGGAGAAGTGTAATATGAGCTTCTATCAATAGTTTCTAGAAAATTAAAAATGGGAAAGGTAAGATTAAAATTCAAACTAACCTTGTCTTTCTTTCAATGTGGTAATGTTGAACGCAATTTATTAGGATGTACCATATGTAAGGACCCGCACTTATTTCATACATAATCTTGAATTTATTCAAGAAAACACTTCATTTTACATTGAGGATCTTTTCAAGTTTAGAGCTTTAGAGAATTAAGACAAAATATTCATAACATTACACATTGTTACATAGTGGATACCATAAAATCAGTTTCCATTTTCCTCAGAATATAAAACATTAAAACATAAAACAAGACTCCTTGACAATTCTTCAACATTTAACATGTCTTCCTTCCTTGTATTATTCATCCATTAACCTGTGAAAAATCATTTAAAAACTTGGGATGAGCACAAAAGCTCAGTAAGGTATGAAAAAGAAGGAAAAAATCTCATTAGTCCATGAATACACAAGACATATGGAAACATTTTCAAAATACATGATTTACACCCATAAAATCTTACTTAGCGTAACATGAGATTTACACAAGATCCATACAAACATAATTATAATCATAAAGGTATATTGGGGCATTACTTACATAATCTTGTAACCATCTTGGCTACCTTAAAATTTGTAACCCTCACGGCTACCTTACTTTGTGTAACCATCACAGTTACACTTGGAGTAACCATACGGCCGGCCTCCAACTTACTCATACCCAATGAATTGGAGGGAAATATATGTCCCACCCTTCATCATAAACAATGCCCAATAGCCAAAACATAATCATTCAACATAAATAATAGCATAAAAACATTGCCTTTGAATCTTATAAAACAGAATTTTAAAAGAGGATTTTAGAAGAAAAGTCCCTTATAAACATCATATACTTGAATTGATACTTAATTGAGTGGATGGAATATGTATATACTCTGTAAATACACATAATTAAACATAATATAAACAGAACCCATCACACAAACAATTTAAATAGCACATAAATTATGAAGTAGAAGGTTAACCCAAAGAATGGAAATCGGGTTAAGAATTCCCTTACCTTGGGCTTGTCCTACTTCAAAATTGTTTGAACCTCCTGTATAATGGTTAAAGGAGTGTTAATAGGATTTTAAAGAAACGTGTTCATGTTTATAATATCTTATATGGTCATTTCATAACCTCATTTCACCCCTTATTTGTTAGTATTTTGTTCCTTGCATTATTTTGGGTGAGGTCTTTTGTGATTTTCACGATCGGTTCATGATGAATCGTTCTTGTTGATTGGAAGTGAAACTCCAGAATTGGAATGGAGTATTAGTTACATAACTCCAGTACCATAAATTATACCATTCATCACTTTGGTGCCTTATATGATGATGATTTATAAGTTAAAACATTAATTATGTTCGTTTAAATAATTTAAGTGGTTCTTTGATAATTACAATTTCATTTAGTCTTATAAGTTTGAATCATGAGTACAAAAGAATTATAGAACCTTATATGATTCATAAAACTTATATTATAACCTGGTTCAACCATATAAATGGTTTCATGACTAGACTTGAAATAATTAATGGAAATTGAAAATACATCGTCCACGATATCGGTAATTCGACACAAATGGACAATGTTTTTTGATTCTTTAAATAAGTGAAAGAGGAGAGGAATAATGATTTGTAATTTTCCATAAACATGAAAACATCCAGAATATACATGATTCTGGAGATTTCATGCCTCTTGGATAAGAGGGGGTGAAGAAAGAATTGGAAGGAAACATGAAATAAAGAAAACATGAGAAATTTCTTACAAAAAATTCGGCAGCATAACGGCGCCTCTAAAAATTTCATAAAAACAAGATTGATGAGAGGAATGGAATATCTCATCAATCATACAAAATTTGGACTGTAAGGAAAAATATTTAATGAAATATCCCAACAAAAGACAAAGGGAAAGGAAGAGAATAACATAAAATGGATGGAAAGAATGAAAATGAAAGAGGATGTTTACCTCTTGATCTCTTCTCCTTGAGATCCTTCTTAAGGGCTTTGATTTTGGTCTTTTGGTGAGACCAGCAGCTCTAGGACGTGGGGAAGAAGATTGAGGAGGGAATTTGGCAGAAATTAGACAATGCTCAAGGCTTGAGAGGTGTGGGAGGAAGAGGGGAGTGAGGGTGGTATTTATAGTGGAGGAGGGGAGGTATTTTAGATTATTTTAATTATTATTATAATATTTTTATCAAGACTATGAATAATCTCAAATCAAGTGGCCTTAATTAGTGAAAATATCATGTTATTTCAAAGAAAGTGGCCTTGCATCACTTATGATGTCATAAATAGTGCATTTTTACTGATAAATTGATTATATGGTATTTTACCGTATTTCACTATTCACCGAAAATTCAAGAGTTTCAGAAAAATACCAAAAATTTACCCCAACCATTTTTCGACGTGTAGAATTCAAAAATGAACTCCATTTTTCAAAAATAATTTTCTAAATATTATTAATTTAATTTTAAAATAAGGTCACAGTTAATTCGAAAAATAACAAAATTGAAGTGCAATTAGTTTTATGTGACATTGGAAAATTAATTAAGATCCCATTATCCTATTGCCATGGGAAAATAAAATAATAATATTATTTACTATTCATGAGGTCATATTACTATTCATATTACTATTCATATTACTATTCATAAGGGCATGTTACTATTCACCAAAAAAAACAAGTTTGTTCCATCAGACTCGAAATAACATACTGAACACAATTGTAGATGATAGTTTCTTGAAATTCAAAACATAGAAGAAATAAAATTATGTTTAAAGGATACTTATAAATATATACCTTAAACAAAATTTCAAGCATTTTCAATTTATTTTTAGAAAACCTTGGGATGTTACATTATCCCCACCTTCTTGAAATTGCGTCCTCGCAATTTTATTTACTTATTAAACAACTGAGGGTATTTTTCCCTCATAGCATTTTCAGACTCCCATGTTGCTTCTTCAACCATGTGGTTTCTCCACAAAACCTTTACCTGGTGGATTACCTTATTCCGCAATACCTGTTCCCTTCGATCAAGAATCTGAACCGGTTTTTCTTCATAAGAAAGGTTCTCTGCTAGCTGAACTTCTTCCGGCCTCAAGACATGTGATGAATCTGGAACATACTTTCTCAACATCGAAACATGAAAAACATTGTGTACCTGAAACAAGCTCGGAGGCAAAGCTACGCGGTACGCAACTGTTCCAACTTTATCCAAGATTTCAAAAGGACCGATGAACCGTGGACTTAGTTTCCCTTTCTTACCGAAACGCATCACACTTTTCCAAGGAGATATTTTAAGGAAAACATGGTCACCTACCTTGAAAGAGAAGTCTTTCCTTCTGTTATCTGCATAACTTTTCTGCCTGCTTTGAGCTATCCTCATGTGTTGCTGGATCATCCTCACTTTCTCAGCCACTTCTTCTACTAATTCTGGACCCATCAACTTTCTTTCACCGACTTCATCCCAAAACGCAGGAGTCCGACACCGCTTTCCATACAAGGCCTCAAAAGGTGCCATCTGAATACTGGAATGGAAACTGTTATTATAAGAAAACTCAACTAATGAAAGATGCTGATCCCAACTTCCCTGATAGTCAATTGAACAAGCTCGAAGCATATCCTCCAAATTTTGAATCGTTCACTCTGACTGCCCATCTGATTGAGGATGAAAAGCTGTACTGAAATTCAACTCTGTGCCCAAAGACTTCTGAAGTCCCTTCCAAAATTTAGAAGTGAACCTGGGATCTCGGTCAGACACAATGGAAAGAGGAACTCCATGTAACCTGACAATCTCTTTGAGGTACAATCGAGAAAGCTGATCTAATGTCATTGTATCTCGAATAGAAAGAAAATGAGCAGACTTTGTTAGCCGATCAACAATAACCCATATCGCATTGTTACCTCGAGAAGTCTTTGGTAGTCCCACCACAAAATCCATGGATATATTCTCCCATTTCCATTCTGGCACCGGCAAAGGCTGAAGCATCCCCTTCGGTAACTGTCGCTCTGCTTTAACCTGCTGACATGTCAAACATTTCATTGTAAAATCAGCAATATCTCTTTTCATCCCATTCCACCAGTAATACTCTCTAAGGTCTCTGTACATCTTAGTACTTCCAGGATGAACAGAAAATGGAGAACTATGAGCTTCACACAACAATTCTTTCTTCAGCTGGGAATCACAAGGCACACACAACCTTTTTCCAAACCTTAAAACACAATCTTTATCAAGATTAAATTCTGGAAACTTACCCATTTTAACCAATTCTACCTTTTTCTGTAGCTCACGGTCTTCCCTCTGCGCTTTCATAATTCTGTCTGACAACGAAGACTGCACTGAAACCTGAAACAAAACAGATATATTCCCTGCACCAACAACTTCCAAGCCAAAATTTATCAAATCATTAATCAAGGGATCACGTTCCAAACGTAGCATGGTTAATGATGCATGATTTTTCCGACTTAAGGCATCCGCTACTTTGTTTGCTTTTCCAGGATGGTAATTAATCGTGCAGTCATAATCCTTTATCAGTTCTAGCCATCTTCTCTGCCTCATGTTTAATTCCTTCTGAGTGAATATATACTTAAGACTTTTATGGTCAGTATATATTTGGCATTTGGTTCCGTATAGATGATGCCTCCATATTTTCAAAGCAAAAACCACAGCTGCCAATTCCAAATCATGTGTGGGATAATTCATCTCATGAGGTTTAAGTTGTCTCGAAGCATAGGCAATTACCTGACCATTCTGCATCAAAACAAAACCAAGTCCCTTCAAAGAAGCATCACTATAGATGACAAACTCACCATTCCGGGAAGGTAAGGCCAAAACTGGAGCATTCACCAATCTCTTCTTTAGTTCCTGAAAACAAACATCACATTCCTCTGTCCAAACAAAATTAACCCCTTTCCGTGTTAACTTAGTTATTGGGCTAGATAACCGTGCAAAGTTCTCAACAAAGCGTCGGTAATAACTTGCTAAGCCCAGAAAACTACGAATCTCTGTAACATTTGTGGGTCTTGGCCATTCATCAACTACTTTTGTTTTGGCAGGATCAACTGTTATTCCATCCTTATTTACAATGTGCCCAAGAAAAGAAATCTGTTGTAACCAAAAATCACACTTGCTGAATTTTCCATATAGTTTCTTTTCTTTTAAAGTTTGTAAAACAACCCTTAGATGTTTTTCATGCTCCTCTTTATTTTTAGAAAAAACCAGAATGTCATCAATAAATACCACCACAAACTTATCCAAGAACTCATGAAATACTCTATTCATAAGATTCATGAATACAGCAGGTGCATTAGTTAACCCAAATGGCATAACAATAAATTCATAATGCCCATATCTAGTACGAAAGGCTGTTTTCGGGATGTCATCCTCCTTCACCTTCAGCTGATGGTATCTGGATCTCAAGTCAATCTTGGAAAAGTACTGATCTCCCTAGAGCTGATCAAACAAGTCATCAATATGAGGCAAAGGATACTTGTTTTTAACAGTGATGTTATTCAAAGCTCTATAATCAATGCAAAGTCTCATGGAACCATCTTTCTTTTTAACAAACAAAACAGGGGCTCCCCATGGTGAAGTACTGGGACGAATGAAACCTTTGACAAGCAAATCCTGCAACTGATTTTTCAATTCAAGAAGTTCTATTGGAGCCATACGATATGGGGGTTTTGAAATTGGCTTAGCATCAGGGACTAAGTCAATTGTGAATTCAACTTCTCGTTTAGGTATGACACTGGGTAACTCCTCAGGAAAAACATCAAGGTATTCATTTACCACTGGCACATCATTGATTTGAATAGTTCCCTTGTTTTCAACAATATGAGCTAGATAACTTTCATTTCCATCTTTCAGTAGTTTCTCAGCTTCTTGATATGTTATCAATTGTATGGGTTCATTCTTGTATAAAAACTGAAACTCTTTCTGAAAAACAACTTCTTTAGCTCTACAGTCAATCTTAGCATGATAACCAGAAATCCAGTCCATCCCCAGAATAACTTCAAACTCGACTAAGGGTAAAACAACAAGGTTTGCAGGTAAAGTCTTTCCACATACCACAATAGAAATATTCTTATAATTCCTCTTTGCTATAACATTTCCCCCTGGTGTTTTAACAACAAGTTCGGGTATCATTTGTTGAGGTGATATTTCCAATTTACTAGAAAATTTCTCAGAGATGAAGGAATGTGTAGACCCCGTATCAAACAAAACTTTAGCAAAATCTGAGTGAACAAACAAAGTACCTGATACAACTTCATTGGATGGCCCAACATCTGCTGACGTAGTTGCAAAGGATCTCACTACACCTTTCTGCTTGTAGTCTGGCTTCTTTGCATCATTTGGATCCCTCTTTGGACAGGCATTTGCATAGTGACCCATCTCACCACATTTAAAACACTTTATAGTTTGCTTATCAGGATTAGTCTTTGGATCATTTTCATTGCAATCTCGGGCCATATGTCCAAACTTACCACATTTAAAACACTTCCCAGTTTTGATAAGACATTCCCCAGGGTGCTTCTTGCCACACTTTTCACAAACTGGAAACTATATTTTCTTACCATCAGATTTCATTGGTTGATTCTTACCCATTGCTTTCCAATTTGACCTCTTCTTCTCTTTGTTTCCAAATTGCATGTGATCGTCAGCAAACTCCATCTCTACCCTCTCAGAACATCGGACAAGTTTCTCATAACTTTTGAATTCACGGGAGGCCAACGCCCTTCGATACCTTGGCTTCAATCCTGAGTAAAAGCGGTTGATTTTGCTATCGAGATCCAGAATAAGATTCGGAGCATACCTCGCCAGTCGGGTGAAGTTCGCCTCATACATAGCCACTGAATCTTCCTCCTTTTGTTTCAGTTCAAGGAATTGTTTCTCCATTCTAAGTCGCACCACCTTAGGAAAATATTTTTCAAGAAAAAGACTTTTAAATTCATCCCATACTAAGGCATCAAAATCCTCTCTACCCCTGATATTCCTTACCATTGACCACCACTGATCAGCTTCCCCTTCAAAACGATAAATGGCAAGACTTACCTTTTGATTGTCTGAACATCCCATAACATCAAATATCTTTTCAAGGGCCTTAATCCATCCTTCTGCTGCCACTGGGTCAGAAGATCCACTGAATGCAGGAGGATGTTGTCTCATAAAATGTTCCACCACTGTCATGTTCCGTTGGGGTACATCTATTTGTCCTCTTGCATGGATGCCACCACCATTTATTGCCTATGTTAGCTGAGCCATTACTGTCACAAACTGCTCGGTTCCAATCCCTACCATTCCGGGCTGTTGATCAGGAAGGATTTCATTCTGTCGGTGCCTATCCTCTTCAGCATCCATGTTCCTTCTGCGGACAACCATTCTAAACAAACATTTCTTAGATGAAGCAACATGGTAATCTTTAAATGCTATAACAAATTAAACATAGGGTGAGAATTATTTATGGTTTTCTATTAGCATCACCTTAACCCCTAAAGTCATCTAAACCATCCTCTGATACCAACTGTAAGGACCCGCACTTATTTCATACATAATCTTGAATTTATTCAAGAAAACACTTCATTTTACATTGAGGATCTTTTCAAGTTTAGAGCTTTAGAGAATTAAGACAAAATATTCATAACATTACACATTGTTACATAGTGGATACCATAAAATCAGTTTCCATTTTCCTCAGAATATAAAACATTAAAACATAAAACAAGACTCCTTGACAATTCTTCAACATTTAACATGTCTTACTTCCTTGTATTATTCATCCATTAACCTGTGAAAAATCATTTAAAAACTTGGGATGATCACAAAATCTCAGTAAGGTATGAAAAAGAAGGAAAAAATCTCATTAGTCCATGAATACACAAGACATATGGAAACATTTTCAAAATACATGATTTACACCCATAAAATCTTACTTAGAGTAACATGATATTTACACAAGATCCATACAAACATAATTATAATCATAAAGGTATATTGGGGCATTACTTACATAATCTTGTAACCATCTTGGCTACCTTAAAATTTGTAACCCTCACGGCTACCTTACTTTGTGTAACCATCACAGTTACACTTGGAGTAACCATACGGCCGACCTCCAACTTACTCATACCTAATGCATTGGAGGGAAATATATGTCCCACCCTTCATCATAAACAATGCCCAATAGCCAAAACATAATCATTCAACATAAATAATAGCATAAAAACATTGCCTTTGAATCTTATAAAACAGAATTTTAAAAGAGGATTTTAGAAGAAAAGTCCCTTATAAACATCATATACTTGAAGTGATACTTAATTGAGTGGATGGAATATGTATATACTCTGTAAATACACATAATTAAACATAATATAAACAGAACCCATCACACAAACAATTTAAATAGCACATAAATTATAAAGTAGAAGGTTAACCCAAAGAATGGAAATCGGGTTAAGAATTCCCTTACCTTGGGCTTGTCCTACTTCAAAATTGTTTGAACCTCCTGTATAATGGTTAAAGGAGTCTTAATAGGATTTTAAAGAAACGTGTTCATGTTTATAATATCTTATATGGTCATTTCATAACCTCATTTCACCCCTTATTTGTTAGTATTTTGTTCCTTGCATTATTTTGGGTGAGGTCTTTTGTGATTTTCACGATCGGTTCATGATGAATCGTTCTTGTTGATTGGAAGTGAAACTCCAGAACTGGAATGGAGTATTAGTTACATAACTCCAGTACCATAAATTATACCATTCATCACTTTGGTGCCTTATATGATGATGATTTATAAGTTAAAACATTAATTATGTTCGTTTAAATAATTTAAGTGGTTCTTTGATAATTACAATTTCATTTAGTCTTATAAGTTTGAATCATGAGTACAAAAGAATTATAGAACCTTATATGATTCATAAAACTTATATTATAACCTGGTTCAACCATATAAATGGTTTCATGACCAGACTTGAAATAATTAATGGAAATTGAAAATACATCGTCCACGATATCGGTAATTCGACACAAATGGACAATGTTTTTTGATTCTTTAAATAAGTGAAAGAGGAGAGGAATAATGATTTGTAATTTTCCATAAACATGAAAACATCCAGAATATACATGATTATGGAGATTTCATGCCTCTTGGATAAGAGGGGGTGAAGAAAGAATTGGAAGGAAACATGAAATAAAGAAAACATGAGAAATTTCTTACAAAAAATTCGGCAGCATAACGGCGCCTCTAAAAATTTCATAAAAACAAGATTGATGAGAGGAATGGAATATCTCATCAATCATACAAAATTTGGACTGTAAGGGAAAATATTTAATGAAATATCCCAACAAAAGACAAAGGGAAAGGAAGAGAATAACATAAAATGGATGGAAAGAATGAAAATGAAAGAGGATGTTTACCTCTTGATCTCTTCTCCTTGAGATCCTTCTTAAGGGCTTTGATTTTGGTCTTTTGGTGAGACCAGCAGCTCTAGGACGTGGGGAAGAAGATTGAGGAGGGAATTTGGCAGAAATTAGACAATGCTCAAGGCTTGAGAGGTGTGGGAGGAAGAGGGGAGTGAGGGTGGTATTTATAGTGGAGGAGGGGAGGTATTTTAGATTATTTTAATTATTATTATAATATTTTTATCAAGACTATGAATAATCTCAAATCAAGTGGCCTTAATTAGTGAAAATATAATGTTATTTCGAAGCAAGTGGCCTTGCATCACTTATGATGTCATAAATAGTGCATTTTTACTGATAAATTGATTATACGGTATTTTACCGTATTTCACTATTCACCGAAAATTCAAGAGTTTCAGAAAAATACCAAAAATTTACCCCAACCATTTTTCGACGTGTAGAATTCAAAAATGAACTCCATTTTTCAAAAATAATTTTCTAAATATTATTAATTTAATTTTAAAATAAGGTCACAGTTAATTCGAAAAATAACAAAATTGAAGTGCAATTAGTTTTATGTGACATTGGAAAATTAATTAAGATCCCATTATCCTATTGCCATGGGAAAATAAAATAATAATATTATTTACTATTCATGAGGTCATATTACTATTCATATTACTATTCATAAGGGCATGTTACTATTCACCAAAAAAAACAAGTTTGTTCCATCAGACTCGAAATAACATACTGAACACAATTGTAGATGATAGTTTCTTGAAATTCAAAACATAGAAGAAATAAAATTATGTTTAAAGGATACTTATAAATATATACCTTAAACAAAATTTCAAGCATTTTCAATTTATTTTTAGAAAACCTTGGGATGTTACACCATAAGATTAAATGATGAATAATGTGAATAATAAGTTATACAAGATCCTCAAAGGAAATTTCCTCCTAGAAAATACTCTAACACTGGGTGATCATCTGAAATAAAATTTCAAAGAGATCTATGAGTACATAAGATGGTGAAGTTAATTTTTTAAAAGAAACTGGTATAGAATTCAAATTAGATACAGGTGCTATGTTGTGGCCAACTATTTAAGGATAATCTAGAAATGAATTTTACCATAAACTAAAATGTATTTTTGATCTAAAAGTAGATCTTGGGGGTATCTTAAAGAGATTAAAATTAAAACAAAGAAAAATATAAGGAATTTTTTTAAAGGAATCAAAAAAATATATTGATCATCTTGAATAAGAGATTGACTAGATGTAAGGAGAGTAAGATAATTTGTTTTCTAGTAAAGTGAATTTAGATGAACTTGGGGATTTCAATTGAAAAATTAATGAATAGGAAAAGGTTATCGATGGCCTTAATGATATTATAAAGGAGATATCTAGGAAGGTTGAGTCCCCTGAAGAAGTGATTACATCATTGAGAATGAAATTTGAATCATTAGTTAAATCAAGTGATTAATAGAAGAAGTTACACTTCGAGAGGTCTTTAGATTGAGAATTGTTATAAATGATCAAGCGTATAGCATCCCACCTTTTTATCACATAAACATTCGTTACATTTTACAAAACCGATGATCTTTAATGTTTAGTGTCTTGGAAACCAGGAACTTAAAACATTAAAACATAAAACATTCTTCTTAAACACTTGAAAGGATTATCCTCATGTTAATCCTAGGTTGATTACTGCATATCATAACCTAGGGACATACATCAAAAGAAAGGGTGAGCAGAAGGCCCAATAAGGGAAACAAGAGAAACATTTTACATGTGAACTTGAGATACTTCAATAAGGACATGAAAAGAACTTTAAGGCATGAGAAAGAAATAATGAGTCATATCATAATAAAAATAACATTTTTCATAACTTGAAGATGTGGATTCAACATTTAATATTGACAATTGTTTCATTTCACCAAGGTCCATCCCCAAGGTGTCGTTAAAAAATTACCAAGGTTATTCACCAAGGCGTCGTTAAAAATGGTCATCTCTAGAGATTAAGTCTTTACCCAATGCATTGGAGCGCTATCTGGGCGCACCCTTGACATGTATTTATTATCATGTGAGCCACATATATCATCATCAATCATTTCATAAACAACCCATATAGCATAAGAGAAATGGGTTTCATTTCATAATCATAACATTTTAAAAACTGCTTTAAAGACATGATCTTTATGTCAATTTAAACCCACAGAAAAGGGAAAGCGGGTTTCATGTATGTAAATCCCAGAATTTAAAATAGAACATTTTGATATATATGTGAATATACCTGTATAAATAAGAGATTTGAGTATTCACTTAATAACATAAAATAATTTTGAGAAAAAGAGAGAGACAATTTGAGACGAAACTTCTGCAGCATAACGACTATGTTACAGGGTTTTAGAAAACATTGAAAAGAGAGGGGAAATGGGTCAAACATTCTTAAATGATCCATAAAACAGTAGAGGGACAGAATATAAGGGATTTAAGAACATGGTAATGAAATTTGAAAATATACCATATGAAATGAAGAACATGAAAGGAAGACAAAATAAGATTTCTCTTATGAAAATTCTGCATCCTAACGGTGTTACATAAACTTCAACCAAAAATGAATTGATGAGATCAAATAGGGTCTCTCATAATATGAACATAAAAGATAAGTATGATAGATATAGAGATCATACCCCAACATAATAAAAAGTAACTTTCAAGACTTGACATGGAATTAGAACTTTGAAAAAGGAGAAAGGTTAAAGAACCACTTAAAAATTCGGCAGCCTAACAACGCCACTTAAAACTTCAAAATACTGAATTGAAGAGATCAAATGGGGTCTCTCATCATATGATCATAAAAGATCAGTATGATAGATATAGAGATCATACCCCAACATAAGAAAAAGGAACTTGAAAGAATTTACATTAAAGTAGAACTTCAAAATGAGAAAGGTGAAGAACCACTTAAAAATTCGGCAGCCTAATGACGCCACTTAAAACTTCAAAATAGTGAATTGAAGAGATAAAATGGGGTCTATCATCATATGATCATAAAATATCATTATGATAAATTTATATATCATAACCCAACATAATAAAAAGGAACTTGAAATACTTTACATGAAAATAGATCTTGAAAAATGAGAAGGGAGAAAGAATCCGTTACAAAAATTTCGGCATCCTAACAGCACCACTTAAAACTTCATAAAACGAAATAATGAGAGTAAGAGGGGATATATCATTATATGAACATGAAAATGGAAGTAAGATGAGTATAAAATAACATCCTTTAACATAAGAACATGGAGCATAAAAGAAATGACATAAAAGAGATTTCTTGAAAAGAAAGAGAGAGGTCGGATCCCTTACCTTAAAACGTAACTCTTAAAAGTCAATGGTTTGGACCTTGAGGGCTTGGGGGCACCTTGGGAGGACTTCTTGGGAGGTTAGGAGACCATAACTTCGTTGATGACGGTTTTTGGAGTCGAATGGATGAGAGGAGGGCTTAGTATTTATAGGGAAAGTGAGGGGACAAGGCATTAATGGCCAAGGGACACCTCACAAGTGCTTTTCTCAAAACCATGTGCTCTCCCTTGGCATTTACCATGGAGTTAGGACACATGGTGCCCCCAAAATAATAATTCATCACCCTTGGCCGGCCAACCCTTAAAATATCTCATGACATCATCATGACACAGTTATGATGTCATTAAACATACAGAAACCCTAAAACTGTATTTTTACTATTCACTGAAAATTCAACTTTCTCAGAAAAATCCTAAAATTTCATATTTACCAAATATAAAGGCTCTGATTTCAAAAATGAACTCCATTTTATAAAAATAATTTTCTAAATATTTTTAATTTTATTTTTAAATAAATACACTATTCACCGAAAATTCATTTTTTTCAGAAAAATCCCCAAAAATTACCATAACATAATATCGATGCTCTGAGTTCAAAAATAAAGTCCATTTCATAAAAATAATTTTCTAATTATTTTTAATTAAATTTTTAATTAAAAAAACTATTCACCCGAAAAAAACTAATACTTGACGAATAATTTATGAAACCGTTATTTACCCATTTTATTGAATCTCATTACTTAATCAAGGTGTCTAAATTATATTAAAACTTTCTTTGAGTTAAATTACTAATCCATTTGGTCATATTAATAATCCTAATCATAAAATCACTATTCATAAATTACTATTCATCAAAAATCAAGTGGATCTTATTAGACTCTAAATTTCGTACTGAACATAATTTTATAAGACCATTTTTTGAAAATCATTACACATTTTTAATTATTTAAGGTTTACATAAACGTTTTTAAAATATCCTTTTTCTAAAATTCATCAAAAATATGCATACTATATTTATCCGGTCATTTGAAAATTCATAAACATCATCATAAGAAGAAATCCCAATTTTTATTTAAAATAAAGGATTACACAAGGAAGTTACGGTCTTCTTACATAACCACTTATCACACCAGCATTGGAACTAAGTGTAAGGTGTGCTAAGGTGAGAGAATCCGAGGGAGGATCGGCCAACATTGCACGAGTATTAATTTCTATTAGTTTGAACTTCTTGCAAAGGGGATTTCGTTCTAGCTTCACAAGATGAAGATCGGCTTGGGTTTGGTCCAGAGCAAATGTAACAGCCCAAGATTTTATAAAGAAATATTCTTTTTAATTTTATTAATGTCTTGTGTTGTACGCTACACCAAAAGGAGCTTGCACAACACGCATCCTTGTCTTGCCTTGCATTACACGCAATCACGACCTTCCTCGATAGCGTGTGTAATACGCAATACCGAGTTTCACTAAACAACGATGTGCTATTAAAATATTATTAAAACTAGCCGTTATGAATAGTAATAACCACTTTTTAAAATTCTGTAAATCTTATTTTTCAAAATGAACTTCATTCTTGGATTCGGAGTATCGAATTTAGCCTAAGGTGAAATGTTGGTACTTTTCGGATAACTTTCATATTCTGATGAATAGTGAAAATTACTAAATTATAATTAAAAACAACTTTTTTAATCGAAATAATTAATAGTGATAAATCATTAATTTGAGTGGTTTTAAAGTATATTTAGAATATATTTTTACAATTTAATACAATGTTGGTCATTGTTTGTAATTTCACATTTAAACCAGACATAATCAAGTGTCAATCTTTTGATAGATATTGTTTCTTAAAAACACGCTATTTGTTTTAACAGCGGGATTTAATTATAAAATTAATTAATGCAACTTCTATGTTATGAATTTGGTAAAATAAACTTCATTTTTGAATTCGGAATATGAAATATAGCTTAGGATGAAATTTTGGCATTGTTCTGAAAAACATCAATTTTTGATGAATAGTGAAACTACTAAGTGGTAGTTAAAAAACTGAATTTTTCATAAAACTTAATTTTACCGCTTCTGTGAATGGAATTTCAAAAATCCGAGAGACACGGTTAATATCAAGGACTAAAATGTGGTTCAATGAGATAAAAATAATTTTTTGGTGAATAGTAACTTTTTACTTTTTTTACCGCGGTTAATAGTAAATAGGGTAACTAAGGGTAAATATGATATTAATATTACCCTAACACATGTCCTAATTCTATTGGACAAGTGTAATTCGACCAAAAACAAACTTAGGAATAAAATATTACCATTTAGGCCCACTTGGATTAGATTAGGACATTTATTGTTAATTTATTTAAAGAAGGGTTAAAATAGTTAAAATCAAAGTTTAATAAGTAAATCATTTTTAATATAGGGATATACATAAGATAAATTCGATTGTAAATATTCATTAGAAAGATAAAAAGATTTCCTACATGATGGTATTTTATTTGTAATTTTAGACATCAAATAATTTAATTTATTTATGACACAATGATGATGCAGTAATTATCTTATTAATGAAATATTGACAAAATTGATAATATAAATACCAAAATAAATGTAATTTGAGACTTTTTATGAATTCCAATAATTTTATAGGTTACTATGATATATTAGTATTGATTTAATCAACTTGTTGCGAACATATAATTCTGTTATGACTTTCACAAAAATCATATATCAAATAGTGTCAAAATTGACACAAAATAGTTTTAAAATCAAATATTATATTATTAATTGTTATTTTATTCCTAAAAATCTAAGGTTAGGCCAAATGACTTAGATAAGGATATATATATTAATAATAAACAATTTGGGGTTCGTTTGGCATGTTATAGTAAGTGTATTAACCATATAGTGAAAGAAAACAAAAAGACACGGTAAAAGTTAAATTAATTAACTTAGAGTTAAATCTAATTGATAAGGTTAAAATAATACCCTAAACTTGTCTAAATCCTATTGGTTGATAGGATTTCGACCCATCCCCACTTTAGCTTCGAAATAAGACCCTTTGGAACCATTATAAACCGATTTGGACTTTAATATAAAATAATATTTTGAGATATTCCTAAGTTGCCCCTCTCCTCCCCTATAAAAGGACACCTCCTCCCCCTCTTCCTCACACCAATTTGAGCACTCAAGCTCGGCCAACCCCTGCCAAAATCTCTTCTCCACTTCCCTAGAAACATCCTAGAGGTTATGGTCTTCCTCAAAGACCAATTCTAGTGCCCTAAGAGGAGGTCTCAAAGAGGCACTTCAAAGAAGAGGTAATTACCATTACCAATTCTTTCATCTTTATTTCTTCTTCCACTTCTTCTTCTTAGGTTGTTTCATTATGAAGTAATAACATCAGTATCACTCATATACTGATATGTTATTATAAGTATGAAACAACCCTATTTCACCATCTATCCATCCTACGGAAAAAGAAATCACCGCGCGTGCGTACGTACGGAATACCGTCTCCACGCCGTGGTGTAATCTATTTTCCACCACCACCTTACATGGATGGGTATAATGGTGTAAATAATAACTATACATAGTTATTACAACATCATATTGATTCTGATATATTTTATAATCCACTCCAATTCAATTCAATATTTATAGAAATGATATCATCGCTCGTGCGTACGTACGGACTACCGTCTCCACGACGTGATGAGATTCATTCTCCATGTTAACCATTTAAGAATGATTATAATGTATATATAAGAAATAATAATGAAATATATGACATTATAAAGCTACTGGATTTATGTATATATATACATATGTATGTCATCTACTTACTTCCATTTCAAGATAATAAGGAAAGAAAAATAGCGTTCAGGCGTACGTACGGACTACCGTCTCCATGAACGGTGTTTTTCATTTTATTTATCTATCTTTTATATATATATATATACTGAATATATATGATATATAAATCATATTTTATATTCTAGAAGTAAGTAAATCATGATATAAGTAATAATGATGTCAAGAACAACAAGTCAAAACACCTACGATAAATGAAACGACTTTACCCAAAACGCTTCTTTAACATGGAATTTACAAAAGAACGGGTAATATAATGTCATAAGTGAACCATATATGATATCATAACAATGAATATGATTCTGTAATAAGTCAATGACATTATTTAAATCATTATACAGGAGGTTCGGACACATACGAAGCAAATTGGACCTAAGGTAAGGGAAATATCACAATCTCATTTTTATCCGAGATTGTTTATTCGTAAGTATTTACTGGGGTGTATTTTATCATCCACATCCATGTTTCATCAATATGTAATATTATTTCCATCCACCTACAATTGTTTAAATCCATTTTTACCCTTCGGTGAGTTTTTAGTAAAAGAAATGAAAGGAATCTTTTGACGTTTTTCGTACGAGGTACTTTTTGACTTTTCCGATAAAAGTACAAAGAATGTTTCTTTTAACTTATACGGCACGAACAGATTTCTACTGTTTTATAAAGCCTTATTTTCATGAAGCTTCCTCTAAAAGATTTCATGACTATTTTCAATAAAATCTCTTT
Organism: Viscum album; assembly: GCA_963277665.1. Classification (NCBI taxonomy): domain Eukaryota; kingdom Viridiplantae; phylum Streptophyta; class Magnoliopsida; order Santalales; family Viscaceae; genus Viscum; species Viscum album. The sequence goes on from OY728153.1 coordinate 836,666,330, forward strand.
CTTTTAAAATTGCATGATGTTTTGTGAAAAGAAATTGATTTTGAAGAAGAAAGGATATTTTCCTCAAGAATTCAATTCAAGTGTTTTATCAAAATTATTTTCCATCTAAGATAATAAAGAGTTCTGTTTCTATCCATATTTTTACATTTATTTGACTATGTTGTGATGGAATTATGTTTATGAATTCCTTTATCTTATATGAATTGTTTTATGATGTCATGTTGTTTAAGAATTCCATTTTTATTACATGGGTTACGCTATGATGTATGGTTTATGATTATGTGGAACACATAAGAAAGGATTCATTATAAGATGGGTGGGACCTATATCTACCTCCAATGCATTGGGTAAAGATTTCATATCTCATGAGATAGACATGGCTGAAATGGTAGGTTATACCGGTTCAGTGAAACAGGACTGAAACGAGGGTTACTCGATTCAGAAAGGGACTTTGTCCACTAAGATAGTCTTGGCAATGAGTCTTGACTAACAAGAAATGATTCTCTATGATTATGTGTGAATACCACAAAGTTTCATGTTTTAAGTTATGATTATTGTGATTACATTTCACTGCCATGATTTATCCCATGTTATGAAATTATGCTCTCTTTTGCAGGTTAAGATTTCCAAAATGTTATGTTCTTATGAATACGATGTGAATGATATTTCTTTTGTTTACCCTTACTGAGAATTTGAGCTCACCCTTTTATGTTTTCTTTTCCGCATGATATAAAGAAAGGTTTTAGGTAAAAAAAAGGGAAGATCTTTATAGGAGATGTTGAAGATCTTTCACCACGATTAGAAGATTACGTTCCGAATTTCCAAAGACACTAAACTATTACGATCCTTGTGTGTGTGTTTTTTGTTATGTACTAAGTATTCCACAAATGTAATGTAATGTCAATGTACGTCAGGCTTCGGGTCTCTACAGTTGGTATCAGAGGAAAGGTTTAGTCAACCTTTGGAAACTAGGATGCGAAAACGTTAGTGAGATCCCTAGAGATATTTATAAGGTATGTCTAGGGATGCCCCTAAGGATAAGTATACGTATAGGATATAGTCCTAGAACTATGGTAACGATATTAGATTAAACCAAAGATGTTAGATATTTAAGTTACTCCCCCTTTATTATGATTTTTTCCTCTCACACTATTCTTTTTGGGTTTTAGAAAATGGATGGAAACAAGGTGATTCACGATAATGGAGGAAATGATGGACAATGGAATGATATTATTCATGAGCAAAAAAATGAAATGGGATTTGGAAGTCCAAACATCATTATTATGCCGAATCAGCAATCTCATAATATGATCAATAAAGTAAAATTTGGTAAGTTTCCTGACTCGGCTAATAAGAGAAAGATGGAGTTTCATGATAATCATAGAGGAAAGAAAGTTCAATTCCCCCTATGTAAATCATGTGGGAAGAGGCATCAAGGAGAATGTTTCAAGGGAACTGGAAGATGCTTTGGGTGTGGAAAAGAAGGACACAAAGCAAGTAAGTGCAAAGGAAAAGGGTCGGTTAACACCATGGATGAGGATAATGGTATTGCTACGACATCAAAAATGGTTAAGTGTTTTAAATGTGGAATGTATGGGCATTATGAAAACAAATGCCCTAAGGGAAAGACTCATGAAGAGAATCAGTATGGTCATATGGGTAGTATTTATGTGGATGATGATGAAGAGACTACAAATGATATGTGAGATGAATTTTTTTTTGAAGCTCGGTCAATGGTTTGAGAATGTAGTGGAATGATTACATGTTTATCATGTGTAATTTTGTATAAGTAATCTCATGATACTATGGAATAAAGAGACATCTATGGATTGTTACACTGTTGTCTTTCCTTGTGTTTTGAAAGTGTATGATTAATGTTACCAGTATCCATGAAAGGTTATTCAGATATTTTTGGAATGTAGATGATATGCGCATAATGAAGGGATAAGGAGAAAATTAAATGTTTGATAGTGTTCATGAGCTCATGATTGATATAAGGACTAAGTGATATCATGGTTTGAGTATATAGAATTTTGAGGATTTTAGTATGTGGAAGGTGTTAACTTTTAACTGCATTCATGTTTTCACTAAGGTATTCAAGAGAATACACGATTAAGGACTTTGAATGTTTGGAATGTGACCAACAAAACATATCTTATGATATACGGGGATCGATGATGGTGTTAAATCTCTGGTAATCATTTTCACTATATTATGAGAGTCGACTGCAGTATTATGGATAAGCCTAAAGGTTGGAATGGATTATGTTGGACATAAGTTAGTATTGTTTAAGGATAGAAGTTTTTTTGATATTATTGATGGGATGTTATAATAATATAGTTTTATAAAAAGGACAACCCGCAGGACGGGCGACAGCCCATCGCTTCGGACAAGGCTGTGGGAATCGAACCCACAACCGAAGTGCGACTGGCCTTTATCGCCTACCACTGGCCTACAGGAGGTCCCTGTTTAGTAGAAACTAGTTTTATTATATTAAGCAGTATGATATATGAAGTATAAGTCCATTTTAGGAACCATATATGATTAATCTCACTATAGATCGAATTATGCATATAATTTTTGCTAACCTTTTGTTTGAGACATATGGAATGACCTGTCATTCTATCACATGATCTGCTAACACTTCACGAATAACAAATTCAACTTCATTTATTTAAGAGATGAAGTGGAAATTGTTCAAAGCACGAACAACAGTGAGATTGTACCAAAATAAAGTAAGTATTTATTCTAATTCAAATTTTCAACTTTAGGGGAAATGATCTTGAAAACCAAAAATGTTGTCCTAGTGATCTTATACCTGATGAATCAGATGGTACCTTATATCATCACAAATCTATGGATTTGTGATTACTGGCTTTTCCATAGCCATGTTCTCTACCACTCTCCATCAGAACATGATGGTTAGATTTCTCTTCCATATCCATATTTTCACCTATGTGGAAACCCAATGATTAGTTTATTTAGGTAACCGTTACGTTTCATACTTTTGTTTTTAAAGATTGGTTTTGATATTCCTTTTTACGATGTGGGTTTCTATTAAAGAAACTTTCAAATAGTAAACCATTTATAACCCCGACGAATTTCGAGGGCGAAATTCATTTTAAGGGGGGTAGAATGTAACAGCCCAAGATTTTATAAAGAAATATTCTTTTTAATTTTATTAATGTCTTGTGTTGTACGCTACACAAAAAGGAGCTTTCACAACACGCATCCTTGTCTTGCCTTGCATTACACGCAATCGCGACCTTCCTCGATAGCGTGTGTAATACGCAATACCGAGTTTCACTAAACAACGATGTGCTATTAAAATATTATTAAAACTAGCCGTTATGAATAGTAATAACCACTTTTTAAAATTCTGTAAATCTTATTTTTCAAAATGAACTTCATTCTTGGATTCGGAGTATCGAATTTAGCCTAAGGTGAAATGTTGGTACTTTTCGGATAACTTTCATATTCTGATGAATAGTGAAAATTACTAAATTATAATTAAAAACAACTTTTTTAATCGAAATAATTAATAGTGATAAATCATTAATTTGAGTGGTTTTAAAGTATATTTAGAATATATTTTTACAATTTAATACAATGTTGGTCATTGGTTGTAATTTCACATTTAAACCAGACATAATCAAGTGTCAATCTTTTGATAGATATTGTTTCTTAAAAACACGCTATTTGTTTTAACAGCGGGATTTAATTATAAAATTAATTAATGCAACTTCTATGTTATGAATTTGGTAAAATAAACTTCATTTTTGAATTCGGAATATGAAATATAGCTTAGGATGAAATTTTGGCATTGTTCTGAAAAACATCAATTTTTGATGAATAGTGAAACTACTAAGTGGTAGTTAAAAAACTGAATTTTTCATAAAACTTAATTTTACTGCTTCTGTGAATGGAATTTCAAAAATCCGAGAGACACGGTTAATATCAAGGACTAAAATGTGGTTCAATGAGATAAAAATAATTTTTTGGTGAATAGTAACTTTTTACTTTTTTTACCGCGGTTAATAGTAAATAGGGTTACTAAGGGTAAATATGATATTAATATTACCCTAACACATGTCCTAATTCTATTGGACAAGTGTAATTCGACTAAAAACAAACTTAGGAATAAAATATGACCATTTAGGCCCACTTGGATTAGATTAGGACATTTATTGTTAATTTATTTAAAGAAGGGTTAAAATAGTTAAAATCAAAGTTTAATAAGTAAATCATTTTTAATATACTGTTATACATAAGATAAATTCAATTGTAAATATTCATTAGAAATCTAAAAAGATTTCCTACATGATGGTATTTTATTTGTAATTTTTAGACATCAAATAATTTAATTTATTTATGACACAAAGATGATGGAGTAATTATCTTATTAATGAAATATTGACAAAATTGATAATATAAATACCAAAATAAATGTAATTTGAGACTTTTTATGAATTCCACTAATTTTCTAGGTTACTATGATATATTAGTATTGATTTAATCAACTTGGTTCGAACATATAATTCTGTTATGACTTTCAAAAAAATCATATATCAAATAGTGTCAAAATTGACACAAAATAGTTTTTAAATCAAATATTATATTATTAATTGTTATTTTATTCCTAAAAATCTAAGATTCGGCCAAATGACTTAGATAAGGATATATATATTAATAATAAACAATTTGGGGTTCGTTTGGCATGTTATAGTAAGTGTATTAACCATATAGTGAAAGAAAACAAAAAGACACGGTAAAAGTTAAATTAATTAACTTAGAGTTAAATCTAATTGATAAGGTTAAAATAATACCCTAAACTTGTCTAAATCATATTGGTTGATAGGATTTCGACCCATCCCCACTTTAGCTTCGAAATAAGACCCTTTGGAACCATTATAAACCGATTTTGACTTTAATATAAAATAATATTTTGAGATATTCCTAAGTTGCCCCTCTCCTCCCCTATAAAAGGACACCTCCTCCCCCTCCTCCTCACACCAATTTGAGCACTCAAGCTCGGCCAACCCCTGCCAAAATCTCTTCTCCACTTCCCTAGAAACATCCTAGAGGTTATGGTCTTCCTCAAAGACCAATTCTAGTGCCCTAAGAGGAGGTCTCAAAGAGGCACTTCAAAGAAGAGGTAATTACCGTTACCAATTCTTTCATCTTTATTTCTTCTTCCACTTCTTCTTCTTAGGTTGTTTCATTATGAAGTAATAACATCAGTATCACTCATATAATGATATGTTATTATAAGTATGAAACAACCCTATTTCACCATCTATCCATCCTACGGAAAAAGAAATCACGGCGCGTGCGTACGTACGGAATACCGTCTCCACGCCGTGGTGTAATCTATTTTCCACCACCACCTTACATGGATGGGTATAATGGTGTAAAGAATAACTATACATAGTTATTACAACATAATATTGATTCTGATATATTTTATAATCCACTCCACTCCAATTCAATATTTATAGAAATGATATCATCGCTCGTGCGTACGTACAGACTACCGTCTCCACGACGCGATGAGATTCATTCTCCATGTTAACCATTTAAGAATGATTATAATGTATATATAAGAAATAATAATGAAATATATGACATTATAAAGCTACTGGATTTATGTATATATATACATATGTATGTCATCTACTTACTTCCATTTCAAGACAATAAGGAAAGAAAAATAGCGTTCATGCGTACGTACGGACTACCGTCTCCATGAACGGTGTTTTTCATTTTATTTATCTATCTTATATATATATATATACTGAATATATATGATATATAAATCATATTTTATATTCTAGAAGTAAGTAAATCATGATATAAGTAATAATGATGTCAAGAACAACAAGTCAAAACACCTACGATAAATGAAACGACTTTACCCAAAACGCTTCTTTAACATGGAATTTACAAAAGAACGGGTAATATAATGTCATAAGTGAACCATATATGATATCATAACAATGAATATGATTCTGTAATAAGTCAATGACATTATTTAAATCATTATACAGGAGGTTCGGACACATACGAAGCAAATTGGACCTAAGGTAAGGGAAATATCACAATCTCATTTTTATCCGAGATTGTTTATTCGTAAGTATTTACTGGGGTGTATTTTATCATCCACATCCATGTTTCATCAATATGTAATATTATTTCCATCCACATACAATTGTTTAAATCCATTTTTACCCTTCGGTGAGTTTTTAGTAAAATAAATGAAAGGAAGCTTTTGATGTTTTTCGTACGAGGTACTTTTTGACTTTTCCGACAAAAGTACAAAGAATGTTTTTTTTAACTTATACGGCACGAACGGATTTCTACTGTTTTATAAAGACTTATTTTCATGAAGCTTCCTCTAAAAGATTTCATGACTATTTTCAATAAAATCTCTTTCTTTTAAAATTGCATGATGTTTTGTGAAAAGAAATTGATTTTGAAGAAGAAAGGATATTTTCCTCAAGAATTCAATTCAAGTGTTTTATCAAAATTATTTGCCATCTAAGATAATAAAGAGTTCTGTTTCTATCCATATTTTTACATTGATTTGACTATGTTGTGATGGAATTATGTTTATGAATTACTTTATCTTATATGAATTGTTTTATTATGTCATGTTGTTTAAGAATTCCATTTTTATTACATGGGTTACGCTATGATGTATGGTTTATGATTATGTGGCACACATAAGAAAGGATTCATTATAAGATGGGTGGGACCTATATCTCCCTCCAATGCATTGGGTAAAGATTTCATATCTCATGAGATAGACATGGCTGAAATGGTAGGTTATACCGGTTCAGTGAAACAGGACTGAAACGAGGGTTACTCGATTCAGAAAGGGACTTTGTCCAATAAGATAGTCTTGGCAATGAGTCTTGACTAACAAGAAATGATTCTCTATGATTATGTGTGAATGCCACAAAGTTTCATGTTTTATGTTATGATTATTGTGATTACATTTCACTGCCATGATTTATCCCATGTTATGAATTATGCTCTCTTTTGCAGGTTAAGATTTCCAAAATGTTATGTTCTTATGAATACGATGTGAATGATATTTCTTTTGTTTACCCTTACTGAGCATTTGAGCTCACCCTTTTATGTTTTCTTTTCCCCAGGATATAAAGAAAGGTTTTAGGTAAAAAAAGGGAAGATCTTTATAGGAGATGTTGAAGATCTTTCACCACGATTAGAAGATTACGTTCCGAATTTCCAAAGACACTAAACTATTACGATCCTTGTGTGTGTGTTTTTTGTTATGTACTAAGTATTCCGCAAATGTAATGTAATGTCAATGTACGTCAGGCTTCGGGTCTCTACAGCAAATCCCAGTGGTGCTACCTCCTTCCCAAGTTCTATTAGATGGGCTTCGATCGGTCCAAGACTACTGGGTGAGGCCATCGAATCTTATTTATATAATAATTAACAAAGATTACTTGTATTTAGAGACAATAATCAAAACATTTTGTTCACAGCGGTCATATTGACCAATGGTCATATAACAGTCAAAACCCAATGGTCTCATTATAATCATATTTATCAAATAAAACATTTTTGTTGAGTATAAAAAGAAAATAACACATGAAATTAGGAAACAAGATTTATTCAAAATTTCGGGTCGTTACAATCTTCCCCCCTTAAGAAATTGCATCCTCGCAATTTTTAAAATTGGGTTTTGAAATTTCATTGAAAGTCCCACATCGGAAAAAGAGTCAGTAACACTATTACTTTAAAAGAAAGAAAAGGAAGTACAAAGGCCACCCGAGTTTACTCATACTAGGATTCCATGTAGAAAACATGGACTTGGAGGATAAAACAAAGGGTCACGTTCTAAAGGAGAGTGATAGAAAACATGATTAGGAGAAAGTTAACCATAAGAAAATCCCAAACTTATGATGTGTGTAAACGATCTTTGATTACCTAGTAGGAAACGTAAACCAACAACGTTTTTATTTTATGTTCCTTTTCATAATTTTGAGGAATTCATTTATAACATAGAACAAAAACATAAGGAAATATATCTACCTTCATGAAGAGTTTCACCCTTTAATAAGTTTCTACCAAACTAATCTTTTCTCCAAACGATGAGCATTCAAAACTACTTGGTCTCATCAAAACACAAAAATCATCTTCTAGAGAATCACATAATCCACAAAAGATTAACTATTTGTTTCTTCTATCTTTAAACGTTATACCAAAAATAGAAAGGGTAAGGTAAAACAACTCTTCAAAAAGAAAGAATCCCATAGGAATGGAAACTACTTTTAAATCTTCAAGGTTCCATGGTACTACCCAAAGTTCATCATAGACCATTCCATAAATAATGGTCCTTAAAATTCCTCAAAATAAACTAAACTAAGATTGAAACCCAAATACAAGAAGGATTTGATAACATAGTCTTCCAAAATAAACTTCATTGTTCATCTCCAAACAACATCAACCACTCCTAAAATCTTATAACAAAAGTAGCTAACCTAAACATATTTTACCCAAGATAGGTTAATCATTCTCATAAGTAACCTAAATTACTATAAGTCCACTTTAAATTCATCGATTCTTCAAAATATAAGTCAACCTTACTCATCTATGAAAATACCATAGTAATCTATTTACCTCGATCATATAGGGTCCCCAAAATAGTGAACGTCTTCCAAAATAATAATCATCCTTTAATCCCCTAATCATCTCTGTCATATTAATACGGCAATCATCGCATTTCCTATCACATTGGTTGTTGGGACATGTTCTTCCATTTCCCTCCATTAACTAAGAAAAGAAACTATAATTAGGGGCTTAAATACTTAGCTAATAATAATGAAAAGGAAACCTTAAGCATAAAAGGATAAACATGTAGAATAAAAGTATATCCTAACTTGTGATCCCCTAGGTTCCAAACTAGGTTATCCATGATCATATATTCTTATGTGAATCTTTATTTTGTTTTATCCTTGTTCCTTTAATAATGGTTCATACTAAGCTTATGAATTTACCAAATCATATCCCCCGGGAGTGTCGTAACCAAGAGTGTAGCAAGGCCCGTTGTCGTGTACCAGTTCCCGTTCGAGTATAGCTCAAAGCGGTGTTTTCAGGTTTTACCCCTATGTACATCTGTTCCAGAGCCACCTCTACCTGCTCGTATCCAGACAGGGATGCATTTTCTTGGCAACCCATAACTCAATACTCACCAAAATACCAGGAAGATTTCCTATATATAAACTTTTCTATAGGCTTCTTCCTAAAGTTTTCATATCCTAATTTCCACAAATAACTAAACCATCCTTTGATACCAACTATAGCATCCCACCTTTTTATCACATAAACATTCGTTACATTTTACAAAACCGAGGATCTTTAAGGTTTAGTGTCTTGGAAACCAGGAACTTAAAACATTAAAACATAAAACATTCTTCTTAAACACTTGAAAGGCTTCTCCTCATGTTCATCCTAGGTTCATTACTGCATCTCATAACCTGGGGACATACATCAAAAGAAAGGGTGAGCAGAAGGCTCAGTAAGGGAAAAAAGAGAAACATTTTACATGTGAACTTGAGATACTTCAATAAGGTCATGAAAAGAACTTTAAGGCATGAGAAAGAAATCATGAGGCATATCATAATAAAAATAACATTTTTCATAACTTGAAGATGTGGATTCAACATTTAATATTGACAATCGTTTTGTTTCACCAAGGTCCATCCCCAAGGTGTCGTTAAAAAATTACCAAGGTTATTCACCAAGGCGTTGTTAAAAATGGTCATCTCTATAGATTAAGTCTTTACCCAATGCATTAGAGCGCTATCTGGGTGCACCCTTGACATGTCTTTATTATCATGTGAGCCACATATATCATCATCAATCATTTAATAAACAACCCATATAGCATAAGAGAAATGGGTTTCATTTCATAATCATAACATTTTAAAAACTGCTTTAAAGACATGATCTTTATGTCACTTTAAACCCACGGAAAAGGGAAAGCGGGTTTCATGTATGTAAATCCTAGAATTTAAAATAGAACATTTTGATATATATGTGAATACACCTGTAGAAATAAGAGCTTTTAGTATTCACTTAATAACATAAAATAATTTTGAGAAAAAGAGAGAGACAATTTGAGACGAAACTTCTGCAGCATAACGACTATGTTACAGGGTTTTAGAAAACATTGAAAAGAGAGGGGAAATGGGTCAAACATTCTTAAATGACCCATAAAACAGTAGAGGGACAGAATATAAGGGATTTAAGAACATGGTAATGAAATTTAAAAATATACCATATGAAATGAAGAACATGGTAATAAAATTTGAAAATATACCATATGAAATGAAGAACATGAAAGGAAGACAAAATAAGATTTCTCTTATGAAAATTCTGCAGCCTAACGACGTTACATAAACTTCAACCAAAAATGAATTGATGAGATCAAATAGAGTCTCTCATAATATAAACATAAAAGATCAGTATGATAGATATAGATATCATACCCCAACATAATAAAAATGAACTTTCAAAACTTGACATGGAATTAGAACTTTGAAAAAGGAGAAAGGTGAAAGAACCACTTAAAAATTCGGCAGCCTAACGGCGCCACTTAAAACTTCAAAATACTGAATTGAAGAGATCAAATGGGGTCTCTCATAATATGATCATAAAAGATCAGTATGATATATATAGAGATCATACCCCAACATAAGAAAAAGGAACTTGAAAGAATTGACATGAAAGTAGAACTTCAAAATGAGAAGGGTGAAGAACCACTTAAAAATTCGGCAGCCTAACGACGCCACTTAAAACTTCAAAATACTGAATTGAAGAGATAAAATGGGGTCTCTCGTCATATGATCATTAAATATCAGTATGATAAATTTAGATATCATACCCCAACCTAATAAAAAGGAACTTTAAATACTTTACATGAAAATAGATCTTGAAAAATGAGAAGGGAGAAAGAATCCGTTACAAAAATTTCGGCATCCTAACGACACCACTTAAAACATCATAAAACAAAATAATGAGAGTTAGAGGGGATATATCTTTATATGAACATGAAAAGGGAAGTAAGAGGAGTATAAAATAACATCCTTTAACATAAGAACATGGATCATAAAATAAATGACATAAAAGAGATTTTTGAAAAGAAAGAGAGAGGTCGGATCCCTTACCTTAAAACGTAACTCTTAAAACTCAAAGGTTTGGACCTTGAGGGCTTGGGGGCACCTTGGGAGGACTTCTTGGGAGGTAAGGAGACCAGAACTTCGTTGATGATGGTTTTTGGAGTCGAATGGATGAGATGAGGGCTTGGTATTTATAGGGAAAGTGAGGGGACAAGGCATTACTGGCCAAGGGACACCTCACAAGTGCTTTTCTCAAAACCATGTGATCTCCCTTGGAATTTACCATGGAGTTAGGCCACATGGGGCCCCCAAAACAATAATTCACCACCATTGGCCGGCCAACCCTTAAAATATCTCATGACATCATCATGACACAGTTATGATGTCATTAAACATACCGAAACCCTAAAACCGTATTTTTACTATTCACTGAAAATTCAACTTTCTCAGAAAAATCCTAAAATTTCACATTAACCAAATATCAAGGCTCTGATTTCAAAAATAAACTCCATTTTATAAAAATAATTTTCTAAATATTTTTAATTTTATTTTTAAATAAATACACTATTCACCGAAAATTCATTTTTTTCAGAAAAATCCCCAAAAATTACCATAACATAATATCGATGCTCTGAGTTCAAAAATAAAGTCCATTTCATAATAATAATTTTCTAATTATTTTTAATTAAATTTTTAATTAAAAAAACTATTCACCTGAAAAAAACTAATACTTGACGAATAATTTATGAAACCGTTATTTACCCATTTTATTGAATCTCATTACTTAATCAAGGTGTCTAAATTATATTAAAACTTTCTTTGAGTTAAATTACTAATCCATTTGGTCATATTACTAATCCTAATCATAAAATCACTATTCATAAATTACTATTCATCAAAAATCAAGTTGATCTTATTAGACTCTAAATTTCGTACTGAACATAATTGTAGAAGACCATTTTTTGAAGATCATTACACATTTTTAATTATTTAAGGTTTACATAAACATTTTTAAAATATCCTTTTTCTAAAATTCATCAAAAATATGCATAATATATTTATCCGGTCATTTGAAAATTCATAAACATCATCATAAGAAGAAATCCCAATTTTTATTTAAAATAAAGGATTACATAAGGAAGTTACGGTCTTCTTACATAACCACTTATCACACCATCATAGGACCTAAGTGTAAGGTGTGCTAAGGTGAGAGAATTTGAGAGAGGCTCGGCCAACATTGCACGAGTAGTAATTTCTATTAGTTTGAACTTCTCGCAAAGGCAATTTCGTTCTAGCTTCACACGATGAAGTTCGGCTTGGGTTTGGTCCAGAGCAAAGCCCAGCGGTGCTACCTCCTTCCCAAGTTCTGTTAGATGGGCTTCGATCGGTCCAAGACTACTGGGTGAGGCCATCGAATCTTCTTTCTATAATAGTTAACAAAGATTACTTGTATTTAGAGACAATAATCAAAACATTTTGTTCACAGCGGTCATATTGACCAATGGTCATATAACAGTCAAAACCCAATGGTCTCATTATAATCATGTTTATCAAATAAAACATTTTTGTTGAGTATAAAAAGAAAATAACACATGAAATTAGGAAACAAGATTTATTCAAAATTTCAGGTCGTTACAAAGCGAGGTTCTGAAGGTGTCAATAAAATTCTCAATGGATAGAGACCTAGATTTATAGGTAAAATTGGGATCAATTGTGATACCAATAAGTAAAAAGTAACTATTGTGAGAGTTCTAAACAAGGGAAAATAAAAGGTTGGAAATTTTGATCAAAACTAAGTCATCCGAAGTTTGAAAAATGATTACTCCAAACAAATAGATGATAAGTTTGAAAAAAAATCCACAATCCTCAAATAAATTTAAAATAATAAGGTGACATATGAAAGTTGGGGATATGTGAATTAATGATAAATTGAAGATATTTTATCTTAATAAATTTTAGTTTTCTTGCTACCCTGGTCACACCATGTCATATTATGATGAAATAAGAATTTAATTTAATAAAGAGACACCTGAAAGTTATTAAAGGAGGATGGGACCGTATCCACCACCTCAGGGTATAAACTCATTCCATAGATATTACTATCAATGTTCTAACTTCAGTTATAAGACCATTGAATACACATAAATAAGGAATGGAAATGATCATGAGGGAAGAGGCAGAAGTTATCATTATAGAGGCCAAAGGTATATGAATGAAAAAAATCCCAACTAGACTCCATTGAAGAACATATTATCACAACTGTAAGAATATTATGAGTGTTATTTCACCAATCATTCCAAATAGAAAGTGAGGAAATATTATTCATTAGTATAGTAAGGAATTTCATGGAAGGAAAATAATAATAGAGGGAAGACTAATCTGACTAAAATTGATCAAGAATGAACAAATAATTGAACCACCTAAATTCTTGATATATTATTCTCATCTAATATGATAGTAAATATTAATATATTAATAAAATTGAAAGAAATGGTTAATGGGATGATTTGTTTCAGAAATTATGGATCCTTTAAGATCAAGGGTAGTGGAAACAAAATATTATCCATTGACGAGTTGAAGATAAATGAAGTGCTCTATATTGATGGCTTACATCACAACCTCTTCAGTGTGAGTTAGTTTTGTGACTTTGGTTTTAATGCTACATTCAACCAAATAGGATATTTGGTCAAAGGAATAGTTGTAAAATCTCTAATAAAAGGTAGGATAATTAATGGTAATCTATACTAGGTAGATAATAACAAAAATACATGTCTCCTTATAGTGGATAAATAAAAAATCTTATGGAATCGACAGTTAGGTCACATACATAAAAAAGAAAGTAAAACTTATCCAATATAAGAGTTACAGAGAGCACAATATGTATGAAGAGATACCATGAAAAGAAAATTTGATGCATGTATACATGAAAAAATAATGGGAATCCCTTATCAGCCAAAGAACAAGAGATCATCTGATCTACTTGATCTAGTCCACACTAATGTATGTGGTTCGATGAATATATCTAAAATATATGGAGAAATATATTTCATTATGTTCATCGATGATTATTGAATAATGGAATGTTCTATGTTTATGAAAACAAAAAAGAGAAGTCATGGGATGCATAAAGAGGTATCTGAGAATAGTTGAAAATGAGACCGACCACACCATCAAGATCATATGATTATATAATAAAATATAATACATATCCATTGAATTTGAAAAATATGTTGAGAAATATTTCATAAATCATAAAAATTCATTAGTGATAACTCTATAGAAAAATGAAGTTGTTGAATAAAGAAATTGGACCATAAAAAATATAGCTCAAACTTTACTCATTGATTGTGGAATCTCTCACAAATATTGGAAATGGGTTATACAAGATACAATATACACTCATAATAAGCCATTATTAAGCACTGGGGAAGAGAGGACCCTATATGATATGTAGTATAGAGGGAATCCTTAATTGAAAAACCATTGTGTATTTGGAATAAAATGATATATCTAAAATAGAAAAGGAAAACATGGAAATATTGAGGATGGAAATCTGTGGATCCCACCTTATATAGATAGATAATTGGAAGTTTACTATATTTTACTATAATACGTCAAATTATTGTCTTTTAAAAATTTTTAGGATCTCATTTCCTAAGTAATCTAAAGGAATGGAATCTCATAGTAGTTAAAATAATCATGAGGTATATCCAATGTACTATCAATTTTTTTTCTATTTGATGCATCAAAGGGTCATGAATTTTCAACATTTTCCTATACTGACTAGGTTGGGGATGTGGTGGATCAAAAATACATGAGTGGTGGTTCCTTCTTTACTAGAAATAAATGTGTTGGCTAGTTGAGTAAGAAGAAGGAAATCACTTCACTAAGTACAAAATAATAATAATATATATCAGTGAACAATAAATTTACTCAGATTTTATGGATGAAATAGTAGTTTAAAATATAGGTAAAGATGTGAAGAATCCTTGTTATTTTCTATGATAATAAGAGTATGATTGATCTTATGAAAATCCAGTACAACACTCTCATACCAATAATATTGAGATCGAGTATCACTTAATTAGGTTAAATGTGGTGTAGGTAATGGTCAAAATGGGACATATTGGAACTAATGATCTAGTGTAAAACATCATGAATAAACCATTGGTCACTCCTGTGTTTGAGAAACATTGGTTAAACCTTGATGTTCGACTACCTCCTTTCTCTTGAGGAGGTTCTATTTTGTCCCCTTTATTATTCATTTATATTTCTTTACCTGTTTGTTCATGATGGGGGGGGGGGGGTTCTCTATATTTTTAGGTTTATTGTAAAATGGGGAGAAAATTATGTGAAATTCATGTGATCATCAAGTGGGATCAACACTAAATGGTCTAGTTCTTAGGTAGTATTTTGTGTGGATGTTAAGGGGAGATACGATCCCAGGGATATGAAGTTTTGTGTGTTTGGTCATGCATAGTCATTCGTTAAATGAAATTTGAATGAGCATGAATATAGGGGAAGTTTTTGTCTTGTAGAATGTATTGAGGTATGGAATGATTGCTTGATCTCTTGTTTTCTACACTGATCATTGCTCACATTGACTTAGAGTTTGTGATTCTCATATAGAAAAGTTCATGGAAGGATAGGAAGGTAGATCACACAGTTATGTAAATGCAGTTCTAAGGTAGTATTGTTTTATGCCATCCTAAAGTTGGACCATGTGGTATTGGAGTGGTGATTTTGGAACATCCGTAATGTAAAGTACATGATTCCTAGGGTGGTACATGAGGGGTAATTTTCACAAGTTGAATAGTAATTATAAGGATTAGTGAGTTTTATAGGGGATTTCCCTATAAATACCTTTCAAATTTATTCATTAAACAGTTGATTAGAGCTTAAGGAAAATATGAAGGTTTTTTCAAAAGATTAGTTCAAGAATCATCCATGATGTTTGAACTATGCCGTTAGTAAGTAGTCTATGAGGTAGAGTACGGGGTCTTCATGGGTTTGGAGGAAGCGGTCTGTGAGGTTTTTTATACACTTCACAAGGTGAGTAAGTGGGTGAGGAAGGTGTTTTAGAAGAGGTATGTGTAGTGGAGTACATAATCCATGAGTTTGAGTATGCAATTTCAAGGAGAGTACATGATGGGTTGAGTTCCACATAGTTTTTTTCCACATACATCTAAATCGGGAAGGTATTTTTAGTGAATATCACAGATAAATATTTATGGAGTCTGAAGAGTGAATTAGAGCATCGTACTCTAACTATCGTGGTGTTAATAAAAAAATGCATTCATGATGATATAAATATGACCATCAAGTTGTTAATCTAAGATAGACTTCATCCAGAGTAGTGCATAAGGAGGAGTTTATGGAGGTGATCCGAGGGAGGAAGTATGCTATCCCTAATTTTTTTTATAAAGGTAGTGTGCCTATCCTAGAGTGACCATGATGAAATATTTGTAATCCACTAAAACTAGTGAATATTTTTAGATTCTAGTATGAATAACACATCATCAGTATATGATCCTTGGACTGTCCTTTTTGGTAAACCAACTAAAAATTATTATTTCATGCTTTAAATTATAAATTTATTCTTGTGATGAATGTGTAAATCCATAATATGGGTTTAAGATTTTCTTACTAGTGTTTGGAAAAGATATAATAAACTAATAAAAATTTAACACCATGATTCAACCCTCCCTTATCAGGGTGTCCCAAGGTATAATAGGGTCTAGATGCAATGTCATTAGTATTGTGTCTAATAGTGTAATTGGAACCATACTTTTATCCACTTGAGTTTTGTACATGCAACTGGAAGCTAGCTGGATTAGGGACAAGAAAACCTTTGAGTGGGACCCCCAATAGTTGCCTCAAACTAAAGAATGAAGCACTAAATGATCTATAGATGGAACTAAGGTCAAATTATAAAACATAGAGTCCAAATCAATAGGTGAAATATGATACCCCGTGCCTCAAATGATTCCCTAATCAGTGTCATAACTGGTTCTCTACTTTGAAGAAGGGTGGGTGGGAAATGTCTCGGATGGAACTGTGTGTGATGAGGAATGTCCAGTTGGTGGCTATGTAATGGTATCTATAGTCATCTGATATATAGAATGATGGGGATGAAATCAATGTGAAGGTTGATCCTCATTAGTGTCTGATGGATTGGGTGTGACCTATGCAAGAATGTGCTGAGGGTGAGGAACATCCTCATACTATAGAGAGATTCTCTCAAAACTATGTAGCACACCTATCATCAACTGAAGAACTGAATCAAACTCATAAAAACTGAATTTTTCACGTTTATGAGTTGTTATTATATCAGAAACCCAATAGATCCTATCCTAAAAAGGGTTTCTAAATTATAAACATTAAATAATATATTATCAAATTAACAATAAATAATTGAGAATTGTGATAAATTTAAATTACCATAGTCTAGTATGACCCTCCAATTTGAGTGATAAATCATCCGGTCACTCACACATACTAGGGAATGTACTCAGTGTGGGGTCTAGGATGAAGTCATCATCAAAGATATCCTATGAAACAATATTAACCATGTGAATCAAACATATACATATATTTCTTTGGATAATATGTCAATCTTGATCCTTCTTTCCTGTAAGTCGTATATTGTGCACCTATTTAACCTTCCTTGGAGGAATCCGAATAGGTTGTTGATACCCAAACAACAACATAAATCTATTGGGCTAGTTCCATTCAAAAAATATGAAAATGGATCAGTGGAACAAATAATTGTAGAATGATGAAACCTCTATGTATATTAATCTGGGAGATAAAATAAGATCACATGCATATGGAATCCAATAAATATACATGGAGAGAAATAAATTTTCTCATTTTTTAAATTAGTAACACAAAATTATATCAATAATGATTCATGAATACCACGTCAATGGAAAGATGTTCAAATAGTTAGATATCATATGAGATCTAATGTGTGGTGTTATATATATATATATATATGTGTGTGTGTGTGTGTGTGTGTGTGTTTGTGTAACTCCACCTATAAATTTTAAGTAACAAAATTTCATAAATTATTTAATTGGAATATATGGTTGGAATAAAATTGTACATTCAAATTTTAAAGTACCGATGAGGTTGAAGACCCATACACAATGTGTTGATTGGTAAATTAGTCATGAACCACATTTCTAGTGTAGGGAATCGAGTCCATGTACATACCTAAAATAATATACAATAACCAATTATCTTATTCTCTTCCATGTGTCATGCCTTGCACTGTACTCTATACTAATGTGCAAGATATTCCAAACCAAAGCTTTAATAACCATCATGCTCAAAATCCCTAACAAAGGTAGGTGCATCAGATAAACATATGATCCAAAGTGATATAGAAATAAAGTATCACCAATCAATTAAAAAAATTTATGCTCGTGTATATATCTACAATGTCACCTCATCTTCTTTTGAATTAATTGGGCTAAAATGGGTGTTTAGTGTAACATCCCCAAATGATAAAGGATTAAATGGATAAATTATATGACTCATGTCAACAAGGTGCACCTTCCTTTTCGAAAGCCTGCCTGATTAGAACTCCACAGTTATGTATGCTTGGCCTGAAGTACTGATCAGGATGGGTGACCTTCTGGGAAGTTTCTCAGGGTGTGTGTGAGTGAGGACAAAGCACACTGGAAAGGACACGTGTTGGCCTGTGGGGACTGTCATTAGTCAGATGACCTGTTCGGGCACATGAGTGGACCTGGGGTGGGCCCCACGTGTCTGCGGGGCAACTGGTGGTACCTGGTAGGCCAGGACCCAACGACCATGTTAAGGCGGGGTGCCTGTGCTGTCACCGAGACCCAGTTGTCATATTTAGACAGTGCATATGTAACCTACCTCCTCTAATAGTCCCCGATGTGTCTAGAAATGATGTCTAGTTCTCTATATAAAACACTCTCAGACCTATATATCATCAAACCCATTATAGTGTATTCATCCACATGAATACCCACAAATATATATATCCTTTAATGTAATTATTATATCACCTTGAGACATATGAAATGTATGTGTATCTAGTATCCATCATTCAAAAAAATCAGAAATAAAAAAACCTTCAATGTGTATATACCCACACATGCTCAACCCATAGAAGGTATACTGACACAAATAAGGGATGATCATATTTGGTGGGAATTCATTGTAAAAGTGTTGGGACCTATGGACATTCAGTACATTATATTCTCCACTAACCCATAAATGTTGTGATATATGGTTAATCTGTGTGGTAAGAGGTGATGGATCCTTAAAGTATGGATGCATTCATGTTGATGTCATCTATGTAAATGGTTAAACAAAAAGTAGAAATATAATTCTATTAAATAATATATATGTTGAGTGGAAAAAAGAAAAATATTCATCTAAAAATACTTTTTACATGGAAAATAAAACAATTGCAAAAATCAACTGACCTAAAAAAATCATGTCGGGCGTGATGATGAACCCTAAATGCTAACATTTCTAGGAAAATGCCTGTGATTATACCCCTCATCCCTATACATAACACATTACTATCACATCACATTCTCCTAGGGAAAATCTATTTATTTTATCAAGCATGAAAATTTTGGATAACTGTAGGGTCCTGAAAAATCTGCAAAGGAGAATGGGAATCCCCCTTAATTTCAGAAAGGATTCTACCAAATTTCCCAAAAATAATTGGACAAAAATATGGATAATACTCAATATTGGAAAAGGACTGACCGGTCTGTGTACCGGTCCAGCATTGATGGTACGCGGCCAGTTTAGCGAGCTACCCCCTCCGCGGACCTGCATCGTTCATGAAACGGAGGTGGGACCCCTCTGCAGGTGCGAAGTAGGATGGGCTCTAGGCCGGTCCACCGTCACGAACCACCCCTGCCGCGAAACACGACAATTGGGCCAGACCACACGTGCTGTCGTTTGCAGAACAGAGGCAGAGCCCTGCGCGGCTGTAAAGCACCCCCCGAACCGATTTGGTTCGCGGGTGAGGTGCATTCAATGTCCCCCCGCGAGTTGCAGATTGACCAAGTCACCCGTAAACTGGGTTTTCGGTCATGGACCTTCGCAAAAGGTTCCCCATGACCACAGATACATCTCTTTCCCCCCTCTATAAAAGGACATCGAGTGGGAGAAGAAAGAGATCAATCAGATTGGGGTAGAAGGATTCAAAGATTAGGGGATCGATTAATCGGACTCCATCAGCAAGAAGGCTTGGAGATCGACTTCTGAAGGAAGGATTTCAGAGGAAGGATCTTAGGATATCACGAACATAGAAGTTCTAATTAATGAACCAGAATAAGTATAAAACTGGAAAACGAATTGATAAGGAACTGAAAAATTCATAACAAACTGGTGAACCATGAACTTAAAATAAAAAAACTGTGATCCATGGCCCCTTCGCGGATGTACTCCCCGCGAATCAGGGAGTTTATGCCCCTTTTTTTGATCCGACGCACCATGTAGCACCCTCCTACGCGGGTGAAGCCCTGACCGGCAAACCCCTAACCGGAGATGTCCCTGACCGCCGCTGCTCACACAGAATCCACCGCGTACCAACCTGGTATACGAGCCGAACCCGAATCCGCGTACCTTTCTAGTACGCGGGATGCATATCAGTCCATGTACCACCTGGGTACGCGGAAGACATCTCCAGCCACGTAGCACCCCCTACACGAATGGCGCCACTCCTCATGCACCCATGCGGCCCGCCAACCCCTTCGATGTTCCCATTCCCCGATCTAGATAAAACCCTTCAAACTTGGACCGATCCTTTGAAATCCATTCCTTGGAATATTCATTGGACCCAAGCTTAGGCCTCTACCGAAGCCACCAGACCCGTATGATGAGATATTCAGGCACATCAGCATGCCACTTTGAGTTCACATACCCACGGTAGGCGAGGACAAAGGGGTTTCCCCGGATCTTGGGTAGATTTCAGAAGCATTCCTGGGTTCACATTCCCACAGTAGTGCAGGGTCTGACCCCCAGAGCCCCCTTTGTGCCTCACCACTTTCCAAGATTGAGGGACCCCGATCGCATTTCCTTTTGACGAGCGCTAGCGGTGAGCACTTCTCCCCTCTCCTGGGAGTAGCTGGGCATCCCTCCTGGAGTAATCCCCACACCATCCTCTTCAGAAGCCAATGTCCCTTCTCCTCTCATCACAGAAGGTTCATTGCTCTGCTGCGCGACTCCTACCTTCCTCCAACATCAGGGAGAAGGAGAGTCCAATGGTCCCGACCTTCTCCTCCACTCTTTGTCATCCTCCCCTTCCCTCGGTAGGGAGAATGTGCATGGATTTCCAATCCTGTTGCATTCTATTTTTTCTCACACCGATCATGACTCACGTGGGATTAGAGATTTGTGATGGTCACGGTGTTTGCACAACAACGACGGTCAAAACAAACTATGTGGGTTTTGATCCCTGTCTCCTAATCACGGTATATAAGAAGCCTCTCCAAGGTTCAATCGCAATTCATGCCACTAACCATGTGTAATTCCCAATCATGCCCCTCAAAATGAAATACGTGGATTTTGATTCCTCTCACGAGGATACGTAGGAATCCCATATCATGGGTTCAATCCAAATGCTCAAGTAGTTATCTATCCTCCCTAGATTACAATAAACTACAGAGTGCCTAGTTATGAGGCTTTAAACCAGTGCCGTCTCAATGAGTCCAAACTCTTCAGAGTCATTAATCCAATGTGGGATGGTAAACCTTGGGCCTAAATGATTCTGAATCCCTGCGTTCAGCTGACCATTGCCAACCAGGAGTAATCTGTGGATAATATTCTTGGGTATAAACCAGAGATTCGCGAACATATGAATACATCTTAAATCTATAAGAGAGTCCCGGAACAGGAAATAATTCCCCCCAAAAGGGTGTGATGAGCCCGACTTCCCATCCTCTCGACTAATGTGAGTTCTTAAGTTCCACTGGCCAAATCACCCAACGAACGCCCGCCTTTGGAAAGTAGGTCCATGTATCATTGGATATGGAACCATTGGGAGTTTCTAAATAAAAACATTTCACCTGATATGAGTGATTAAGAAGAACCTAGCCTTCTCTAATCAACCATCGGGAAACACACGTTTTACCCTCAGTCAAAACAAAAATGGTGAACCTAACGTGAATCTTTAACCAAGCATGACCGATTTAACCTAATCCCACTCTGTGCCCCCTTATAATCACAAGGAGGGCCAATAAAGGCCATTAATTATGCATGGGATCATGAGATGCTACTTTGACTGGTTTTCTGTTTTTATTGTTTAAAATATTTTATAGGTACCAATCAAAAATCCCTTCGATCCAATGGCATCACAGAGGAACTCACAGACGCGTACTTCAAGCTACGCAATGACAAGACATCCTCACCAACGAAGGACCCCGTCACCTACTCAGCATCTTCAAAGTTGGGTCTCAAATGCGTTGATATGAGAGTACCAATTGAACGGTACTCTCCCAACGGTGGAGGCGGCCATGCATGCTCTCCAATCTGCCAAGACCCACTGGTCACCTGCCCAACAGCGGCCGCAAAAGCAGAACCATACTTCTTATGTTGCCGTCTCAAACCGTTTCGGGAGTCTATCCCCGAAACGAGACAACGCGTACCTCCCTTATCTTAGGGAGGTGGATGAGGTCAACATTGAGGACTTCATCCCCGCTGAACAGGGGTTCCTCTCTAAATCCCCCATCGGAAGACATCGTCATGGTTACATCGTGACTCAATATCCTCACGCTAAGGAGGATGTCACCCTGAGGATACAAGCCCACTCTCCCTGAGCTCTGACCCCTCGGACCGCCCGATGAGGGCGGAAAACGTACAACCAAGGACCGGTCATCACCCTTGTCCCTAAGGAGGAGCTCCGCTGCCCAGTCACGGAGATTTATTACGAGCAGGCACATACACCTTTCCGCTCCTCCAAAGTCCACCATCTAGACATGGTGACATCATACGAATAGGCACACATCCCCGCCGATCTCCACCAAGACTGTCATTCGCACAGGACGACACCTACCCGGTTGGCACCTCTCCCTGCCCGGGGTCATGAAGCCCACCAACCAGACGTGGTGGAAGCCCAGCGCCTACAGGACCAGCTCCAAGAATATGCTCCTGACGCCTACCATCCCAATGTGGTGGCAATCAATGAAGCCCGCCATCCAGATGTGGCAGCAATTAATAGGTGGGAACGTCTCCCTGTCAACAAAGGCCACTGACTAGATACGGTGGGGAACCAACATATGCAGGGCCAGCTCCCTGCAGATGCAAGTAAAGTCTGGCATCCTAATGTGGTGGAAAACAGAGAGATAAACTGGCATATCCCGGCACAGGGGTAGACTCTTTCACCTACCCCGACATAGGATAATTGTCAGTACCCACTGACCACCAGAGGACTGGAGTAGGATATTCCTACTCTGATATCGGAATGGGCCTTCATACCTGTTGCAGCCATAGATGTATCTGTAAATATCCTGGAAATGATGGAGGATCAGGTATCAATATCAGATCATATCTTGCGGACTTGCTAGAATGTAGTTGCATCAGCGACAACAACAAGGACTCGGGCCCGTGAGCCCATCTCCCCAATTGAGGTAACTCGTCTAAGAGACGAGATAGCCACCTCAGAGCAGATCTGTATCCCTGCTTCCACCCAGGAGGGTCTTCATCCATATTCCATGATAAAAGGGCAACCATATTGAGCAGCTTCACTCGTTCCAATTGGGGGACACCCGTCCATCATGGTGGATGCTCTAGAGCAGTCATATATCCCTGCTAAAAGTCAAGATTCTTTTCGGCATATCCCGATAAAATCACATGACCCAATTAGAAAGTGACCCAAAGGTGAAGGCCGTTATTAATAGCAGACCGTCCCCGCTGCCCGCAAAAAAGTGCCCCGAACACGCCGAAGGAAGTCGGAAAATAAAGAGCGGGTTTAGGACTCCACTCTGGTGGAAGCTGAGGCTCCCAATGCCGCTAAGAACATATCAAAGGCTCAGAACCCTGCCCACCCATTACCATATTATGGGAGTAGTAGTAGAAGTTGTGAAGGTCCTCTCCGCAATGTCGCTACCAATAGATTTTAAGGTCCTCCCCAGAGCACCCGTGGGGGCCTCCCCCACGGGCATATAAAGATCGATCATGAGAGCTTCTATTTTGATGTGAGTCACAAAAGCCCTCCGTGTGACCAAAAGATCCAGCAGTAAGAAGGCCCCCCACTTGCTGCGGTCCACCCTGAAGGTCCTCCCCGGGGTATACACTACAAACACTCTCCGTTCAGTGGGACCACCGATTATGATAGTAGTCCTCGCTATCGTAGTCACAGTTGCGGAGGCCCTCCCTGCATTGATGTCTCATCACGACAAGAAGGCCCTCCCCTGAAGGTCCTCCCCAGGGGTTACATTGCAATGACACTCCACGCATCCAAGAATCAAATAAAGATGGAAGTCCTCACCACTCTGATAATGGAGGTCCTCCCCGTAGAGACGTCAAGCAATGAGAAGGCTCTCCCCTCGTTGTGGTACATTCTGAAGGACTTCCCCAGGGTGTACCCCACAAACATTCTCCCTGCAGCAGCTATGATGATAGTCCTCACCACCATATCCACCATTGTGAAGGTCCTCCCCACAATGTCCCCAAGCAAAAAAGAAGGTCCCCCCCTTGTCAGAGTGTGTCTTGAAGGTCCTCCCCAGGATACACATCGAACGTCAAAACATGATGGTCATCCTCACCATGATGGCAGTTGTTACGAAGGCCCTCCATGTAACAATGCTACACAACCAGAAGGTCCCCCCCTTGATACGACATGCCTTGGAGGTCCTCCCCAGGGTATGCACTACAAAAGTCCTCTATGTAGTGAGGGGTCAAGCAGTAATGGTAGCCCTTGCCATTACGACGTGGATAGCGGAGGCCCTCTCCACCTAGATGCTGATCAACGAGAAGGCCCTCCACTCATTGTGGTACATTCTGAAGGCCCTCCCCAGGGTGTACCCTGTAGACATTCTCCCTGCAGAAGCTGTGATGGTAGTCCTCGCCATTGCGGCAACTATAATGGTAGTCCTCGCCATTTCAGCTTCCATTGTGAAGGTCCTCCCTGCAGTGACATATCATATCGATAGAAAGGTCCTCCCCCTACTGAATCAAGAACATAAAATCCCTCATATGTCGAGGAACTCATAAGGATGGGATCAAGCATGTTATATTCCCAGCTATTCGCCAACGACACCCTTCTTCAATCAGGAGACGGTCCGGGGCCACATTCATCTTCTGAACCACCTCGGAATCGCCCACATGATAATTCAATACCTATCGGCCCCACTGCCTCCAACCACACTATCGGTGAGCATCTCAATTGGGATGAACAGGTAGAGGAATCACTAGCGAAGGAGTATGCCAACATGTTTCACCTGAGGAAACGACTGGACAAATATGATGTACAAGTTATGTTTTGTCCCATGACCACCTCTCAATTCGACATACCCATAAATTTTTCAGAAGAATGTGTGCACGCCATCCGTTCTAATATATGGACAACCCTTTGCTAGCTGAAATCAAGCTTCTTACCCTACGATGGGTATGTAGACCATTTCAAGACAATAGGAGACCTCCTGTGTCATATCGACCTGGAAGCTCTTCCTTCGGCGCGGAAACCGTGACCTGAGAGGCATAAAGGAAACCTTGAGTTAGCCTGCCTCTGTGTACTGCACCAGTTGTGACGCCTCATTGGTGATGTTCCAAAAGGAGTCCATATCAGAGGATGGGGAGAACATGGAGCTTTGCATTTCACTCCGGTCCCCACCTAGAAGAACCCATTCGACATAATGTCTTGTAACATCATCACATCAAGACAACAATCGAGTGGGGTCCCTGTTCAGGAAAGGTGACACACCCAACAGTGAAAGGCCTTGAGTAAGTCCCAGAAGCGTCAGGCCTGATGGGAACAAGCCATTCATGAACTCCTAAATCAGGCCACCGAAATCATATATCATTCCTCTCGCCTAAGAGAGGCCAATCAGCAGTCATTGCTTGCCTCCCCAGAGGGGATTGATTCACAGGTGAACTCGACATTAGATCCAGTTCACCCCCAAATGGGGGCACGCAAGATCAGGCAAGTAGTAATAGCAACAGCCACTTCCGCAATCTAGGGTCAACCCCATCATGTCAGGATGGGGGCATTTTTAACAACAAATTCCCCCGTAAGACCAATAAAAATGGGAAGAGACTCAACGTCCAAGGAACATATCCAACCCCAGCCCTCAGGGCTGGGGAATTTTTACCACCTCAATAACAAACTCCCCCATGAGAATCAGTATTCTAGAGTCTAGGGAGGACAATCATAATAGGAGGATCCTACCATATCCCATCCTTTGGATCATCATCCTTTTTAAGAGGGAGGCGTACCATAAGGTCGCATCAAAGAACTCTCCACGTCACCCTTATTCAAGGAGTTTGAAATCAATCTCGGGAGAGGAAGGGGAAGACCAGTAAAAGGTACGGGAGATCCTATTCCTATTTGTAAGATGACATCTCCTCCACCCACGGTATGCATCCATCAACACCATAGAGGTCAACCCCATGGGTGACACCGAAGATGATGCAAATCGGGATGGATCGGGAGACGGAAGTTCCGTTCAGGCTGTGATTCATAGTGAACCATCAGGTGTGCACACCCGGAACTAGGGGGCCGCCCAAAATATGGCCACCCCTCCAGCTAACCCTCTTATGCTTACCCTTCGAGCTTCCAACAAGGATAAGAACAAAGGACCAGTTACCCTTAACCCACCTCCTTCTCTCAATAAAAACGAGCCACTTACGCTCGAAGAGAGATTCATTTGAAAGGAAGAGGAAATGAAATAATTGAGGTGGATTAACGCTGAGCTCCTCCAGAAGAACCGTCTTATTGAAAGCGCTTCCCAAGAAGAGCCACACCTTGCACTCCCAACAAGTGCACCTCAAAGACCAAGGTTTTCCCCAGCAAATGAAGCGTGGTCAGGGACCCTGTCCAATGCGGTGCCCGACCTGTCCAACTACCTGAACATGGATTCGGATGAATACCAAGACTTCCCTCCACTCAGGAAGCAACCAGAGAGAGTATGTCTGAACCCTCCGAAGGTGTCACAAATAGCATATGCACCCTTGGTGTCGGCCGAGCCAAATCCTCAAGCAATGCCTTAGGCTACACCTGCCCAAGACTTGGCCCAACAGTATGTAAACCAGGGTCTCGCCAACACCATCAAGGCACTGACAGATCGATTGGAAGCAATGGAAGGTCGAAGCACTATGGTATAGCCAGAGCGAAAGCCCTACCCAGATTGGGTGAGCAACACGCCTCCTTCACCCAATTTTGGGAGCCCTGTATTCCCTATTTTCAATGGATCAGGTGATCCGGAAGATCATTTGATGCACTACACGTCTTATTGAGACCCTATGATGGGAACTCCGGAACAACAAGAAGCAGTGAAACTCAGATGCTTCGTGCGGACCTTGCAAGGATCTACCTTTGTCTGGTATACAAGTCTGCCAACTCAATCAATAAAAAGCTAGGAAGACCTTCAGCATAAGTTCCTATTCCACTTCAACTCAACGATGCCTAAAAAAACAATCATCGACCTAATGAATCGAAAACAGAGGGAGAAAGAGAGGGTCTCAGATTTCATCGCCAGATGGAAGGGTCTGACCTACTCTCTGAACAGGACAATGCCCCAATATGAGATGTTTTACATATGAATCGATAACCTTCGAGATGAGCTGCGAACACCGCTCATACCAGTGGAGTGCACCACTAGTTTCCTCAATCTCTCTACCATTTCCCAGAGAATTGAAGACTTCTTACAATGGACTAATCTGAAGTCTCGAATATCCTCACAGGCTTCTGCAAAGAGAGTAGTTAGAGCTAAAACGTCCTCTGTCATGCTCAATCCAGCCCCTGTGCTTGCTCCACCACCTAGACCTCCACCAAATCGTCAAGGTCCCCATGTATATCAATGGACGCCTCCACCCAATAGGGACGATCAGAGAGGATCGAAGCGGAACCAGTTTGAGGAACAAAAACACAAAGTATACTTGTTCCAAGAGGACCAAGTCCGCAACTACTTCATCACCGTCATGAATTGAAATTTGCTCCACCTCTCAGAGCCAAGGAATCCCAAAGAAGTTAGAAATGACTCGTCTTCAAAGACCTCCTACAAAGGATGGTAAACTCCAGGCAGGTCGAGTTGGGACCACCCCAACACATGTGACATATATTTCTACCACTGACTCTGACAAAGGGGAGGGGTGGCAGGAAGTCACCAACAAGAAAGGGAATAAATTTGATGACTGGATGAATCAGAAGATTGTCAATCAAGCTCAGGGAATACTCCGAGCTCAACTATAGCAGCCGGTGTTGCCGCCAACAACCCTTATTTCCGCACAACCGACAATATCGGCCTTACAACCCTCCACGAGCCAGTAATCAAGGCATAATTTAAAAGGGAGGAGACAAGCGCAAGAGGATCACTCCACAATGAGGCCGAATTTAGCCCTGAAACTGTCGGATTTTATGCCCTCAAACTTGGCACCACGGGCATCGACCCACCAAACGACACCATCAGGGACAACCGACCAGGTTGACCTGTTACAGGACGAGGAGCTAATATTTGGTTCCATCAATGTCGTCCATCTAATGGAATCATTACCTGATGAAGGGTATGGTTACGAACCTGAGTTCCCAACACAAGGGTCCGGGAGGAGGAATCACAGAAGAAGGGGATACCAGGGGAGGTGTAGTCGTGGCCAAAACCAATGCTATGGTTTTACCTCGACCCAAACCATTAATATCGCAGAAACCCGTGGGAGAGCCCTTCAATGGACTCAGCAGGATAAAGAATATCCCTCCACCTCCACAAGCAGCCACTCTGGCCCTATTATTTTGTGATACCCATTAGAGGAGGAACAAGTGTCTAGCCACCTAGTGCACACAAATAGACCGGCTGGTCCGAGTCCCGAGAATGTGGGAACACCGTCGACATCTGACCCTAAAACCGATCCCTCCTCATCACATAATCCAGCTCCCAAAGTGCCTGCTAAAACTCTCCTGCCAACGGAGAAGCATCAGCCGCTAGAGCCGAAATACGATATCCTTAACCAGCCGGCATCAGTACCAGCCAAACTATCAATCCTAGATGCCCTGATTTTGTCAGCAGATCTCTGGGAGGCGCTTATAGAAGCCTTGCTTATCCCACCAGGAGTTTAAAGCTGAGGTAGCTACCGCCGAGATTTTCCGGATGGAGACTGACCCATCTGAATTCAATGCGGTGATTTCCTTCACCGATCAAGATGAAGATGCCATCATGAAAGGACACATCAAACCACTATATGTGTCCGATACACTAAATGATGTTGAGATCCAGAAAGTCTTTATTGACAACGGCTCTAGAGTTAACCTCCTTCCCCTACGGACACTTCGTATGTTGGGATACAGTGAGGATGATCTAATACCCTCAGACACAACTCTGTTGGGTTAAAACAAGAGTGAACAGAATCCAATGGGACAAATCAAGCTAAAAACCCATTTTGGTGACCTTGTGGCCTACTCAGAATTACTGGTGGTCCGAAAGAACACACCATTCAATGCCCTGCTGGGAAGGCTATGGCTTCATAACCACATGGCCATTCCTTTATCCTACCACCAGTGTATTAAGTATTGCATCAATGGAAAAAGTGGAACATCACACACTAACAAGGCCCCTTTTGATCTCTATGAGACACACTACATTGACTCTAGTTTTTATGACCAAAAGAAGAAGAAGCCTTCGATCAAAAGTATCGACTGGATCCCCACTCCAAACGGCCTAGAAATGGTTCCTGATGACCCCCTCAAGCAGCTCGGAGAAGACTATGTACTTCCCATCAACCATTTTGAGAGAAGGAGTTCAAGTCTGGACACATACTCAGCTATCCTCATGAATTTAGCCATGAATCTTGAGCATAGAAGTGAAGAAACAACCACTAACTCTCAATTTGGGGGAAAATACTTGAGCGAGGACGCCCACAATGCCTCTCCTCCAGACTCCCAAGAGCCTATGCTGAGAAATCTCCCCCCATTAGATCAAGAAGATGAGAATGTGGGGGAAGAAGAGGAGGAAGATCATAGGGATGCACCTCCCGCATTTGAGGAAGGTATCTCCACCACTGTGGACGAGCTCAGGGAAATAAACCTAGGTACCGAGGATGACCCAAGGACCACTCTCATTAGTAAAACCATGTCTCACGAGGAGAACGAGGTATATACCTCTTTCCTGAGGCAACATCGAGATGTTTTTTCCTGAAATTATGAAGAAATTCCGAGACTCGATCCCGAAGTGGTGATGCACCACTTAGGTCTACCAGAAGACCACCAGGGCTATAAACAAGCCGCTAGAAGGATGCACCCCACACATGCTGCCAAAATAGAGGCTGAGTTCGATAAGATTATTAAAGAAGGATTCATTCGGGAGGTCCAATACCCCATCTGTCTATCAAACATTGTCCTCGTCAAGAAAAATAATGGAAAAATATGTGTCTGCATCGATTTCAGAGATCTCAATCGGCATTTCCCAAAAGATGATTTCCCAGTCCCGATCACCGAGTTATTAATCGACGCAATGACTGGGTATGAGGCTATCTCCTTCATGGACGATTATTCTTGGTATAATCAAATCAGGATGGCCCAAGAAGACGAAGAAGCCACTGCCTTCAGGGCCCCTCAAGGAGTATTCTGCCACAGGGTCGTGCCCTTTGGTCTCAAGAATGATGGTGCTACATATCAACGCCCCATGAATCGTATCTTTAAACCATTCCTGGGGAGATTTGTTGAATGATACGTGGATGACTTGGTGTTCAAATCAGGACAATGCTCAGATCACCTGTCAGACCTTGAAACCGTCTTCAACAAACTTCGACAACATATCCTGATGATGAACCCCTTGAAATGCGCCTTTGGGGTTACCTTTGGGAAATTCCTTGGCTTCGTCATATGCCATCATGGCATCGAAGTCGACCCTGAAAAGACAAAGGCTATCCTTGGTTTAACACCTCCCTGAAATCTCACTGAGTTGAGAGGATTCCAAGGATACCTGGCCTACATTAGGCGGTTCATATCCAACCTGGTGGGAAACTGTTTTCCCTTCACCAGGTTAATGAAAAAGGGGGTTACATACCAATGGATAGATGATTTCCAAGAGGCATTTGATAGCCTAAAAAAGTACCTCTTAATCCCACCGGTGCTCATGCCCCCGGTTGAAGGAAGACCTCTTATCCTATACGTGATAGACCTAGAGCAGTCACTGGGAGCCTTCCTCGCACAAAAAAATGATGCCGACAGTGAAAACAGTCTCTATTACCTCAATTGAACCATGATAGATGCTGAAACTTGATACTCAAACATCGAGAAGGGTTGTTTGGCCTTGGTCTTCATAGTTCAAAAATTGCGACATTATCTGCAGCATCATGAAGTCCATTTGGTCTCGCGTAGTAACCCGCTCAAGTACATCCTCACCCGCTCAAGTACATCCTTATGGTCAGTCATCCTGCAACAGTTTGACATCTATTTTGTGCCTTAGAAAGCCATCAAAGGCCAGACATTAGCATATTTTCTGGCAGAGCACCCCTCGACAGGGACCACCGCACCAGAGATCGAGCTACCTGATGAATACATCTTCTCGGTTCAAGAGGAGTTCCCAACATGGGAAGTGTACTTCGACGACGCATCCTGAAGACTGATAGGGAAGAGGTTGGAGGATCCAAAATTTAATAAGGTGGGTTTGGGGATCATACTCATGTCCCCAGAAAAGGCAGTCTTTCCATATTCCTTCCTCCTGTCAGAAGGATGTATGAACAATGAGGCGGAGTATCAAGCCGTCATTGTAGGTCTAGAGCTCGCACTCCAGGCACAAGTACAACACCATAAGGTAAAAGGTGACTCAGAACTGGTCATCAAGCAAGTCACTGGTGACTATGCTATTAAA
Organism: Viscum album; assembly: GCA_963277665.1. NCBI lineage: Eukaryota > Viridiplantae > Streptophyta > Magnoliopsida > Santalales > Viscaceae > Viscum > Viscum album. The sequence continues at coordinate 836,698,503 of OY728153.1, forward strand.
AAGGAGGATATTATTCCCTTGTTTGACCATGTTCGAGGGTTAATCAAGGAATTATCCATAGAACCAACATTGACCTATATTTCCCGGTGTCAGAATTCCCAGGCCAATGCATTAGCTAATGCGGCCACAACCCTAGCTGACCCAGACTGGGATAAAACAATTATCAGTATTGATCATCGTCGAATGGTCTTGCCGTTTGCTCAGACTAAGATGGAAGAAATCAACGAAGTCAGTCCTGTCCCTGAGCCATATGATCCTACCACCGGCTGGATGAACCTCATTGAAAACTACCTTCAAAGGGGATAAATTCCATTAGAAAGGGATGAATGAGAGAAAATATGGAGAAGGGCAATCAACTTTGTCCTATATGGTGGCACGGGCCAGCAAGAGGTCCTCTACAAATGAGGCCTCGATGGAGTCCTCCTTAGATGCATTGATGGAGAAGAAACCACTACTATCATAAATGAAGTACATGCAAGAGTATGTGGAGCACATCAGTCGAGGTCTAAGCTTTCCCATCAGGTTCGAAGGCTTGGGTACTATTGGCCCACCGTGGCACGAGATTACGAGCACTTTACTGCAAAATTCCACTCCTGCCAACCCCCAGAGTTACTTCATCCGGACAAGTACTCCTGGACATTTTCCATCTGGGGAATGGAAGTCGTGGGACCATATCCTCCCACCACGGCCAAACAACTGAAGTATATCCTCACAGTAACCAACTTATTTTCCAAATGTGCAGAAGTTGTACCCCTCAAGGAAGTCAGGGAAATAAACATTGTTAGCTTTATGAAATCCAATATCATCACCGGATTTGGCATCCCTCATACCATACTGATGGATAATGACACCAACTTCTACTCTGCTGAATTAGAGAAACTATACCAAGAATATGGTATCAAGGCTAACCACTCATCCCGCTACCATGCAGTGGCCAACAGATAGATAGAGGATTTCAATAAGACATTTTCCAACATTCTCTAGAAAATGGTGGAAAAAGACAAGAAATCATGGCCGAATAAACTCCTTCATGCATTGTGGGCTTATCGAACCACAATCCGCACCACTACTCGGGATACTCCATACTCATTAGTAAACAGAACAGAAGTAGTCCTGCCCATTGAGCTCCAATTACCCTCGCTCCATATTGCCATTTGTGATCAGTTATCCAATGAAGAGCAATCAGAAAAATAGCTATGTGAATTGGAAAAGTTGGATGAGAAGCAGTTTCACACTTTGCACCATCTGGAAGTATATCAGAATTGGATCGCACGAGCCTTCAATAAAAAGGTTCGTCTTCAGTATTTCTTGGAAGGATAATTGGTGTTGGTCATCCGGACCACAATGATACTTGGAAAGAAACCTCAAAATCTAGAGCCCAAGTGAGAAGGACCATATGTTATACACATGGTCTACTCCAACGGAGCATATTCCCTGATCTCCATGGACGGGCAGTTCACTACTGCTCCTACGAATGCGAGATTTCTGAAGAAGTATTTCGCATAACCGAAAGCTCCTATCATCCGAGATGCATGACATTAAACTGCCAAGAGCCTATCATCCGAGCTGTAGGACGTTAAACTGCCAAGCACCTATTGTCCGAGCTGTAGGACGTTAAACTTCCAAGTTCCTATCGTCCGAGCGGTAGGACATTAAACTGCCAAGCCCCAATGGTCCAAACATTATGACCCTAAACTAAGAGTATTTCATCCTCACGGCATGATGTTAAACTGCATGTATTTAAGAGAACTACATATATCTTGATTCCTGCCCTTGCAGGATACTTAGCGATGCTAGGATTCTGTATCATGGACCAACCATCCCCAAATAAAGCTAAAAGTGCCCTTTTTTCCCCCATGTATGGACCAACCCTGCACGGGGTGTATCCTTTTCAGAGAACTATGTATGGCTTGATTCCTGCCTTTGCAGGATACATAGTGATGCCAGGATCCCACATCCTGGCCTAGCCACCCCCAAATGAAATAAAAAAATGCTCACTTCCCCCGTGTACGGACCAACCCTACACGAGATGTACCTCTTTCAAAAAACTACATGTGGCTTGATTCCTGCTCTCATATGATACATAGTGACACCCGTACCTCATGACCGGGTCCAGCCACCACCTTAATCACCACCCTCTTAGCATGCTTATTCACACATTATGCAACCGGTAATTCTTCCATTCCTTGTTTCTCACAATGAGTATTACTCACATGGGCTTAGGAATTATGGCTGGGTCCCTTTGTGTGAACACAAAATACATGGATTTCAGAAAACTATGTCTGGATAGATTCCTGCCTTTGCATGATACATAGCGACGCCAGGGTCCCCCATCCTGTCCCAGCCACCCCCGAATGGAGATTAAAAATTCCCTTTCCCCCCGTGTACAGACCAGACCTGCACGGGGTGTATTATCTTCTAAAGAACTATGTATGGCTTGATTCCTTCCCTCGTAGGATACATAGTGATGCCAGAATTCCACACCCTGGTCCAGCCACCCCAAACGAATCTAAAAATACCCTATTTCCCTTGTGTAAGGACCAGAACTGCATGGGGTTTATTCCTCATCCTTACCGCATGACGTTAAATTGCACAGATAAGAAAGAAAAAAATTGCCCCTTCCCCCGTATGGACCAGACATGCACGAGGTGTATTCCTCAAAAGAACTACGTGTGGCTTGATTCATACCCTCATAGGATACATAGAAACACCAGGATCTTATCTCCTAGACCAACCGCAAATAAAATAAAACATAGGTATATATACCCCTCGTCCTTACCGCATGATGTTAAACTGCACAAAATCCCCTTTTCACATCAGTTCATCTTCGTCCTCACCGCACGACGTTAAAACTACACGGACTTCATCCTCATCGCACGATGTTAAAACTGCACGAACTTCATCCTCACCGCACGACGTTAAAATGCACAGACTTCATCACGACCTACCCAAGATATACGAAAAAATAGGATGGGAATACTCCTTGATCATTTGGATGCATCCTCTCCATACATTAGACTCCACGACCCAGATAATTACGGATCTTCATAACCACCCACGACCATCGGAAGTTGAAAGTTATCGACCCGTGGACACCTTTGTATAACTATGCATACCATTCCATCAACGGCTCTGCATATTGATAGCCCCTAGCCCATCTACCAAAGGAAAGATTTTTTCAGGCGATACTTTTCCTTTCTCCGTACGCTTACCATCCTCAGAGCCCCCATATCTTATCTCCCGATCCAACAATTTATGGAGTAGTGGTTTACAAGTTCATTCCCCTCTCACATCCAAATGTTTTCAGGGTATCCCTACCTGGTTAGCATATGTATCCACCCATGGTTCACATTACGATCTGCATCTACAAACATCAAGATAGGGCTAGGCTACTTTGACTCAATGGGCAATTGCGGTGAAGATGTTTCTTGAATGCTTGGACACCATTATCCCCATATGCCGAACTCTGTGTTATGAGTAATCCTAGACTTTCACAATCATCCATGGACATCGAAAGAGGAAAGTCATCGACCTTTGCACACCGTTGTATGACTATGCATACCATGCCCTCAGTGGCTCTGCATATTGATCGCCCCTGGCTTGTCTACCAAAGGAAATATTTTTCTCAGGCGATACCCTTCCCATCTCCGTACACTTATCGGCCTCAGATCCCCACACCATATCTTCTGATCTGGGAAACCCTAGAGTTATAGTTTACTCCCTCATTCCCTCAAACTTGTTCAGAATATACCGGAGAATCCTAACTCAATTTCCCTCCAGGATATTGTAGCAATAGTCACGAAATGGCCTAAACTCTATGACCGTTAAACTAAGATTACTTGGTCCTTACTGCACAAAATTAATCTGCATAGTGTAAAGGTACACCCCATGCGCAAGATAAATCAGCGCAGGGAACTCCCTGAGCTTTAGCAGCAACTAGGGATGAAAATCCCCAACATGTCTAGATATTTCCTTACCAAATGACAGAACTCACAGCCCGGATAATCGCGCATCCTCATAATCATTCATGGCCATTGGAATTGGAAAGTTATCAACCCGTGGACACCTTTTCATGACTAGGAATACCATTCCCTCAGTGGCTCTGCATATTGATACCCCCTAGCCCGTCTACCAAAGGCAAGATTTCCTCAGGCGATACTCTTCCTAGATCCAAACACTTACAGAACTCAGAGCCCCCATATCATTTCTCCTGATCCAAGAAGCCCCAGTACCATGATTTACACCATCAACCCCTCTCCACATCTTGGACATGCCGAGATATTCGAGCCCAATTACATTCTAATCAAGAGTGTCCTTTGCAACAATGTCCTTACCACATGACTCTAAAACTATACGGAGCATGTCTTTGCCACTTGGCATGAAGCTACAAGGACCGATCCTTAAAAATCCAGGGAAATGCCTCCAACTACAAGCATTTTCACGGACTATCTAAATGCCCCTGTCCTCGCTGCATGACATTAAACTGCACAGTATCTTTAAAAATGCTCCCCTCCCTCAACGCATGACGCTAAACTACACGAAATTTAAAATACTCATACATCCTTACTACATGACAATAAAATGAACATTATCAAATAATAATAATTCCCTCTGTCCTCACCGCATGACGTTAAAATGCACGAAATCCGTCCTCACTGCATGATGTTAAACTGCACGGTCAAACCTGTTATGGGTTCAGTCAGGAATGGAGGCTTTCCTCTATCCCTTAGTGCATAGGCCAGACCTGCACAAACCACCGTCTCACACCAGCATGAGAAGGGATGACTTCACCAATTCCTGGGAAGTTTAGCCTAGATGTTTCTCCCATATCCTAGAACACTATTTTCATAAACCATACTCTGCACTCAAAAAAATCCAAACTCTCATAAGCCACCCCTGGTGGCCCTGAATCTCACATTCCCTGAAGTTGCTCGGTTATCGGGAGAATAAAATCATTGACCTAAGGAGACCATTTCATGACTATGCATACCATGCCCTTAGCGGCTCTGCATATTGATCGCCCCGGGCCCGTCTACCAAAGGCAATATTTCCTTAGGAAATGCTTCTCTCCATACGCCTCTTGGCCTCTGAGCCCCCATATCCATCCAGGGATTCAGAAACCCTCTGAGCTGCAGTTTACCAACCTCTTTCACAACCCTACCTGAATATGATGGAACGTCTATGACGAGATTACCGAGAACTAAGAGAAGCCATTCCATTTTATAGAATGTCCCAACTACATGACTTTAAACTACGCCAAGCTCCAACCATCCTTCACGCTTGACAAATGCATGGGACAGGGACCCTTCATCCATACTCTTGATTAATACAGATATTCCCAAACCCTTTCAGATGTCACAAACCCTTTTCGATCCACCATTGGTGGTTTTCATAATTATCCAAGACACCCATGGTGGTTTCCATAATCCAGACTTCCATGAAGTCCTCAAGCCATCAGAAATGGAAAGTCATTGACTTAAGGACACCTTTGAATGACTATGCATACCATGCCCTCATTGGATCTACATATTGATTTCCCCTAGCCCATCTAACAAAGGAAAGTCTTCCTTAGGTGATTCTTTTCCTACCTCTGCACTCCGATATGGATCCCATGCCTTGTGACATGCCATGCATGTTGTTCAAATCTAAACATGTTTCCCCCATATGTGTCTGAAAGGTATTGAGACATCTTTTAATCAACCAAACCTCATCGGGGCCCTCGCCCCACCATATCTGGTCAAATCTATTCGACTTAAAATGTCATTAATGATAGTCTTGTCGGAGGGACATTAAACCGCTCACACAAAGAGATGAAAACCCCGTTAGGCCGAAAACCCGAAAAGGGAGACCTAAGAAAAAGCCAAGCCATACCCGCTGGGTCCACACCAAATGGGCCCAAGAAAAATTAGGGTATTGAAGAAAAAGACAAAAAAAATTTAGGGTTTTTCTACAAAACCCTAGAAAAAGTAAAATTGTGCTCGCTGAGTCCCTTGGCTCAGGAAAAATTTAGAGCATTGTCCAATCAAACATCGATTTTCAGGACCACTCTACATCGGAATAGCCTCCTCTTTGTTCCTATCAGACCCCATTCTGATGGGGGCAATTGTAGGGTCCTAAAAAATCTTCAAAGGAGAATGGGAATCCACCTTAATTTGAGAAAGGATTCTACCCAATTTCCCTCAAATAATTGGACCAAAGTATGGAGAATACTCAAGATTGGAAAAGGACCGACTGGTCTATGTACCGGTCAAACATTGATTGTTTGTGGTCAGTTCAGCGAGCCGCCAGCTCCGCGGACTAGTATTGTTCACGAAAACGAGGAGGGAACCCCTCTACGGGTGAGAATCAGGATGGGAACCAGTCTGATCCACCGTCACGAACCGCCCCAGCCACAAAACGCACCAACCGGCCCAGACCACACGTGCTGTCATTCGAGGAATAGAGGCAGAGACCTGCGTGGCCGCAAAGTACCCCCAAATCGATTTGGTTCGTGGGTGAGGTGCATTCAATGACCCCATGCGAGTTACAGATTGACCAAGTCATCCGTAAACTGGGTTTTTAGTCATGGGCCTCTGCAAAAGGTGCCACATGACCAAAAATACATTTCTTACCCCCCCTTTATAAAAGGAAAACAAGGGGGAGAAGAAAGGGATCGATCAGATTGGATTAGAAGTATGACAACCCTGCTTTTATTACAAACTTAAACATGATTTATTACATTAAACTTCACTTGATACAACAAAGGAGATCGATAGGTTTAGTGTCTTTGGGGCTTAGGATCATTACATAAAAACATAAAACATAAAATACAACATCTTTATTGAAAACTTTCTTTACATGACCACTACATTCCCTCATACTTAGCATTACATGGGGTAACCTAAGGACATGCATAAGAAAAGGGTGAGCTATAAAGCCCAGTAAGGGAGTACCCATGGAATAACATGAGGAGTACAATACATGTTAGAAAATAGGCATATCAATATATCATAAAAGAAACATGAACATAAAGGCATGATAAAGCATGATAATCATAACATGGAAATGTGGCAATAACACTTAACATAGAATTAGCATGAGCCAATACTCATTGCACATAGAGCATGAGTAAATCCTCATTGCACATGAAGAACGAGTAAACCCTCAGTGCACTTGAATTAGCATGAGTCAACACTAATTGCACATGATGTATCATGATACCATACTTTATCCAATGCATTGGAGTGCTATAAGGGCACACCCTTCTTAAACATTTCATTTCATGCATAAGTGTGCCACATGGATCATAAAACATGGATTCATAAAACATAAACATCTATTCCACGATAAAGGAATGTGGAATTCATACATGAAACTTTATAATCAATATGTAAAGGTGAATAAAGGTGGATACCCTTGACGGAGAAATGGGCATGGTATCCACTACACAATGGCATTGGCTTAGAAAATCGGTGCGATTTCAGCAGCGTAACGACATGACATAAGAATTTATAAAAATGGTTGATAAGATATAAAGGGGTTCCTCATCATATTTACATGTAATGTAAAGTATGGAGGTCATATAGATACATGTACCAACAATTATAATGGAATTTAGATTCATGATACAAAATTATTTCTTGAATGTAAAAGAAGAGAGAGAAGTTCCTTTCGGAATTTCGGCATAGTAACAGGTGTACATGGGAGGCATTTAATGAGAGAGAAAGGGGTATCTCATCATTCAGAAAATAATAGGGAAGTATGGGGGAGGTACGAAACCATACCCCAACATTCATAATTGAAATTAAAAGTTCAATACAACTTAAATAAAATTGACAAAAATGAGAAAGGAAGAAAAAACCCTTACTTGGAAGTGTGCTTCCAAAGGCTGGAGAGAGGCTTGTGAGAGGCTTCTTGGGAGCTTGGGGAACCTTGGGAGGATTCTAAAGAGAGTAGGGTAGAGGTTGGATGAACTCCAAGGGTTTTTAGTGAGGAGGAAGTGAGATATTGGGTGGGTTTATATATGGAAGGTGAGGGAATTTTTTATTATTTAGGTTTGGGTCCCCTTACATTAAATTAACCCAAAACACAAACCATCCCATAGTTTTTCCCATGGTTTTTGGAAAAGGGAATAGGAAAACAATATTTTATAAGTCCAAAGTCCTAAATTCTTAAAATATTAGGGTTTCTTATGTGGAGGTGAGTCACACTCCCATGAAAATTAATTTAAAAAGGCAAGGTGTTGAATATGTCTTGAGGGGACCATTAATGCTTTGAAAAGTAAGTCAAACAAACCCAAAATCACATTATTTTAATGGTAAAACATATATTGGCAGAAAATAAAGATTATAGTATTTTATTACATCACTATTGGGTCATTATTATGTCATAAAACACATTATATATTTAAACGGTATTTAATTTTTACCCAAAAATTTGACTATCTCAGAAAATTATAAAAAATTCACCGTTGGATAATTTCGATGTCCTGATTCCAGAAATGACATTTATTTTATATAATTTTTTTTATAAATATGTTAATTTTCACTTTTAAAATAAAAACCGACATTTATCGAAAATTCACGGGTTTTGACAGAAATGGCTTTCAAACCTTAATAAAAAAATTTAATTGCATTCATAAAATTATAAGATCATTTATATTTAATAAAAATTAATTTAATAATATTATTATTATTTTATTAAAATATTATTTAATTCAAAAATCTCTTAATTTAATAAAATAGATTTCTTAATTAAATAATAACTAAAAAACACCATTTGTACTTTAAAAACTTTTTACAATGTATCAAAAATGACTAGAAATTATATTCATTATTATATAAAAAAATAATGTACATGAACATAGTACTACTTATTTGTTACATAACCCCTTAAAACATCCGCATAAGACCTAAGGGTAAGGTGTGCGATGGTGACAGACTTTTGGGGTGGCTCGGATAACATCGCTCGAGTGGTAATTTCAATCAACTTCCACTTTTCCAGTAGACAGTCACATTCGAGCTTGACATGATGAAGCTCATCTTGGGATTGGTCAAGGGTGAATCCCAAAGACACCACCTCTTTTCCGAGCTCCGACAAATGGGCTTTGTATGGTGCAATTCTACTGGATGAGGCCATCACTTCCTTTGTCTGAGTAAATTGGATTTGTTAAAGTCCTATATTTATACTAATAATGTGATTACTGTTCAACAGATATATTAGCAGCGATCAAAATTCTTAACATAAAACCAAAGAAGCTGACATCTTATAAAAATATTTTTCATAAAGAGAAATTTAACTGGATCAAGAGGTATTTTTCATTAATGAAACTTTGGGTCATTACAATATTCTCCCCTTAAGAAATTTCGCCCTCTAAATTTTCCTTTTCCCACACTAAAACAAATGTGGGTAACTCAGCTTCATCATATCCTCCGATTCCCAAGTTGATTCTTCTAACTTGTGGTTTCTCAACAACACCTTGACGAGGGGCATTGTCTTATTTCGTAGAACTTTTTCTCTATGATCTAAGATCTTCACTGGTTGCTCCTCATAAGAAATATCATCTTCCAATTGTACCACCTCAGAAGAGAGTACATGTGAAGGGTATGATATGTACTTTCTTAAGAGGGATACATGAAAGAAATCATGTACTTTGGCCATAATAGGTGGAAGTGCTAGTCGATAGGCCACAACCCTAACACGATCAAGAATCTCGAAGGGGCCGATGTACCTTGGACTTAACTTCCATTTATTTCCAAACCTCATTAACTTCTTCCATGGAGAAATGCGTAGAAAAACCATGTCTCCAACTTTAAACTCAAGGTATTGCCGACGATTATCTGCATAACTCTTCTGTCAACTCTGAGCTTCCTTGATATGCTGCTGAATGGTTTTTACCTTCTCCACCATTTCCTCGACCATTTCTGGTCCAAGCAGCTTACGTTCACCAAACTCATCCCAACATGCCAGTGTTCTGCCCGTTTTCCCATACAGGTCTTCATATGGTGCCATTTTGATGCTCGAGTGGAAACTGTTATTATAAGAGAACTCAACCAGAGGAAGATGTTGATCCCATCCTCCTTTAAATTCCATTGAGAACGCTATCAACATATCCTCAAGTGTTTGGATAGTCTGCTCGGATTGGCCATTAGTTTGAGGATTATAGGCCATACTGAAGTTTAGTTCAGTATTCAAAGCATGTTGAAGACTCTTAAAAAACTTAGAGGTGAATCTTGGATCTCGGTCAGACACAATAGATAGTGGTACTCCATGCAACCTTACCACTTCCTTGATATATATCCGCGCCATTTGATCCAATGAAAAATCCTCCCGAATAGCAATGAAGTGTGCAATCTTTGTAAGACGATCCACAACAACCCAGATTTCATTGTTGCCTTTGGATGTCCTCGGAAGTCCGATGACAAAGTCCATGGTGATGTTCTCCCATTTCCATTCTAGTATGGGAAATGGCTGCATCATCCCCTTAGACTTCTGCCTTTCTGCCTTCACTTGCTGACACACCAGACACTTTGATGCATATTCAGCGATCTCCTTCTTCATATTATCCCACCAAAAGTTTTCTTGCAGATCTTGATACATCTTTGTGATCCCTGGGTGAATAGAGAAATTTGAACTATGTGCGTCATCAAAAAGTTCCTTCTTCAGCTCCGGACTTGATATAACACATAGTCTTTTCCCAAACCGCACAACACCTTATTCATTAACATTAAACTCTGAGGATTTCCACTTTTTTATAGCTTCCACTTTTTCTTGAATTCCAACATCATCCTTTTGAGCATCCTTTAACTTTTCCAAAAGAGACAGTTGAGCAATAATTTGTGAAAGGATTGATGATGTTCCCTTCTCTATGATTCCCATTTCCATCTCCATTAATTCTAAGAAGATTGGATCCTTCTCAATTGTAATCATTGATAGAATCGATGGATCCTTTCTACTTAGGGCATCTGCCACCTTGTTCGCTTTCCCATGGTGGTAATGTATTGAACATTCATAATCCTTGATGAGCTCTATCCATCTTCTCTGGCGCATACTAAGCTCTTTCTGTGTGAATATATATTTAAGACTCTTGTGGTCAGTATATATCTCACATTTCTCTCCATAGAGATAATACCGCCATATTTTCAAGGCAAAGATCACAGCCGCCAACTCCATATCATGCGTTGGATAGTTTCGCTCATGGATTTTCAACTGCCTTGAGGCATAGGATATCACTTTATCATTCTGCATCAGCACACAGCCTAATCCCTTCTTCAAAGCATCACTGAATATCACAAAAAGTTCCCCACTTGTGGGTAAAGTGAGCACGGGCGTAGTGATAAGCCTCTTTTTCAACTCCTTGAAGCTTTCTTCGCATTCATCACTCCAAGAAAACTTTACTCCCTTTTGAGTTAGCTTGGTAAGAGGGTTGGACAATCGTGAGAAATTCCTCACAAATTGTCGATAATATCCAGCTAACCCCAAGAAGCTACGGATATCCATTACCGATGTTGGCCTCGGCCATCCCTCAATTGCATCTGTTTTGGAGGGGTCCACAGATATCCCATTGCTTGTGATGATATGGCCCAAGAATGAGACCTCCTTCAACCAGAAATCACACTTTTTGTACTTTGCATAGAGCTTCTCCTTGTGAAAAGTCTCTAGTATAGTTTTTAAATACTCCTCATGATCCTCCTTGGTTTTGGAGTATATTAGAATATCATCTATAAAGACTACCACAAATTTGTCAAGGTAATCTCTAAAGACTCTATTCATCAAGTCCATGAATATTTCTGGAGCATTGGTGAGTCCTAAAGGCATTACTATGAATTCATAGTGCCCATATCTTGTACGAAAAGCAGTCTTGGGGACATCTTCTTTCTTCACCCTTACTTGATAATATCCCGACCGCAAATCCACCTTGGAGAAGTATTGTGCTCTACACAGCTGATCAAAAAAGTCATCGATTCTTGGGAGAGGATACTTGTTCTTTATCGTGATTTTTTTAAGTTCACGATAATCGATGCAAAGCCACATTGACTCATCCTTCTTCTTAACAAAGAGGACTGGTGTACCCCATGGTGAAGCACTTGGGTGTATAAACCCTTTATCCAGATTCTCTTGTAGTTGTTTCTTCAGCTCTTCAAGATCAACAAAAACCATTCTATATGGATTCTTGGATATTGGTAGTGCCCCATGTATAAGTTCAATTGAGAACTCAACATCTCTTCTTGGAGGAAGACCAGGCAGTTCCTCAGGAAACACTTCAGCGAATTCCCTCACAATAGGAATTTCTTCAAGGATGGTTTCTTCCTTGGACTCAATCATCTGAGCCAGATACGCATGCTCATAAGGAAGTAATATCCATGCTTGAGATGATGGAGCTAAAGGAGATTCATCTTCCTCCTGACACTTGTAAAGAATCGGGGGTCGATTATCCATATGGAGTGTGATTTCCCTCTCCCGAAAATTTATGTTGGCTCTATATAAAGAAAGCCAATCCATGCCAAGAATTGCATCAAATTCCACCAGAGGGAGTATGAAGAGGTTCGCCGGGAAATTAAATCCACATACTATAACAGGGGAGGACTTATATTAATGGGATGCAATGATTTCCCCATTTTCCGTACTCACCGACATCTTTACTTCCATGATTTGTGGTAGTGCTGGGATTGTTCTACTAAACTTTCGAGATATAAAAGAATGCGTAGAACCTGAATCAAAAATTACGTTTTCTATTATTGAATGAATAAATAGCATACCTTTAACCACTTCGTTGTCGGGGTTCACTTCGGAAGAAGTGATGGGAAAATCTCTTCCTTGCTTCCTTGGAGGTTGTTGGTTGTCTACTAAAACCCTTGTATTAGGGCACTGATTTGCAAAATGACCCGGTTCTTTGAATTTCTAGCATTGAACAATGCGTTGAGGTTCGAACGGAGAGTACCTCTCCTTTGTCGCAGCCGTGGGTCTTTCTTGCCGACAGTTAACAGCTAGGTGCCCCTCTGTTCCACACCTGAAGCATTTTCTCGTCCCCTTAAGGCAATTTACAGGGTGCTTCTTTTCGCACTTTTGGCAAGTGGGGTGTTGGATCTTCTTATCACCGTTGGATTTATCCATCGGACCACCAGAATTTAAGTCCACCTTATGCTTCTTGTCCCCATGATACCCCTGTGATTCCCCGATCTCCATTTTGACATTGAGGACACATCGAACAATCTCCTCATAGCTGTCGAAGTCACGGATCACTAATTTTTTCCGTAGTCTAGGCTTCAGCCCACCAAAGAAGCGGTCAACTTTGCATTCAGAGGTAACGACAAAGCCGGAAGAATATCGTGCAAGCCTTGTGAAGTTTTCCTCATACGCTCCAACAGATTCTTCATCTTTTTTTCTTGAGGGAAAGGAAGTCCCTCTCCATCTTAAGATGGAGGGTGCGTGGAAAATATTTATCGAAAAACATCTTCTGAAAATCCTTCCATTACAACACCTCGATCTCCTCCTCAGGCTTCGTATTTTTGATCAATATCCACCATTGATCAGCTTCACCCTCCATATGATAAGCATCCAGGAGAACCTTATCTTGTTCAGAACATTGAAGGATGTAGAAGATCTTTTCAATGGAGTTGATCCATTGTTCAGCGACCGTGGGATCAGATGATCCACTAAAAGTAGGAGGCCTTTGTCTCATGAAGCTCTCGATAGTGACTTGTTCTTTCTTAGGGGGGGTTGAACGTTCCTCTTGACCCGTGTTTCTATTCAAAACTTGAGTTAGATGAGAGATAAGCGTGACAAAGTTCGCGATTCCCACTCCCATTGGATTTGGCATCTCATTAGTACAGTCATCACACTGATCTTCACAACGGTTGTTAGCTCGAGTCCTCATATTACCGACCATTGGCTGGAATAAAAGGAATGTTAGGGGTAACACATAAAGGGTAATCCAAAGACAAAATTTGATGACTTATAAATAAACTTGTATTTCCTTACTCATGAGTCTATAGGCTTCAATCTAGGATTTTCATGATCTACTTTATAACATATATTCGTAGGGGATTTTTTTTAATTCCCTTAATAAGGGTTCATACTAAGCTTGTGAATTTATCAAAACATATCCCCCGGGAGTGTCATAACCAAGAGTGCATCAAAGCCCATTGTCGTGCACCAGTTCCCATTCGAGTCTATCTCAAAGCAGTGTTTTCGGGTTTTACCCCTAAGATACATCTGTGCCAGAGCCGCCTCTACCTGCTCATATCCAGACAGGGATGTATTTGTTTGATAAACCACTTACTCAGTACTTACCAAAACTTAGGGATGTTTTTATTATACCTAGTCTTGTATCTAAGGCTTTACTAGGGTTTCCTAATCCCAAAAATAACTAAACCTATCCTCTGATACCAACTATGAAAACCCTGTTTTTATTACAAACTTAAACATGATTTATTACATTAAACTTCACTTGATACAACAAAGGAGATCAAGAGGTTTAGTGTATTTGGGGCTTAGGATCATTACATAAAAAAATTAAAACATGAAATACAAAATCTTTATTGAAAACTTCCTTTAAATGACCACTACATTCCCTCGTACTTAGCATTGCATGGGGTAACCTGAGGACATGCATAAGAAAAGGGTGAGCTATAAAGCCCAATAAGGGAGTATACATGGAATAAAATGAGGATTACAATACATGTTAGACAATAGGCATATAAATAGAGCATAAAAGATACATGAACATAAAGTCATGATAAATCATGATAATCATAACATGGAAATGTGGCAACAACACTTAACATGGAATTAGCATGAGCCAAGGCTCATTGCACATAGAGCATGAGTAAATCCTCATTTCACATGAAGCACGAGTAAACCCTCATTTCACTTGAATTATAATGACTAAACACTCATTTCACATGACATATCATGATACTATACTTTACCCAATGCATTGTATGGCTATAAGGGCGCACCCTTCTTAAACATTTCATTTCATGCATAAGTGTGCCACATGGATAATAAAACTTGGATTCATAAAACATAAACATTTATTCCACGATAAATGAATGTGGAATTCATACATGAAACTTTGTAATCAATATGTAAAAGTGCTTAAAGGTGGATACCCTTGATGGAGAAATGGGCATGGTATCCACTACCCAATGGCATTGGCTTAGAAAATCGGTGCGATTTCGGCAGCGTAACGGCGTGACATAAGAATTCATAAAAATGGTTGATGAGAGAGAAATGGGTTCCTCATCATATTTAAATGTAATGGACAGTAGGGAGGTCATATAGATACATTTACCAACAATTATAATAGAATTTAGATTCATGATACAAAATTATTGCTTGAATGTAAAAGAAGAGAGAGAAGTTCCTTTCGGAATTTCGGCATAGTAACAGGTGTACATGAGAGGAATTTAATGAGAGAGAAAGGGGACTCCCATCATTCAAACAATAATAGGGAAGTATGGGGGAGGTGCAAAACCATACCCCAACATTCATAATTTAAATTAAAAGGGAAATACAACTTAAAGAAAATTGACAAAAATGAGAAAGGAAGAAAAAACCCTTACATGGAAGTGTGCTTCCAAAGGCTAGAGAGAGGCTCGTGAAAGGCTTCTTGGGAGCTTGGGGAACCTTGGGAGGATTCTAGAGAGAGTAGGTCAGAGGTTGGACGAACTCCAAGGGCTTTGAGTGAGGAGGAAGTGGGAGGTTGGGTGGGTTTATATAGGAAAGGTGGGGGAATTATTTATTATTTAGGTTTGGGTCCCCTTACATTAAATTAACCCAAACCACAAACCATACCATGGTTTTGCCCATGGATTTTGGAAAATGGAAGAGGAAAAAAATATTTTATAAGTCCAAAGTCCGAAATTATTAAAATATTAGGGTTGCTTATGTGGAGGTGAGTCACACTCCCATGAAAATTAATTTAAAAAGGCAAGGTGTTGAATATGTCTTGAGGGGTCCATTAATGCTTTGAAAAGTAAGTCAAAAAAAACCCAAAATCACATTATTTTAATGGTAAAACATATATTGGCCGAAAATAAAGATTATAGTATTTTATTAAATCACTATTGGGTCATTATTATGTCATAAAACACATTATATATTTAAACGGTATTTAATTTTTACTCAAAAATTTGACTGTCTCAGAAAATTATGAAAAATTAACTGTTGGATAATTTTGACATCTTGATTCCAGAAATGACATTTATTTTATCTAATTTTTTTTATAAATATGTTAATTTTCACTTTTAAAATAAAAACCGACATTTATCGAAAATTCACGGGTTTTGACAGAAATAGATTTCAAACCTTAATAAAAAAATTTAATTGCATTCATAAAATTATAAGATCATTTATATTTAATAAAAATAAATTTAATAATAATAATATTATTTTATTAAAATATTATTTAATTCAAAAATCCCTTAATTTAATAAAATAGATTTCTTAATTAAATAATAACTAAAAAACACCATTTGTACTTTAAAAACTTTTTACAATGTATCAAAAATGACTAGAAATTATATTCATTATTATATATAAAAAATAATGTACATGAACATAGTACTAATTATTTGTTACATATCCCCTTAAAAAGCCGCATAAGACCTAATGGTAAGGTGTGCGATGGTGACAAACTCTTGGGGTAGCTCGGATAACATCGCTCGAGTGGTAATTTTAATCAACTTCCACTTTTCCCGTAGACGGTCACGTTCGAGCTTGACATGATGAAGCTCAGCTTGGGCTTGGTCAAGGGTGAAGCCTAAAGATGCCACCTCTTTTCTGAGCTCCGAAAAATGGGCTTAGTATGGGGAAATTCTACTGGATGAGGCCATGGCTCCCTTTGTCTGAGTAAATTGGATTTGTTAAAGTCCTATATTTATACTAATCATGTGATTACTGTTCAACGGCTATATTAGCAACGTTCAAAATTCTTAAAATAAAACCAAATAAGTTGACATCTTATAAAAATATTTTTCATAAAGAGACATTTTGTAACACCCCAGGTAAATAAAGAATATGATATTTTTTTATTTATCCATATCTGTGAATAAAATATTAACATTATTTTAAAGGGAACACTATTCTCGATGGAGTACCCAATACGTGACAACGATTTCCTTTGAAATCTTACATTGCACTCTAATAATAAACTAATATTATTTTAAATGGTAGTTAGCACGTAGCCGTTGTATTGGCGGGAATGAATAGAAATAACTAAAATATGATTATATATGTTTCTTAAATGTCTTTATATTTATCCAATAAAAGATAAAGGCTTAAAATAAGAAAAGAATTCAATTTTAGGCATATATACTCTAATTTTCACTAAAAGGTCAAACTATCGCCTTTTGATGGAAAAACCTATTTAAATATAGTTTTGGTCACTCTTATACATTCTATTGGACCAAATAAAACTCTTCTTTAGAATCAGGTCATCAAAGTTTACTTTGTGTAATTTTCTGGTATTTTTCAGATAAAGTTCATTTTTAATGAATAGTGAAAAATGTCATATTTTAATTCAAAAACACTTTTTAATCTAATTTTTTTATATGATTAGATTATCTTTTGAATTGGTTTTAAAGTGAAATTAGAATATATTTTTACCATTTAATCCAATAGTGGTCATTGGAATTAATTTCACTTTGAAATTGGACTTAAACTAGTGTCAATCTTTTGATACATTTTGTTTCATAAAAACACGCTATTTGTTTTGATAGCGGAAATTAATTATTAAATTAATTAATGAAACCTATATGTTTTGAATTTTTTAAAATAGACATCATTTTTGAATTCGTAATATCAAATATAGCTTAGGGTAAAGTTTTGGTATTTTTCCGAAAAACTTCAATTTCTGATGAATAGTGAAACTACTAAGTGGTACTTAAAAAACTGATTTTTTTGTTTAAATGAAATTTTACCACCTTTGTGTTTTGAATTTCAAAAATCTGACATACATGGTTGTAATTAAGAAGTAAAATGTGGTTCAATGAGATGAAAATAATTTTTTGGTGAATAGTAACTTTTATGTTCTTAATCGCGATTAGAGGTAATTAGTGTAATTTAAGGTAAAAATAATGTTTTAATAATATTAAATGAACTTGACACATGTCCTAACCTTATTGGATGTGTCATGGACGACCAAGAAAATCCATGGTTCAACTTGGGGACCCCATGGAGCCACTTTGGTAGGAAATTGACATAAATAACTTTTTATTTAAAGTTAAAATAAAAATATCACAAACATGAGTTGTTTTACTAAAACAATTTTTACATGGGGTTATACAAGTCAGATTTTTTACTATAAATATTAATTAGAAATATAAAAAGATTTCCTACATCATAGTATTTTTTTTATAATTTTTAGATATTAAATAAATTAAATTATTTATGACATCATGACGATGCAGCAATTACCTCATTATTTAATGATTTAAATAAAATAAAAAGATAATGAAAAATCTAATACCTACACTTGTAAAAAACCTATTGGATGGGTGGATTTAGAAACCTTATCACCTTATCATCGAAATATATCCTTGTGTTACCTTTAAAAACCGAAACTCATTTTATAATAAAGTAACCTTTTATAACTTTTCAAAAGTGCCCCTCCTCTCCTCTTATAAAAGGCCCCAACATCTACCTCCTTACAATCACTTCTCAAGCCTTTGGCTCGGCCAACCCCTACCCATTTTGTCTCTCCACATCCCTCTATTACTCCTAGAAACATCACTTTGGGCAGAAGTCTTCCCAAGGAAGCCTTTGAGCTCAAATGAAAACGAGTTACCCGTTTTAAAGGTAGTGTCTTCTCTTGTGTTCTTATGTTTTATTTTTCTTCTACAACCCCATAAACTATTTTTATTAATTTTTTTGATACAACACCAGTATAATCAATATACTAGGATGTTTTTATAAGAATGATTCTAGCTACACTTACACACACCTTCATCTAATGGTTAAAGAACATACTGTTTCTGTGGATGGCGAATTTCTGCCTCACGAAACGATGATTGTTCAACACTCATATAACACCTTCAAAGGTGTCCATTAAGATAAAAATATTTTTATATATGATATATAATATGTTTATGTTTTACTTAATCTTCTGTATTTTTCATTTTTTTCATACCTTTATGGTTTCCATTGTGGGTAAACACGATAATTTCATTTTAGGAAGTGCGGACTACCGCCCCCTCAAAGTGATTTGATTCGTTAATGCCATATGTGGGACATATAAAGTATGAATTTAAAGTTATTATATATGATGTTACACTGGAATTATAATATACCTTTATATCATTATTATTTTCTTTCCATTAAAGTATGAGATAGAAATGAAAGTAGCGTTCATGCGTACGTACGACTTACCGTCTCCATGAACGGTGCATTTAATTTCTTATCCCCAAATGTAATGTACTATTATAAGTACATATATATAATGGATATATATGATGTATGTTACATATAAATGATTAATATAATTCTGGAATTAAAATATACATATCTCTCATTTAGTTTTAATTCAATTAATATGACATATAAATGAAAGTAGCGTTCATGCGTACGTACGGCTTACCGTCTCCATGAACGATGCATTTCATTTCTTACCTCTAAATGATTATGTAATATTATAAATACATGTATATTCTGGATATATATTATATATATGATATCCAAATCATGAATATCATTCTGGATATAATGAACCTTTGACCACACGAACAACATGTAATTGTAAGAAGTTCACTTTCGACTTAAGAACCAAGTATCGACAAAACAAACATTATTAACTTAAATGATTACATAATGTTTATAACATGGTAACAAGTGATATAAAAGTAATAAATAACTTGAAAAAGGTTCTTAAGCAAGTAGAAATTAACTCAAGTTTATTATTCAGGACGTTAAAGAATGATCGAGTCAAGTCGGACCCGAGGTAAGAGATCCAACCTCTCTCTTTCTTTTTAAGTACTCTCTTTTATGTCATTTATTTTAAGATCATCTTTCTTATGTTTGGGGATGTTATTTTATATTCCTCATACTGTAATTTTTATTTTTGTATTATGAGAGACCCTATTTGATCTCATAAATCCATTTTTGGAAGTTTATGTGGTGCCGTTAGGCTGCCGAGTTTTCGTAAGGGATTTTTCATCTCACTTTTATTCCCGTGACATTTATGCTACATTTGCCACTATTTACTTTGAGGGGTGTATGTACTGCCCATTATTATACACTTTGTGTAGTATAATTTCATTTATGGGTATTTACATCATCATTGTATGACCCTTCTTCCATGGGGTGTACGTTTCGAAAGTTACCCAAATCGGTAAGGGGACCTTTCACCCTCCTCTTTTTAAAAGACTTATTTTGTTATGTCTTTTAATTCACATACTATTATGTTGGGATATGTTATTATATATACTTATTTATTTAAATTTTATTTCCAAGTGATGAGATACCATTTTCTCTCTCATCAACTCATTTTCTGAATTTTAAAGTGACGCCGTTAGGCTGTCGGATTTCTGTAAGGGAACTTCTTAACCCACTTTCAATTATTTGGGTTAAACCTACACTTCTTGATTTTATTATGCCAATATTATATGTGTAATCTCTATGTTTTAATTTTCACAAACCTTTGTGTGGATATAATATTTATACACATAATCATCTCATTGATAAATTCTTAAGAACTTGTATGGGGAATCATAACTCAATCTCGTTTCATTGAGTTAAATATCTATGTCATTGGTTTTGTTTTTCCAAGATTATGTGTGAATGAACTCTGATTGTTTCACACTTAATATCCACTTATAATGGGTGTATTTATATTTATCACACATAATTATGTGAGATATTTATCTTTAATTTAAGGATACCATATTTATAATGTATTTTATCTCAATTTACATTTCCATTGAGACTTCATTGTTGTTATGCACCAATTCACTCTTATATGGTGTGTATACTGTCCTTTGGCATATTATATCATGAATCCCTTTATTCTCATGATATTATAAAGTTCAGATTAAATGTTATTCTGCAATTATTTGTATCCAAGAGTCTCTCATTTTGTCAAAAACTCTTTAACAAAAATATCATTTTAAATGTTTTAAAGATTTATTATTATAAATATTTATCTTTAATGTCCATGTTTTAAAAATGGTTTTCAGTATTTATTTATATGTACATTAATGTTTTAAAATTGTAATTCCATTAAAAGCTTCAAAGTGGTATGGGACACTTTGATTCAAAAATATCTTTTAAATGGTTTTTGAAAATGGATTGATGAATTCAATATCTTGGAATTACTTATTGTGATTGAAAATGAAATGTTGTTATTGAAATGTTTATATTTTCAATATTTTATGTGTAATGATGGTACTTGGACATTTTATGAGTGGTTACGTGATAAACCATATGACGGGTGGTGCCTTGAATACCAGGACGAGTGGTTACGTTATAACCTCCAATGCATTGGGTATGGAAGTCGGCCGTATGACTATTCCATTAAGTGATATGTGTGGAAGTCAACTGTATGGTTATTCCATTTAAGTATGTTTATGTCCCAAGTTACCTTTATATGTTATGTGTTCTTTATATGGGTTTTTATGGTAATCTTTTGGTTACAAAAGGGTAAGTAATGGTATTTTATTCAGTGAAGAGTTTTAACTACTTCATAAAGGTGAAAAGTATTATTTTGGTAAAGTACTCATGGTTTACTTGTTGTTTTGATAATCTAACAATTTTCCTTCTTTGTGTATCTCTTACTGAGCTCTTTATGCTCACCCCAAGTTCTTTTTTTTTTAAATGTTTTTCACACAACTTAATGTGGAATAGGGTCAAGGATGGGAACAAGGAAACATCATGCTATCTAAAACATGGAACTAGACAAGTTTTTTTTAAGAGTTTTTATTTTATGTAAGCTTAGTAGAAGTGTCTGCTTTGTAATATTTTGAGATGTAATAGTTATGTCCTAATTCTCTAAAACTCTAAACCTGAAAAGATCCTCTATGTGAATTATTCATTTAATTCAATAATAAGTAATGTTTATGGCCGGAGCCTTATACATTTAACTATATCAAGAGTGATTTTCCATTAATGAAACTTTCGGTCGTTACAAGAAGGATTTGGAGATCGGGGGATCGATTGATTAGACTCCCTCGGTGAGAAGGCTTGAAGATCGACTTCTGAAGGAAGGATTCTGGAGGAAGGAGCTTAGGATTTCGCGAACAGAAAAGTTCCAATTCACAAAACAGAACAGGTATAAAACTGGAAAACAAATTGATAAGGAATCCAAAAACAGATAACATATTGGTGAACCGTGAACTTAAAATAAAAAACCGCGAGCCATGGACCCTCCGTGGATGTACTCCCCGCGGATCAGGGATTTTATGCCCCTTTTTTGATCCAACGCACCATGTAGCACCCTCCTATGTGGGAGAAGCCCTAACTAGAGAACCCCCAACTAGCGACGTCCCTGACCGCCACTGCTCGCACGGACTCCACCGCATACCAAACTGGTACCTAGGCCGAAGCCGAAGCCGCGTACTGCCCTGGTACGCAGGATTCCTATCAGTCAGTGTACCACCCTGGTATATAGACGACCTCTCTAGCCACGTAGCACCCCCCTACGTGAAGGGCACCACTTTTCATGAACCTATGTAGCCCGCTAACTCCTTCGGTGTTCCCATTCCCCGAGCCAGATAAAACCCTTCCAACCTGGCCTGATCCTTCGCAATCCCTTCATTGGCCTATTCATCATCCCCGAACCAAGGCCTCTACCGAAGCCACCAGACCCGTATGATGAATCCTTTAGTCACATTAGCATGCCACTTTGAGTTCACATACCCACAGTAGGCGAGGACAAAGGGGTTTCCCCGGCTCTTCAGTGGATTCCTAAAGCATTCCTGGGTTCACATTCCCACGGTAGTGCAGGGTCCGAGCCTGGGATTCCCCTTTGTGCCTCTCCACTTTGCAGGATTGAGGGACCCCACTTGCATTTCCTTTTGACAAGTGCCAGCGGTGAGCACTTATCCCCTCTCCTGGGAGTGACTGGGAATCCCTCCTGGAGTAGGCCCCACACCATCCTCGCCGGAAGCCGATGACCCTTCCCCTCTCATCACGGAAGGTTCATTGCTCCGATGCGTGACTCCTACCTTCTTCCAACATTAGGGTGAAGGAGAGTCCAGTGGTCCTAGCCTTCTCCTCCACTCGTCATCTTCCTACCCTTCCCTCGGTAGGGATAATGTGCGAGGATTGCCAAGCCTATTACATTCTCTTGTTTCTCACACCGAGCATGACTCATGTGGGCTTAGAGATTTGTGATGGTCACGACGTCTGCACAACGATGGTGGTCAAAAAGAACTACGTGGGTTTTGATCCCTATCTCCTAAGAAGGGTACGTAGGAAGGATCCTTGAGGTTCAATCCCAATTCAGGCCACTAACCATGTTTAAGTCCCAATCATGCCGCTCAAAATGAACTACGTGGATTCTAATTCCTCTCGCGAGGATACGTAGGAAGCCCGTATCACAGGTTCGATCCAAACGCTAAAGTCGTTATCTGTCCCCCCTGGATGACCATAAACTTTAGAGTGCCCAGTTATGAGGCTTTAAACCAGTGTTGTCTCAATGAGTCCAAACTCCTTGGAGTAATTAATCCAATGAGTGATGGTAAACCTCCAGCCTATATGATTCTGAATCCCTGCGTTCATTTGACCATTTCCAACCAGGAGTAATTTGTGGATACTTTTCTTGGGTATAATCCAAAGATTTTCAAACATATAAATACATCTTAAATCTATAAGAGATTCCAAAAATGGGCAATAATTCCCCCCAAAAGTGTTCTATGAGCCTGACTTCCCATCCTCTTGACAAATGTGGGTTCTTAAGTGCCACTGGCCAAATCACCCAGCAAACGCCTACCTTTGGAATGTAGGTCCATGTATCGTGGGATATGAAATCATTGGGCCTTTCAAAATGAAAACGGTGCACCTGATATCAGTATTTAAGAAGAACCCAACCTTCTCTAATCAACCATCGGGCAACACACATTTTACCCTCGATCGAAACAATAACCTTTTTCACACAACCATGATGGATTCAAGACTACAATTGGAAGTTATAGAGGGGAATTATTGATACATCTCTAATTGGGATCCACTATACAATGTATCAATATAAAAATGTGTTAAATATATACAATATAGAGACATAACTCTCCCTTGACATGGGAATATAGGCTTATTCTTCCAATACATGTGAGTAAGGCTTTCTATAATCTTGGAAGTAACAACATCACAAGTGTGCTTGTTTAGAATAACTACCCTCATCCAACAACTAACACCTATTAATAGATACTAACCCTCTTAAAATTCAACTTGACTTCTCATCAAATGAAAATGACATATTTGGTATGATGTAGCATGAGTTTGACTCACCACAAGCTCATTTATAATTTTTTTAGAGTTTCTATAACCCTAAAATAGTTCTTTCTCCATATACTCTAATCTTTCAAAAAAGAATCTAACACATCTGTAAAATGTCTAATAATAAATTCCTATGATTAGTAATTTTTTAACCCCCTTGAATATGTCATTTACTAATTCAAAAATGTTTGTAGTCATGTGATCATATCTCTTTCCTTTATCAAATGCTAAAGATCATTTCTATTTTGGAATTCACATCATGTATTTAAATACATCATCATTCATTCATCTTATTTCTTCCAATATATAAAGGAAAACATGTTGTTTTTATTTTTATATTATAAAGTCAAGGAATAAAAATTTAAACTCAATGATATAAAATTATTATAAGTACTAAATGTGTAGAATTTGTGATCCAATATCTAATTTTGTATTTTCATTTTTCATTTTTTCATCATGAAATTTTAATTTTTCATTGCTGGAAATACGTCTTTCATAGTAACAGTGGTGGGTATTGAGGATAGTAAACCAAAATCCTCAATATTCATTAATTCCTTGATATAATGATGAAAATATAAAATAAGGCACATCTATTTCTGATCAGTGACATAAACATGCCAAAAAGATAGAAACCCAACTTCATGAGTCTAAATTTTTCTTCCGCACTATTGAAAATGTTATTGGAAAAGGGCATAAATTTATGTCTTATGTGGATATAGGTAGAATAACACCATTATAATTTCCAAATAAGAAAGATTTATCCACTTGTATGAATTGTATTTAGTGAGGTAAAGTTGTGATACATGGAAGTCCTAGAATAATTGATGAAATTGGACCCTTTCTAGGGAAACACGATTGTTCACCACATGATCTACAATTTTAAATTGATAAAAATATTTAAAAATTTAAACCAATTGATAAATTAAATAATTTATGACCTTAAATGAAGTTTCCCAATCACTATAGACCTTCTCAACAACTTTATATTTTACAATTCATGCTTTTTTATATGAGATCTTGTTTCCATACTCACTCTCCATGAATTCCTATATTAACTTGACATGAACATACTAATTAAATCTGATCAAACCAATGATAATATAGAATTTGAATGTCTATATAGGGTTTCTATGATCTTGCATTAACCTTAGAGTAAAACGGATGTGTGGTCTAGATTTTTTTTACTTTTCCAACAAGTGGAGTTTTTGATAAGGGTATCTTGAAACCACATCTTACATGTGTCACTATACTATTGGAATTTTATAGAAAATATAAATCTCATAGACTAATCTATGAGATAATTTTAATGTATATTCACATGATAATTCTTTATAATTGTATATAATGGATATTTTCTCTGAAATTGTCTTCCAACTAGAAATTCATCATGAATACCTCCAACATTATTTTTTGGAAAATACCTAGAAAATTAGTTATCGATGTCACTATATTTTATGTTTCCACTAAATGTGTGTGTTGAATCTATGGATCATTTATTAACATAGTCTCATGTTCTCCATTAGATACTTCCTCATTATCAAAATCGTTATCATAAGCATCATTGATCGTAACCATAGGTGGACCATCTATAAAATACTTGTAATAGGTACACCTACAAGTAATATCATCTGAAATATTTTTTCTTCACAATATGTATATTATTCACCCAATACACCTCAAAAAACGTCTTGGATGTAAACATATACTCCTCAACAAATCTACCATCATCTGGTATATTTTTTTTCGATTCGGATGGTATATTCAAATGTAAAAACATCATGACAATCTATATTAGATGAATCATCATTTGATATATGGTGAAGATTTAAGGATTTATTATGATATATTTTAAAATAAGGAAAGGATAAATATTATGGAATTAAATTATGGGTTTTGTAAAATTAAAAATATCATAAAGATCGAAGAAAACAATCCATATGATGGTGGATTTTTTGAGGAGTATATGTTTACATATAAGCTAGTTGTGCGACGTGGATCATGTAAAGAGTATACATGTAGAGAAAAGAAAATATTTCTGATGAAATCATATGAAAATATTTCTAAGACATATATTATTGAAGTTTCTCCACCTATGGTTGTGATCAATGCTGCATACAATGATTATTTGAGTGTAGAGACCCGAAGCCTTTCATACATGGATATTACATTACTTTAGCGGAATACTTAATACATAACAAAAACACACACACACAAGGACCATAATAGTTTAGTGTCTTTGGAAACTCGGAATATAATCTTCTAATCGTGGTGAAACATCTTCAACATCTCCCATAAATATCTTCCTTTTTTTACCTAAAACCTTTCTTTATATCCTAGGGAAAAGAAAACATAAGAGGGTGAGCTCAAATGCTCAGTAAGGGTAAAAAAAAGAAAAATCAATCACATCATATTCATAAGAATATATCTTTTGGAAATCTTAACCTGCAAAAGAGATCATAATTTCATAACATGGGATAAATCATAGTAGTGAAATGTAATCCCAATAATCATAACTTAAAACATGAAACTTTGTGGCATACACACATAATCATAGAGAATAATTTCTTATTAGTCAAGACTCATTGCCAAGACTATCTTAGTGGACAAAGTCCCTTTCTGAACTGAGTTCACTCCTCGTTTCAGTCCTGTTTCACTGAACCGGTATAACCTACCGTTCCAGCCATGTCTATCTCATGAGATATAAAATCTTTACCCAATGAATTGGAGGGAGATATAGGTCCCACCCATCTCATAATGATACCATTATTATGTGTGCCACAAAATCATAAATCATACATCATTTCATAACCCATGTAATAAAAATGGGAATCTTAAACATCGTGACATCATAAAACAATTCATATAAGATAAAGGAATTCATAAAAATATAATTCCATCACAACATATTCAAATCAATGTAATAATAGGGATAAAAACAGAACCCTTTATTATCTTAGATGGAAAATAATTTTGATAAAACACTTGAACTCCATTCTTGAGGAAAATATTCTTTCTGCTTCAAAAACACTTTTCCTTTCTTAACATGTCGTACAATTATAAACTAAAAGAAGTTTATTAAAAATAAACTTGAAAACTTGTAAAGGAAGATTCTTGGAAATAATTTTTTAAAAATCCATTCATGCCGTATAATTTTAAAAAACATTCTTTGTACTTTTTTCAGAAAAGTCAAAAAGTACCTCATACGAAAACCGACAAAAGATTCCTTTCATATCTTTTACTAAAAACTCACCGAAGGGTAAAATTGGATTTAAACAATTGTAGGTGGATGGAAATAATATTACATATTGAGGAAACATGGATGTGGATGATAAAATACACCCCAATAAATACCAAAGTATAAAAAATCTCAGATAAAAATGAGATTGTGATATTTTCCCTTACCTTAGGTCCGATTCGCTTCGTAAGTGTCCGGACCTCCTCTTCTTCGATACGCCTTTTTGAAACCTCCTCTTAGGGCACTAAGATTGGTCTTTAAAGTAGACCAGAACCTCTAGGATGTCTCTAGGGAAGTGGAGAAGATAATTTGGCAGGGCTTGTCCGAGCTTGAAGGCTCGAATTGGTGTATGGAGGAGAGGGAGGAGGTGCCCTTTTATAAGGGAGGAGAGAGGCACCTTTGGAATTCTTAAAAATATTAATTTATAATAAATCTAACCCCACTTAAAAACATCCAAAAATGACTCATATTCAAATATTAGATGAGATAGGGTTGTAATCTCATCAAACAATCAAATTTAGACATGTTTGGATCTTATTTGAAACCTTATCATTTTGATTTATCCTTATTTAATCTATTTAAGTTTATTTGTGGTAATAAAATTCTGAATTTTAAATTATAACAAATAATTACTTATTTGTTGTGAATTTTCCATAATTTTTTACTTTATAACATTATAGACCATATAAATTTAAATTTATAATTTTTAAATATTTTTGTGATTTTTAAACAATTTTATAATATGTTATTTTTATAAAATAACAATAGTGTCAATTTTGACACTATTCATTTATTTGAATTTAAATAAAATATATACAGAAAATATGTTCGAAATAAAAGCTTTAATAGATTCATAAAATATCATATGTATCTATAAAATTAGTTTATCACATTAAATAGTTCATATAATATTTATTTTATTATTTTTAAAACCATTTATTTGGTTTATCTCTTAATAAAATAATTACTACAACATTTTTGTATAATTATTTAATATACTGATATTTTGAAAAAAAATTTAAAATAAAATACTATGATGAAGATATATCTATTAACTTTCACAATAATACTTTTACTAGAATTTATCATCTTAAAATCACAATATTTAAATTGTTATATTTATTAAATTATGAAGGTGACAACTTTGGAATCATTTAAAATAAAATAATATAAGTGTCATAATTGCTTGTATAAAACTCCAAATGGTCAAATATTCGACCATTGGATGATTATAGTTTAACTGTACATGACCAATAAGTTTTGGTCAGGGTTTTTGTGCCTTTTATGGTCACTATTAGTTTAATAAAAACTATATTCTTGATTTTTCACTAGATAAATAATTTCTACATCACTATTGTGTCACAATTAATGATAATTATTTAATCCCAAAAAATTCTAAATAAATTATCATGATGTATATAATTTTGTTAGATTTCTGTAGAATATTAATTTTCAAAGTTTCATGAAGTTTATCACTAACTTAAAATTATTATACTTATAGTATTTAAGAGAGTGACATGTTGTCACTTTCTTTCGTTTTAATAATAATTAAATTATTTTCATGGAAAAAAGTCCATTAAATGAATCTAATCCGACCCTTAGGTGATATGGGTCGACTTTTAGTCATCCAATAGGATTTTTCCAAGTGTTAGGGTAATTTTCTAATCTTATATTTACCCTTAATTACCCGATTTACCTTTAACTACAGTAAATAAAATTTACCGTAGTTACTATTCACAATGCCCAAAAATAAAAAGTAGCTTATTAACATAATTTGGACCCACTGATTCCAAATATGGGATCCATTTTTCCAAATTCAATACACAAAATTTGCAGAAATTAAATTAAAATTAATCCCGTTGTCGAAAGAAAACGGGTTTTTCTTTAAAACATTGCAAAAGATTGAATTGATTTAACCTACGAATTGAAGGTAAAATCAATGATAATGACATACATTATATTAAATGGTAAAAATATATTCTATTTATACTTTAAAACCATTCAATATTATAATTTAACCACATGAGATATTATGATGAAAAAAGTTGTTTTTAATTAAAATATAGCGTGTTTTTACTATTCATTAAAATATGAAAGTCATCAGAATAAAATGAAAAATTTATCCAAAGTAAATTTTTATTTCTTTATTCCAAAGAATAAATTTATTTTTTCAAATGGAACTTATAAACATGTAAAAAACTAGATTTAATGTGGGTGCGCCATCAAAAGGCGGCAAAACTACATTTTTTGAAAAATACTTATTTTACCAGAAAAATTTATTTTATTCTTATACCATGTTCTAGAAAATGTGTAAGATGAATAATAATGTTATAAAATTCAAAATTTAGTTAATACTATTCATAATGTCTAGTTCATAATAATATTATAATAATATATCATTGTTTAGTAAAACCCGGTATTGCGTACAACACACGCTATCGAGGAAGGTCGCGATTGCGTGTAATGCAAGCCAAGTCAGGGTTGCGTGTTGTGAAAGAATCCTTCGTTGTTTCGTATAACATAATCCAACCATATTTCATTTATACATTGAATATATATATATATATATATATATATACTCAATGTTGCGTAGAATAACTATTATCAAAATTGTGTGTAACACGATCCAAGAATAGTGTTGCGTATACTGCAAGCTAATACGGTGTTGCGTATAGCGCAAGGTAATCTTGGTGTAGCATACAACACAAGAAATTAATGAAATTAAAAGAATATTTTTCATAAAATCTCGGGGTGTTACATTCTACCCCCCTTAAAATGAATTTCGCCCTCGAAATTCGTCGGGGTTATAAATGGTTTACTACTCGAAAGTTTGTTTAATAGAAACCCACATCGTAAAAAGGAATACCAAAACATGGCTTTAAAAACTAAAGTATGAAATGTAATGGTTACCCAAATTAACTCATCACTGGGTTTCCACGTAGGATGGCATAGGTGAAAATATGGGTATGGAAGAAAAATCTAACCATCAAGTTCTGATGGAGAGTGGTAGAGAACATGGCTATGAAAAAGCCAACAATCACAAAGCTATTTATTTGTGATGATCTAAGGTACCATCTTATTCATCGGATATATGGGAACTAGGACAACATTTTTGGTTTTCAAGATCATTTCCCTAAATTTGATGAATTAAAAGAAATACTTGCATGATTTTGGTACAATCTTACTGTTGTTCGTGAATTGAACAATTTCCACTT
Source organism: Viscum album (assembly GCA_963277665.1). NCBI lineage: Eukaryota > Viridiplantae > Streptophyta > Magnoliopsida > Santalales > Viscaceae > Viscum > Viscum album. The sequence continues at coordinate 836,729,361 of OY728153.1, forward strand.
CATCCCTTAAAGAAATGAAGTTGAATTTGTTATTCGTGATGTGTTAGCAGATCATGTGATAGAATGATGGGTCATTCCATCTCTTTCAAACAAAAGGTTAGAAAAAGTTATAAGTCCATCTTATGGTTAGATTAATCGTATATGGTTCCAAAAATGAACTTATACTTCATATATCATACCGCTTAATAAAATAAAACAAGTTTCTACTAACCAGGGACTTCCTGTAGGCCAGTGGTAGGCGATAAAGGCCAGTCGCACTTCGGTTGTGGGTTCGATTCCCACAGCCTTGTCCGACGTGATGGGCTTTCGCCCGTCCTACAGGTTTTCCTTTTTAAAAAAAATACATTACTATATCATCCCATAAATAATATCGAAAAAAGGTTCTATCCTTAAACAATACTAACTTATGTCCAACATAATCCATTCCAATCTTTAGGCTTATCCATAATACTGCAGTCCACTCTCATAATATAGTGAAAATGATTACCAGAGATTTCATATAACAAGCATGTTAATACCATCGTTGATCCCCATATATCATAAGATATGTCTTGTTGGTCACATTCCAAATATTCTAAGGCCTTAATCATGTATTCTCTTGAAAAATGAATACCCATTGAATCTTAGTAAAAACATGAGTGCTGTCAAAAGTTAACGCATTCCACATACCAAAAACCCAAAATTCTATATACTCAAACCATGATATAACTATTTCCTTATATCAGTCATGAGCTCATGAATACTATCAAACATTTAATTTTCTCCTTATCCCTTCATTATGCGCATATCATCTACATTCCAAAAATATATGAATAACCTTTCATGGATACTGGTAGCATTAATTATACACTTTCAAAACTCAAGGAAAGAAAATAGTGTAACAATCCTTAGATGTCTCTTTATTCCATAGTACCATGAGATTACTTATACAACATTACAAATGATAAACATGTAATCATTCCACTACATTCTTAAACCATTGACCGAGCTTCAACAATTCTTTCATCTCACATATCATTTTTAGTCTCTTCATCATCATCAACATAAATACTACCCATACAGCCATACTGATTCTCTTCATGAGACTTTACCTTAGGGCATTGGTTTGCATAATGCCCGTACATTCCACATTTAAAACATTTAACCATTGTTGATGTCATAGCAATACCATTATCCTCATCCCTGGTGTTAACTGAACCTTTTCCTTTGCACTTACTGGCTTTGTGTCATTCTTTTCCACACCCAAATCATCTTCCAGTTCTTTTGAAACATTCTCCTTGATTCCTCTTCCCACATGATTTACATAGGGGAAATTGAACTTTCTTTCCTCTATGATCATCATGAAACTCCATCTTTCTCTTATTAGCCGAGTCAGGAAACTTACCAAATTTAACTTTATTGATCATATTATGAGATTTCTGATTCTGCATAATAATGATGTTTGGACTTCCAAATCCCATTTCATTTGGTTTCTCATGAAGAATATGATTCCATTGTCCATTATATCCTCCATTATCGTGAATCATCTTGTTTCCAGCCATTTTCTAAAACCCAAAAAGAATAGTGTGAGAGGAAAAAATCATAATAAAGGGGGAGTAACTTCAATATATAACATCTTTTGTTTAATCTAATATCGTTACCATAGTTCTAGGACTATATCCTATACGTATACTTATCCTTAGGGACATCCCTAGACATACCTTAGAAATATCTCTAGGGATCTCACTAACATTCTCGCATCCTAGTTTCCAAAGGTTGACTAAACCTTTCCGCTGATACCAACTGTAGAGACCCGAAGCCTATCGTACATGGATATTACATTACTTTAGCGGAATACTTAATACATAACAAAAACACACACACAAAAGGACCGTAATAGTTTAGTGTCTTTGGAAACTCGAAATATAATCTTCTAATTATGGTGAAACATCTTCAACATCTCCCATAAATATCTTCCTTTTTTTTACCTAAAACCTTTCTTTATATCCCGGGGAAAAGAAAATATAAAAGGGTGAGCTCAAATGCTCAGTAAGGGTAAACAAAAGAAAAATCAATCACATCATATTCATAAGAACATATCTTTTGGAAATCTTAACCTGCAAAAGAGATCATAATTTCATAACATGAGATAAATCATAGTAGTGAAATGTAATCCCAATAATCATAACTTAAGACATGAAACTTTTTGGAATACACACATAATCATAGATAATAATTTCTTATTAGTCAAGACTCATTGCCAAGACTATCTTAGTGGACAAATTCCCTTTCTGAACCGAGTTCACTCCTCTTTTCAGTCCTGTTTCACTGAACCGGTATAACCTACCATTCCAGCCATGTCTATCTCATGAGATATAAAATCTTTACCCAATGAATTGGAGGGAGATATAGGTCCCACCCATCTCATAATGATACCATTCTTATGTGTGACACAAAATCATAAATCATACATCATTTCATAACCCATGTAATAAAAATGGGAATCTTAAACATCGTGACATCATAAAACAATTCATATAAGATAAAGGAATTCATAAAAATATAATTCCATCACAACATAATCAAATCAATGTAATAATAGGGATAAAAACAGAACCCTTTATTATCTAAGATGGAAAATAATTTTTATAAAACACTTGAACTCCATTCTTGAGGAAAATATCCTTTCTGCTTCAAAAACACTTTTCTTTTCTTAACATGTTGTACAATTATAAAATAAAAGAAGTTGACAAAAAATAAACTTGAAAACTTGTAAAGGAAGCTTCTTGGAAATAATGTTTTAAAAATCCATTCATGCCATATAATTTAAAAAAAACATTCTTCATACTTTTGTCGGAAAAGTCAAAAAGTACCTTGTACGAAAAACGACAAAAGATTCCTTTCATATCTTTTACTAAAAACTCACCGAAGGGTAAAATTGGATTTAAACAATTGTAGGTGGATGGAAATAATATTACATATTGAGGAAACATGGATGTGGATTATAAAATACACCCCAGTAAATACCAAAGTATAAACAATCTCGGATAAAAATGAGATTGTGATATTTTCCCTTACCTTAGGTCCGATTCGCTTCATAAGTGTCTGAACCTCCTCTTCTTCGATACGCCTCTTTGAAACCTCCTCTTAGGGCACTAAGATTGGTCTTTAAAGTAGACCAGAACCTCTAGGATGTTTCTAGGGAAGTGGAGAAGATAATTTGGCAGGGGTTTTCCGAGCTTGAAGGCTCAAATTTGTGTGAGGAGGAGAGGGAGGAGGTGCCCTTTATAAGGGAGGAGAGGGGCACCTTTGGAATTCTTAAAAATATTAATTTATAATAAATCTAACCCCACTTAAAAACCTCCAAAAATGACTCATATTCGAATATTAGATGATATAGGGTTGTAATATCATCAACCAATCAAATTTATACATGTTTGGATCTTATTTTAAACCTTATCATTTTGATTTATCCTTATTTAATCTATTTAAGTTTATTTGTGGAAATAAAATTCTGAATTTTAAATTATAACAAATAATTACTTATTTGTTGTGAATTTTCCATAATTTTTTACTTTATAACATTATAGACCATATAAATTTAAATTTATAATTTTTAAATATTTTTGTGATTTTTAAACAATTTTATAATATGTTATTTTTATAAAATAACAATAGTGTCAATTTTGACACTATTCATTTATTTGAATTTAAATAAAATATATACAGAATATATGTTCGAAATAAAAGCTTTAATAGATTAATAAAATGTCATATGTATCTATAAAATTAGTGGATCACATTAAATAGTTAATATAATATTTATTTTATTATTTTTAAAACCATTTATTTGGTTTATCTCTTAATAAAATAATTACTACAACATTTTTGTATAATTATTTAATATACTGATTTGTTGCATAAGAATTTAAAATAAAATACTATGATGAAGATAAATCTATTAAATTTCACAATAATACTTTTACTCAAAATTATCATCTTAAAATCACAATATTTAAATTGTTATATTTATTAAATTATGAAGGTGACAACTTTGGAATCATTTAAAATAAAATAATATAAGTGTCATAATTGCTTGTATAATACTCCAAATGGTCAAATATTCGACCATTGGATGATTATAGTTTAACTTTACATGACCAATAAGTTTTGGTCAGGGTTTTTGTGCCTTTTATGGTCAATATTAGTTTAATAAAAACTATATTCTTGATTTTTCACTAGATAAATAACTTCTCCATCACTATTGTGTCACAATTAATGATAATTATTTAATCCCAAAAAATTATAAATAAATTCTCATGATGTATATAATTTTGTTATATTTCTATAGAATATTAATGTTCAAAGTTTCATGAAGTTTATCACTAACTTAAAATTATTATACTTATAGTATTTAGGAGAGTGACATGTTGTCACTTTCTTTGGTTTTAATAATAATTAAATTATTTTCATGGAAAAAAGTCCATTAAATGAATCTAATCCGACCCTTAGGTGATATGGGTCGACTTTTAGTCATCCAATAGGATTTTTCAAGTGTTAGGGTAATTTTATAATCTTATATTTACCCTTAATTACCCGATTTACCTTTAACTATAGTAAATAAAATTTACCGTAGTTACTATTCACAATGCCCAAAAATAAAAAGTAGCTTATTAACATAATTTGGACCAACTGATTCCAAATATGGAATCCATTTTTCCAAATTAAATACACAAAAGTTTCAGAAATTAAATTAAAATTAATCCCGTTGTCGAAAGAAAACAGGTTTTTCTTTAAAACATTGCAAAAGATTGAATTGATTTAACCTACGAATTGAAGGTAAAATCAATGATAATGACATACATTATATTAAATGGTAAAAACATATTCTATTTATACTTTAAAACCATTCAATATTATAATTTAACCACATGAGATATTACGATGAAAAAAGTTGTTTTTAATTAAAATATAGCGTGTTTTTACTATTCATTAAAATATGAAAGTCATCAGAATAAAATGAAAAATTTATCCAAAGTAAATTTTTATTTTTTTATTCCAAAGAATAATTTTATTTTTTCAAATGGAACTTACAAACATGTCAAAAACTATATTTAATGTGGGTGCCCCATCAAAAGGCGGCAAAACTGCATTTTTTGAAAAATACTTATTTTACCCGAAAAATTTATTTTGTTCTTATACCATGTTTTAGAAAATGTGTAAGATGAATAATAATGTTATAAAATTCAAAAGTTAGTTAATACTATTCATAATGGATAGTTCATAATAATATTATAATAATATATCATTGTTTATTAAAACCCAGTATTGCGTACAACACACACTATCGAGGAAGGTCGCGATTGCGTGTAATGCAAGCCAAGTCAGGGTTGCGTGTTGTGAAAGAATCCTTTGTTGTTTTGTATAACAGAATCCAACCATATTTCATTTATACATTGAATATATATATATATATATATACTCAATGTTGCGTAGAATAACTATTATCAAAATTGTGTGTAACACGATCCAAGAATAGTGTTGCGTATACTGCAAGCTAATACAGTGTTGCGTATAGCACAAGGTAATCTTGGTGTAGCATACAACACAAGACATTAATGAAATTAAAAGAATATTTTTCATAAAATCTTGGGGTGTTACATTGAGGATGATGAAATATATGTCAGAGAACATTAGATTATGTAGGAAAATAATCTAGAAAGACAATATACATGGTTGGTTAAAACATCACATGATATTACACCAATAGTGAATGAGTTTGATTAGGATGTAAAAACTCCAATAATAAAGTTTTCAGGTATTTTCCAAAAATCAATGTTGGAGATATTGGTGATGAATTGTCTATTAGAAGACAATTTGATAGAAAACCAGAATTAAAGGTAGTTATAAAGAATTAGAATATTAAGAACATATGGTTACCTCATAGATGAGTCTATGAGATCGAAATATTCTATAAAAAGTGAATGGTATAATGACACATGAAAGATAAAATTGTGAGCAACCCTTATCATAAGTTAAACTCATTAAAAAATTAAAAAATCAAAAAATTTATTTGACCACACATGTTTGACTCGGAGGTTGACATAATATCATAGAAACCTAGAATTTATATTCAAATTCTTTATTATTATTTTTATGATTAGAGAAAATCAGGATTCATGTTTTGAGTTAATACAAAAATGCACGGATATTGAGTATTTATATTAAATCTCATACAAAACATTATTTCTTGAAAAATAGAAATCTTTTACGAAGGTCCGTGGAGATTGGGAAAAATCATTTCCAGTGTTTCCGTATCTGATCGATCAATTGTTTCAATTTGTCAAGTTTTTATCAATTTGAAATAGTAGAGGATGCGGTAAACATTTGTTTCATTGTAGATAAGGTCCAAATTTTTCATATTTTGTTTGTTTTTTCCTTCCCTTGAATGTAGGTTTTCGTCACTGCAAACAATTAATACATGTGGATGACACCTTCTTATATGGAAAGTATAATTGATTTCTCTAAATTTTTTCCACTTAGGATGAAAATAGATGTCCCTTATCACTATCATTTTCAATAATGGAGAAGGATAATATGGAATCATAGGTCTGGTTTATATTTTTTATTCATGTTCATGTAACTGATAGGGATGGGATATGCCTTATTCCATATCATCACCACACTATCAAGGAAGAAGTTAATATTGAGGATAGTGGTTGGCTACCACCCAATTCCTCCCATCGTGATTTTTCCAAACATATTGTCAGCAATGTACAAAAATAAATCATGATGAAAACATGAAAAAATATCATCAAATTTGGTATTGGATAAAATTTTATGCACATTCAATCATTGTAATAATTTTATATCATTGGTTAGTTTAAATTTTTCTTCCATGTCTTTAAAACATATAAGCCGAGAAAACAAGTTTTTCTTTAAATATTAGAATAAATGAGATGAATTAATAAAAAAATTTATAAGTACATTATACAAATAGAAATTAGAAATATTATTTAGAATTTGATTAATGGATGATATATGGGAACATGAATGAAAACATTGTTGAATACATCAACAACGTCTTTAAGGGGGTTAAAAAATTACCCATCATAGGAATTTTTTCTCAGACATTTTACAGATGTGTTAAATACTTTGTTGATAGTTTAGAGTATATGGAGAAATAACTATTGTATGATCATTGCTACAACAAAATTTTTAGAAATGATCTTGAGGTGAGTAAAACTAATGCTACATCTTACCAAGTGTTTCATTTTCATAGAATGAGAATTTGGGTTGATGTTAAAGAGGGTTGGGATCCACCAACTAGTGTTCGTGGTTGGGTGATGATCATGTTACATAAATTCTAGGAGTTATAGTGCCAGAAAATTTTTTTATATGGGGAAAAGACATAAAAAAGAATGAGAAGAATATCTCAATATACAGATATTTATGTGGTTTGGTAAATGATCCCTACATTCACAGAGAGGAATAAAACATTACTAATTTTGGGATAAGAACTAAAAGGATATTCTTAGAGTTTTACGCATATACAGAATCCCTAGATTGAATGATATCATAAAATAAATGACAGAACTACTCCATCAACTCTATCCAAATATATTAGGATACACTATTCCAATAGATCATTATTATAAACAAGAACATCTGTGAATGTAATTACTATAGACATACAAAATGACTTACTCACATGAACTTACAACATGTGTCCATATTCACCTATCATGGGAGTGTTATGTCAATCCGGTGTATAGACTCTACACATTGTAGGATTGATACAGTGAAGAGTGGATCTTGATTGGATATGTATCAATATTAAATGTATCTCTACAACTTCTAATTATAATCCTGAATCAATCATAGTTACGTGGATAAATTCAACTTAAATCTAAATGCATTAGAAATGAAATGAATTAGTCCCAGGTGATAGGGATGTGCCACTGATGTGGTAGGTGTCAAGAAGAGGTTCATAATCATAGACAATGTCCTCATAACCATAACATTGAGGGTTCAACATCATGATAGGTCTAATATTTTTAGTTTTTCTGATTATTGTAATTGTTTTATTTTCAATTTATAAAAGTTTATTAGATAAAGAATTTATTTGCTTAATTTTTATTCCACTATAAATATATATTATTTAGAAGGTTTTCATATTTACCATTTTTAACCATTTATATATATGGAATCAACAAAACTATATCCAAGACTTGAGGATTCACTGTTTCATACCGAATATAGTTAGCACATATCACAAAATTTATGGGATAGTGGGGAAGATTAGATGTTAAAAGTATGCAGGTCCTAGAAATTTCACCACTAGATCCCACTAGATCCCATAATCCATTATTTTCATTAGGTTTTCTTTTATGGGTTAATCATGTGTGGGTATATACTCATTTTTTTTATTTCTACTTTGATTGAGTGATAAAGACCAGAGACACGTACATTTAATATTCCTTGAGGGGGAACACATTTGAGGAACTCTCTATATTGTTGGGTCTTCCTATGGATGGGGACACTATCACAAGTCCAATGATATAAATTTTGGAGTACATTTTACATAGATATATATACATACGATTACAAGATGTTCTGCAGACCCTTAGAAGAGGTTTGCTATGGATTCCCTAGATGGATGCCCATTTTCCCCATTAATCTAGATGTAGATGATGTGGAATTGTAGATATATGCATGAGCATAAATTTTTCAATTGATTGGAGATACTTTATTTCAAGATCATTTTGGTTCATATGTTCATCTGATGCACCTACCTCTACTTGGGGATTTTGATTGTGTTGGTCGGTATAGTGTTGTCAATATCTTACAAATCTATATAGGGAACTATACAGGGCATCACATATAGAAGTGAATGAAATAATTGGTTGTTTTTTGTCTTTAAAAATGTGTTAATGGACTTGGATCCCTACACTTTCACCTCATTTTGTCTCTAATTTACCGGTTGATGCACTTCGTATGGGTACTCTAGCTCACATGTATTTTAAAAGTTAAATCACACTTTTATTCAAACCTAATATTCAAATTATATACTTTATATAGTTTGGTTACTTTCCATTTATAGGTGGATAAACTCAAATAAAAATATATAAATATAACCCTGCACATTCCATTTCATATTATCATATGTTATTTGACTGTCCTTCCATTGATGATGTATGGATGAATCACTTTTGATATAGTTTTACATTCTATGTTTAACAGATTAAAAAAACTTTTTTATATCTATGTAGATTTTTTGGATTTCATATTCATGTGAGATTATTGTATATATCAATGTTACTATACATATAAAATGAATCATTCTACTATTTTGGTACCACTAATCCATTTTTTTGTTGGGTGGCATCGACCAAATAGGGTCTTGAGGTTGTTCGGGTATCCAAAACCTATTCTGACACTACTAAAGAAATTGTAGAGATGCATGATATATGACTTATAAGAAATTGTATTGATATTAATATATTATCTATGATCCATATATATCTATGTGGGATTAATGTGAGAAATATTATGTCATTGGTAATCTTGGAGGAAATCTTCATCATGGCCATAACACTAAGTACATAATCTGGTATATACGAGTGACCATGCAATTTATCACTTAACTTGGAGGGTCATACGATACTATGGAAATTTAAATTTATCACACTTCATGATTCTTTATTATCTATTTGTGAATTAATTATTTAATTTTTATCATTTTTAAACCCCTATTTTCTAGGGTTATGGGATTGATCAGGTTCGTGATATAATCACACCCGATACAAGAGATACATTCAGTTTTGATGAGTTGGATTTAGTTCTTAAGTTGGTGATAGGTGTGCTACATGGTGCTGAGAACATATCTATATGGGCAGAGTATGCTTCTTTCCCTTAACCCATGTTGTTGTAGGCCGCATCAGATCTATCAGAAACTGATGAGGACCGAAGTTCATGTCAACGTTGTTTTCATCATTCCACCGATCACACAGTTACATATACCATTACACATATTGCACAATTGGGTGACCTATACCCAACTAGATATATCATACTAATGTAGCACATATAATGTATGACTATTAGTTGTTTGGGGCTCATTAATATTAATAGTTATTCTTATAAAGTCCCTATATGGTGATCTCAAGTATAGAAGATCAAGGGGACTGACCCCCCAATAGGAAAACTATTTGTTTAGGGTGTCATTTGTTGTTTCTATTTACAAAAACATGTGTTGGTCTCTTTACTTGATATTATTTTTAGTGTATACCATTTTATCAAATATTTTTATAAAATAAAAAAACCATGAAATTTATTTCATGGTAGTGTAACTTGTGTTGGGTGCATCTTTAATGGTATAACATAGATTTAATGATAAAGATAGGTTTTACCGATTTTAAAAGGATGATATATCTCAATCCTAGTTTACTAGGATGGAAATACCAGTACCAAATTCATGTTCATGTTAAAATAAGGTAAGTCCATTAGGTTATGTCATTAAATAATAAAACAAGGATGAAGATACTAAGTGTGCATCTTTTTTGATGAGATATCATGAGACTAAGAGATTATATTACACAACATGTGTTTATAAGAGGTTTTCTTAGTGATGAATTATCCTTATCTACTTAGGTGTCATGATGTGTCGCTAGATACCACTCTTGGTCCATGGGAATGACTAAATACTTTTGAGATAAGGACCTAGAAAGTCACACATAGAATATATCCATAAGTTCCACCTCTTTAGAAGAACATATGTTTTGGAAGAAGTAGGTCCCACACGTGGGATCCGGTGAACATATGAGTGTACGATCACAAGTAAAATAATTCAATTATATTATTTGAGTTTTGAATAATATTTGTTGAATTAATTTCTCAAGTTATTCATAAATAGATTTATTATAAAAGTGAATACAAGAAAATATTATTTTTCGAACAAATGTTAAGTGTTCAAGATTTGTTGAATAATAATGAGAGGAACATGCGGAGTCAATGGATCATAATTTATCACATGACATTTAATAATGTCATATAACATTAGTGAAAAATATTCATGACATTTATGACATATATAGTAATTTATTCATGTCATTTTAGGCACCTTTAAGAGGTTAAACTCATAAAAGGGATTAAGTGCAATTTTTAGTAGTCTAACATACTTGTAAGCTCATTTGTTATCTATGAAGGAATAAAAAGAACAGTAAAAAGAAAAAGAATAAGAAAAATAACAGATTGATCCCAATTCCTTGAATTGAGACTGTGTTCTTCATATGATTGGGATGACATTATAAAGTACTTTGATTTCTCTTTCAAGAACCTGATAATCAAAGAAATATGACCCATGAGCTTTGATGCACATTTAGAAGATATAGAGGAAGTATCTCTTGGTACCATAGGGATCTGACACACTGAATAAGAGTAGATAATATTAGAATTGATGAATAAATAAGGCACCATTTATGGGTTTTTTAATTTTTGATCTTCATACAAATAATTTCACATGATCCAAGGAAGAATCCAGACACCAGTATACTGAATTAGATGTTACGACACTAATCCATTTAGTGAATTAAAATTATTTGCATTTAATTTAATTCATAAATAATACACTCAAGATGAAATAATTACAAATTAATTTTTATTATGCAATATTATTTCATTTTGGAAGATCATAAACTGAGAATGGACTTGTTTATGTCTTGTTTTTATTTATTTAATTTAATTTTTTCATTAAAATTTTAAAAATGTAATAAATATTTATTATCTATATTTTTAGACCATCTGCAAATCATATCTCCATTATTAAATGTATAATGGTATGTGCTTACACATTATAAGTGATAAAAAATGTAATTCTTGTATCCTGTGTACCCTATCACATACACATGAGTGTATGTTGTAGAATTGAGTGCTTCACAACAACACAGTTTGAATCAATAGAAGGAGTCGAACCAAATAAAATAAACTCACAATGTTTTGTGGGTGATGAAACTAAAGTCAGTTCACAGATCAAGGAGTTCCTTAAGGGTCTCAGTTGATCCATCATCTACACGATGGGTCAATTAATAGAAATAGATTATGATCATATAATTTATATATTTTATTATGCATGATTAATTTTTTTATGAATGCATGGATGATACGTGATCACATGGAATAGTTAAAAATCATGCATAGATAAAATAAATGAGAATTTGTGATGAATTTATTTTATTTATGTTTAATTAAAAATGTGAGTGTGATCACATAGTAAAGAGAAATTGGATTTCAGTCGCAAATAAAACAAAAAATCAAAAACCCTCAAAGTAAATATTATTTCATTAAACATCTTCCATAAATTGAGTTTGAAAGAATCTCTACCTTTGAGGTGTTCTTCATCCCTTGTTTTGGATGTATCTTACTACCGAGATATTCCAATAAAAGAGGTGGGTCAAATTAAATAAAGTTTTCAACAAATAAATAGTTATAGGTATCATGTTGCAACTTTAGAGGAAAATACTTGAGTAAATCAATGTTTTGTTTTATAGTAAATGCAACTCCACTCATGGCCTTCTTAATAGCCTGCTTAAGGGTAGATGACACTTCCCTTATACAGGAATACCACAATGTGTATGGGTAATTAGAATTGTTTTAAAATTGTTACAAAAATGTTTTTAACATTTAAAATAATTTAGATTGTTTATAAAATATCTATAAATCATTATAAAAGATATTTTAGGATATTTTAATTTATAAAATGTTTATAAATTATTAAATTATAAATTGTTTATAATTATTTAAAACTTTATTAAACAATTTATTCTCAAATATTAAATTTTAATTATATAGAAATTATTATGATATAGAAATAAAAATGTTTATTTTTAAATCATAAGAAATAATTTACAAAGGGTTAAAAATTATGAAATAAGAGAGTAATATTAAATTTTTATACTCAAAATATGAAATATTTATAATTAACTATTTTGAAGTATTTAAAATAAAAGGGGTCCTTATTTGGATATTATTTGAGCCACATCAAATGTTTTTGATGATTTATATGATCAAGATTTAAATAATGAATAATTATAAGATATACAGATTATGTAAAATATTAAAATAATAGAAACAGAGTTATAAATTGTTTTAATTCATATAATATCATATATCTAAAAATGAAAATGTGATATAACAAAAAATATGAAAGAGTTTACATTAGAATGAATATAAAATTTCTATATTCATAGTTATGGAATGTTAATAATGTTAAAGATACAATTATTAATTATTTATAATTAGATTTTATTTATGAGTTATTCATAAATTTTTTATCTCATGTTTAAATATATGAATTTTTCATTTAGTTAAAGGTTAATCCTTGTTTTATTAAAAATTATAAATTATTTATATAAGTAATTGTGTATGCTTTAGTTTAATTGTGAAAATATTTATAAAAAGAGTCTTGAATTACATTCTAGGTATGATAATTAATTCATTTTTTAATCTACCTTGACCTCAATTTGTAATTAAAGTCATGAACATGAATTTAGATTTTGAAAATAATTTTTGGATATTGGGTATTAAAAATATGATGAATTTGATTCTCTCTTGAGTAATGTATCCTTGAGTGGAGGGACTTGGAGTCAGACAACCTACCTACACAGAAGCTTATTCCTTGTCTAGGCTGATGAATGGGGTTAGTTATCTATCACTCTAGGCTCACTCATATAGATATTGTTAGTCTAAAATAATTATAAAAATTTATATTAAGTTTTCATGAACCATAAACATATGATGCACTAAGTTATGTTTGAATATGTTGACTTCTATTATCAGGTGAGTAACAAAAACATGTGAGTTGTGTAAAGTGTTACACATCAATATGGTTTGAACATATTGATTTTGGGGAGATAATAGGTTTAAAAACTAAATTACTAGAAGAATGCATACATAAAGGTAATAACATGAGATAAGATGGTGGGATTAAAATCTCCTTCAAATACTAAGTGTGAGATTCCTTCCAAAGAGGAACTTTTCAAGACCTCTATCATCCAACTAGATAGGTCACACTAAAGTTGGGTGCACCTAGATTATCATGTGTAAGGAAAAAGTAATAAGTGACTCTAGATTGTCATGTCACGTAGATCATGCTAAATCTGTGTGTCCCTAGACTATCTCTTATTAGCCTATTTGTAAGACCCGAAAAATGTACTTCTTTTATTTATGGATCTCTTTTCTCCTAATAAATGTTTATTATGTTTTACAATAAAATAGCATCAAATTGCTTCAGACCAAAATTGTAGTTTTCAAAAAATATATAATTATTATAAAAAATTAATGTATATGGAATAATTATTATTTTAATTAAATAGTATGATTAAAAACAACTAATTTTAATGTTAAATGATAAAATAATTTTACTTTTTTTATGTTATAAATTTCACTATGCAATTTCACTATTCATTTTCTATCTGCTATTATTTTTAATAACTAAGGATTTTCATATTTAAAAGTCAAATTTCTCATACTTAGATAATTATTATGGTTAAATAAACATCATTTTTGAATTCCAAATGTCAAAATTAACCTAAGAAGAATTTTTAGAAATTTTCTAAGATGTTTAAATTTGATGAATAATGTTTTTTATGAATAGTATAAAAATATTTTATTATCAAATAACATTTTTTGTGAAATTATTTTCAAAAAATGGTCTTCTACAGTTGTGATCAGTAAGAAATTTAGAGTCTAATGAGATCAACTTAATTTTTAGTGAATATTAATGTATGAATGTAAACATACCCGTATGAATAGTAATGAATATTAATGAATAGTAAATCGACCAAAAAAAAAAACTTCACCCATGAATGTATAAATATATTTTTAACATCTTAAAAGCGAAAAAATGATCATAATTTATGTTTTGGTATTTTTGTATGTCATAAATTATTTATTTACAATTTTATAATTAATTTAATAATTTAAAATGGAAATTTATTTTCATAAAATTTAATCATAAATTTTTACCTTATTGTATAATGGTTATACAATAATTTTATGGGACCATGATTACATTTTTAATATGTTACAAAATGAGTTATAAGTTTAAAGTTGTATTTTTGGAATAAATAATGATTTTATTTAAAAATTAAATTAAAAAATATTTAGAAAATTATTTTCATAAAATGGAGTTCATTCTTGAATTCAGATCATCGATATTAGGTTAGGTTGAATTTTTGGGATTTTTCTGAAACAATTGAATTTTCAGTGAATAGTAAAAATACAGTTTTGATTTTCGTGTGTTTAATGACATCATTAATGATTTAATAATGATGTAAGCTTTCTAGTCGACTTATGAATAGTGATATATTCTATTCGGTGTCCCAAGTGGCCAATACCATGGGAAAATACCCTGGAAAAGACCATGGTTTTGCAAATACCACTGATGAGGTGTCCCTTAGAAATTAATAATTTATCCCCTCAATTTTTTTTGTAAAAACCAAGCAATTTTCTCATTCTTTTCTTTCCAAAATTTTCATCAAAGAATCACTGGTCTTTATACCTCTTAAATATTCCTCTTAAGGTTCCCTCAAGCCTTCCAAGGTAACGACCTTGAAGCTTTTGAAGTTACTCTTCAAGGTAAGGGAACCTTTCACCCTGCTCTTTTAAGTCATGACTTCCTTTATGTTATGTCTTATAGTTCAATTTTATTATGAGGGAGATTGTTATTCTATATCTTTAATAATTTTTATTTCATGTCCAAATTATGAGATACCCTTTCCGCTCCCATCAATTGAGTTTCTGAATTTTTAAGTGACGACGTTATGCTGCTGGATTTTTCGTAAAAGAAATCGCATCTTCTCTTCCCTTTCAAGTTACCTTTTCATGTGGTATGACATTAAAATATCCATACCATGTTATTATCTCAATGTTATTATGAATTTATATTTTATTATGATTTATTTATGAGTGGGTTACCATTGTACCCTCTCTTTTTAATGTTTTCTAAAACGTTGTTATGTAGCCATTATGCTGGAGAATTTTCGTCTCAAAATCTCTCTCTTTTTCTTCTCATGGAATTATCTTGTATTATTTATATGAATACCCAATTATATTTTCATTTCTAGGTGTATTCATCAATACATAAAATTGATTAATTTTATTCTGGAATTGACATACATATAAACCTCACTCCCTTTCCATGAGTTAGAAAGGACATAACGATCTTATTTTTAAGCACTTTTAAAACGTCACGATTTTGAAGTGAACCCCATTTATTTTAAACTCTTTGGGTTATTTATGAAATGTTTGATTATGATATATGTGGATCAAATGAAATTAAAAACATATTAAGGGTGCACCCTAATATCTCTCCAATGCATTGTGTAAAGAATTAATCTATAGAGATGACAAGTTTCACGATACCTTAGTGAATAACCTTGTTAATTTTTATGACACCTCGGGGAAAACCTTGGTGATATGTTCATGAATTTTTAAATGAAATGTTTTAGAAACATATTTAAGTTATGATTCAATATTTTTTTTTGATATTCCTTTTCTATCATTGCTCATGCCTTTAAGACTTATATCATGTTCTTATTAATATTGCTCAAGATCACATGTCAACTGTTTCACTTGTTTTCCTTACTGAGCCTTCTGCTCACCCTTTCCATTGATGTATGTCTCTAGGTTATGATATGCAGTAACTGTACTTAGGATGAACCTATGATGAAACTTTACAAGTGTATTAGAAAAATGTTTTATGTTGTTTTCATGTTTTATGTTCCTAATTTGCAAGACACTAAACCCAAAAGATCTTCTGATATGTTAAATTTGTATTATGTAAAGAAAAGTTATGTAATAAAAAGGTGGGATGACATAATTGGTATCAAAGGTTGGTTTAGTTATTTTTGGAAATTAGGATATAAAAATTTTAGGAATAACCCTATAGAAAAGTTTAAATATAGTAAAACTTCATGGTATTTTGGTGAAATATTATGTAAGTGGTTTCTGAACAAATAAATCTATGTATGGATACAAATAACTGGATGTGGCTCTGGCACATATGTACCTAAGAGTGAATACTCTAACAAGGAGTTTCGGGCTTGACCCGAGGTATCTTGGTACACGACAACGTGCCTTGCTGCACTCTTGGTTTGACACTCCTAGGGGATATGTTTGGTTAATCACAAGCTTTTTATGAATAATTATGAAGGATTTAGAGAAAATTAAATTGTTATTAAAGAATAATATTTGTTTTAAGTAATATTTTTAATACATTAAATTACTTTATAATCATAAGATTCATAATAGTAACAAATTTTTAATAAGGGAAAATTGCGGGGATGCAATTTCTTGAAGGGGGGAAGAATGTAACGACCCGAAAAATGTACTTCTTTTATTTATGGATCTCTTTTATCCTAATAAATTTTTATTATGTTTTACAAGAAAAGAGCATCAAATTACTTCAGACCCAAATTGTAGTTTTCAAAAATGGTATAATTATTATAAAAAATTAAATTATATGAAATAATGATTATTTTAATTTAATAGTAAGATTAAAAACAAATATTTTTAAATTTAAATTATATAAAAATTTTACTTTTTTTATGTTATAAATTTCACTATGAAATTTGAATATTCATTTTCTATATGCTATTATTTTTAATAGCTAAGGATTTTCATATTTAAAAGTCAAATTTCTCATAGTTAGATAATTATTATGGTTAAATAAACATCATTTTTGAATTCCAAATGTCAAAATTAACCTAGGATGAAATTTTATAAATTTTCGAAGAAGTTTCAATTTGATGAATTGTGTTTTTTTATGAATAGTATAAAAATATTTTATTATTAAATAACTTTTTTTGTGAAATGATTTTTAAAAAATGGTCTTCTACAGTTGTGATCAGTAAGAAATTTTGAGTCTAATGAGATCAAATTAATTTTTAGTGAATAGTAAAGTATGAATAGTAACATACCCATATGAATAGTAATGAATAGTAAATCGACCAAAAAAAAAAAACTTCACCCATGAATTTATAAATACATTTTAAACATCTTAACTGTGAAAAAACGACCATAGTTTATGTTTTGGTATTTTTATATGTCATAAGTATTTTATTTATAATTTTATAATTAATTTAATAATTTAAAATGGAAATGTATTTTCATAAAATTTTATCATAAATTGTTACTTTATTTTCTTATGGTTATACAATAATTTTATTGGACCTTGATTACTTTTCTAAGTTGTTACAAGATGAGTTATAGTTTTAAAGTTGTATTTTTGGAATAAATAATGATTTTATTTAAAAAATAAATTAAAAATATTTAGAAAATTATTTTCATAAAATGGACTTCATTTTTTAATTTAGATCATCGATATTAGGTTAGGGTGATTTTTTGGGATTTTCAGAAATAGTTTATTTTTTGATGAATAATAAAAATACAGTTTTGAGTATTGGGTTTTTAATGACATCATTAATGATGTAACGATGATGTAAGATTTCTGGTCTACTTTTGAATAGTGAAATATTCTATGAGGTGTCCCAAGTGGCCAATACCATGGGCAAATACCATGGGAAAACCCATGGTTTTGTAAATACTACCGATGTGGCGTCCCTTGGAAATTAATAATTTATTCCCTCACTTTTCTAATAAATACAAAGCCATTACCTCATTATATTCATTCCGAATTCCTCCTCAATGAAGATATGTTTTTATACCTCCCAAAGAGTCCTCCCTAGGTTCCCTGAAGCCTCCCAAGGTCCCAACCTTCAATCTTTCAAAGTTACTCTTCAAGGTAAGGGAACCTTTCACCCTCCTCTTTTAAGTCATGATTTCCTTTATGTTATGTCTTATAGTTCTATTTTATTATGAAGGGGATAGTTATTATATATCGTTAATACTGTCCATTTCTTTTCCAAATTATGAGATACCCTTTCTTCTCTCATCAATTGAGTTTCTGAATTATTAAGTGACGTCGTTAGGCTGCCGAAGTTTTCATAAAAGAAATCGCATTTTCGCTTCCCTTTCAAGTTTCCTTTTCATGTGGTATGACATTAAAATATCCATACCATGTTCTTATATCCATGTTATTCTTCCTTTATACTATATTATGAGTTATTTATGAGTGGGTTACCCTTGTACTCTCTCTTTTCAATGTTTTCTAAAATGTTGTTATGTAGCCGTTATGCTGCAGAATTTTCATGTCAAGATCTCTCTCTTTTTCTTCTCAAGAGATTATCTTGTATTATTTATATGAATACCCAATTATATTTTCACTTCCAGGGGTATTCATCAATACATAAAATTGATCTATTTTATTCTGAAATTGACATACATATAACCCTCCCTCCCTTTCCATGATTTATAAATGACATAACGATCTTATTTTTAAGCACTTTCAAAACGTCACGATTTGGAAGTGAAACCCATTTCTTTTAGTCTCTTTAGTTTATTTATGAAATGTTTGATTATGATCTATTTGGATAACATGAATTTAAATATATATTAAGGGTTCACCCTGATATCGCTCCAATGCATTGGGTAAAGAATTAATCTCTAGAGATGACAAGTTTCACGATACATTGGTGAATAACCTTGGTAATTTTTATGACACCTCAGGGATAAACCTTGATGATATGTTCATGAATGTATAAATGAAATGTTGTAGACAAATATTCAAGTTTTTATTCTAGATATTTTTTTATTACGATATTCCTATTCTTCCATTGCTCATGCCTTTATGACTTATATCATGTTCTTATTAATATTGCTCAAGATCACATGTCAACTGTTTCACTTGTTTTCCTTACTGAGCCTTGTACTCACCCTTTCCTCTGATGTATGTCTCCATGTTATGATATGCAGTAATTGTACTTATTATGAACCTATGATGATGATTTAAAAGTGTATTAGAAGTATTCTTTATGTTGTTTTCATGTTTTATGTTCCTAATTTCCAAGACACTAAACCCAAAAGATCTTCCGATATGTTAAATTTGTATTATGTAAAGAAAAGTTATGTAATAAAAGTTGGTATGCCATACTACTGTTTTTGTTTTTTGGGTTACACTAGCTGGGAGACCTAAATGGGATTAGGTTAATAGAGGAATAAAGTTAAATATTTTCATAATATGGATTTGAAAAAGAGTTGTTTACTCGACTATCTAGAATACATATATGATATGATTTGGATAATTCCATACCTAAATTTCTAAAAAAAAGTAGAAACACTAAAGAGACCAATAGATTAGTGAAATATATATCTTGATCCACTAATGGATATAATTGAAATTAAAAGGGGCTCATCATTTTAGTGGAAGATCATTTAATGAAAGTCTTTATTAAATGGTTAATAAAACATGATACTCATTTGATAAAATATTATATTATAGATATCATCATCATTATTAAACTAAAATGTTAGATTAGTCCTTGAAAATAAAATCTTAATGTAATAGAATCTTAAGACTGGTAAGGCAAGAAAAGTTATTAATAAATATTAGTGATTTAAGAAAAGTTCTTAAGAAAAATTCAATGTTTCAGAATAGTGTCATAAAGTATTGAAAATTGTCAACATGTGAATATAGATTCTTATAAATCATAGATTTATCTATTTGAGGTTTCAAAGACATTGGATAAAAAAACCAAATGAATATTAGTCACCACACAAACAATCATTATGCTTGGGTATATCAATGATTTAAGGAATTTTAGTCTCATATACTCAATATTATTGGGAATGTCAAAAGATATTCAATATGATAGAATATGTTGATAAATCGATGAGACTAAATATTTAATTATGAAATTATTTGTTATAGAAATCAATTTTATTATTCTAAAAGATATATTATATCCACTATATGTTTTAAAATGTTTTTTAAATATATTAATGGTTAAAAATAAAAATAATTGAATATTGAATTTTGTTTTCAAGTAATGAGGCAAAGGAGTTTCCCCCTTGATAACTTGGATACTTCAAACTTTGATAAAATCATTATAAGATATGTTTTTTTATCTCATTTAGCTTTTTCGAATATCATGGAAACAATTTTTTTAAATTAAATGAGTTGGGTGTTTTTAATACACTTGATTTATGAATTTTTTAATTATATAACATAATTTATCAAGAGACTAAAAATGTATTTTTATGGTTTGGTAATTTATCTTACTGTCATCTATGGAAATGTTTCGAAATATGATTAATTCAAATAACTTTTACCTAATTTTATCAAAGTGTTGGGAATATATATATAAACTAGGAATATATCTTCTAACTTCTAAAGTAATGTATAGGTAGTAAAATTAGGTAAAATTTCAAACCAAAAGAAGAAAAGTTGGTTGAAAACTTTAAAAATGGTTCTTTAAGTAATAAATGAAAGTCATTGTAACTTAGGGTAGTCATTAAGGAAGAGTAACAATTCAATATGAGTGGATTATCTGAGATATACCAGATGAAGTGTAATGCGCGGACCCCAGAAGCCCAGAGTCGATGCATTATTTTAATACATTATCATGATTAGAAGGAATCAATTCCCAAAAGACCAATCTTTTTAGATGTCTTGGAAAATATATTACATACATGAACACTACATTATACATTAAAACATAATACAAAAAGTAAATAATCCATTGAGAAAGACATTATTCCCCTATCTTAACCTTGCATATCAAACCTAATACACTTATTGAAATCCTGGGAAAATAAAACATAAGAAAGGGGTGAGCTCAAATGCTCAGTATGGGTAAATAATTTAGCGGAAGCTATAAACATTTAAGGAAAGGTGTGTAATAAAAATAACCACCTTTTTAAACATAAACATGAAAATAATAGGGAATAAATAAATAAAATATCACCATATAAACATGCAAATGGATATTCTACTAGTAGAATAATCACTTGTAATAACTAATTTCATAATGAGGGAATGCCTAATGCTAGAAATCATTACCACAGAGTCAAGGCCTCATGCTAAGACTATAAATGAATTTTTTTTCAAGGCATTGCTCCAAGATACTAGTTTGTATCATGAGACCTACTAATGCATCGAGGAGCTATAGCGGGCTCCACCTATCACTTACTAAGTCCACTGCATTCCACATATGAAAATGTTAAAACATAACATAAAGATTCATATTAAAAAAAGCATACGAAATGTTAATAATTTAACCATAAAACTTGAATAGTATAAAAATAGAACATCCACAATCAAACATATCACAAAAACTTCAATACAATATTGAATATTTTATCTATAATAAATCTACCTCAATCAAGAATAATATCCCCTAAATGATGTTGACATAGTTGAAAATGATCAGTAAAACCTTTTTGAGAGAAATACCATTTTTTATGAAATCATTTAGAAATATCACAATTTATAAAGGAAGTCATTTAAAATTAATTTTTGAATCAAAGTATCCCATAACACTTTGAAAATTTTGAAAAGAATTAACATTTTAAAACAATCATGTCCATATAAATAAATCCTTAAAACCATTTTGAAGACATGGACATTAATGAGAATGATTTAGAAGAATAAATATTTAAAACATTCAAAATGATATTTTAGTTAAATAGTACCTTAAAATAATAATTTTTAAATGTCTTTTTTGAAATATGGGCGTGGATAATAAATATTTCCCAGAAAATACTTAAACATAAACAATCTCGGATAATAATGAGATTGAGGAATTAACCATTACCTTGCACTTTCCTTTGGTCGAGGGTACCTTTAACCTCCTATATAATGACCATAGTATGTTATTTAATTATAATAGAAGTATATTCATATTTATTATATCATACACAATTCATTAATTACTTCATACTACCCATTTAATAATGATTTTCATGTAAAATTAACATTTCGGGTAATAATCGCTTTCTTTATCATATGTGTTTTAACTTGTTATTCTTGACCGTATCATTATATAATTATTTAAATACTTAAATAATATAAAAAATGATTTATATAATATATATTTAGAATATAAATATGTATAATGGATAGATATATGAAATGGAAAATACCGTTTCTGGAGAAGGTAGGTCGTACGTATGCATAAATGTTGGTTCTGTTTTCATATCGTATTGAATGAAAGTAAGTGAATAAGTTATATTTAAGTACACACACACACACACACACACACACATATATATATATATATCTCAAGGAGCATTATTATGTCATATATTACATACTTATTAATAATATATATATTTTATAATCATCGTTGAATGGTGAACCTAGAAATGAATCTCATCACGTCGTGGACACGGTAAGCCATACGTACCCACGAACGACGATATCATTTTTTAATGATTAAAAGGCGTGGAATTTGATGGTATATTAATTATAAAGAAAAATTAGAATGTTAATTTAATTGTTTATATACTTATTACTCGTCATTTTATCCATCCAAATAATATGGTGTTGAATAACAAATTACACCACTGCGTGGAGACGGTAATATGTACGTACGCACGCATGGTGATATTATCATTCATATGATGGATAGAATAATGAGTATGGTTGTACCATATTTATAGTAACATCATATTTTTTATAAGGTACTGGATTTATTATTTGGGTATGGAAATAACAAAGAAATAGAATCTGGAAGAAGAAAAGAACTTTGAAAGAGGAGATAAAATAATTACCTCTTCTTTGGGGTTTCCTTTTGATTTGGACAAAAGGGATCATTAGGTTGGATTTATAATCAAGGGAAGGACTATAGATTGAATTTAGGGAAGTTTATAGGAGATTTGGGTAGGGTTGTCTAAGAAAAATGTCTTTGGAGGTGTGATTTTGAGAGAAGGGGAAGTACCCTTTTATAAGAGAGGTGAGGGTCACTTTAGGAAAAGATTGAAATATTATTTTATAATAAAATCATTTTAGGTTTCTAATTGCTCAAAAAAGAATTTATTTCAAAAATAAGGTGGTTATGGGTCAAAAAAATCTCATACAATATGTTTTAGAAAAGTTTAGGTTACCTTATTAACCTTATCTTTTAGAATTAACCCTAAGATAGATAGTTTAACTATGACATAGTATTCTTGTATTATTATAATAAATGGTTAATAAACATACTATAAAAATCCAATATAACCACAAGTGGTTCATTAATGACATACCAATAATTATAGGAGTCCTTTGGCCGATCCTTAGATTTTTTGGACTATTATATAATTTAATAATACAGTATTTGTTTTAAAAACTCATTTATGTCAATTTTGACACTATTTAGTATTTGGTTTTCGTGAAAGTAATAAAAACTTTATTACTTCAAAAAAAACATTTAATGAACCCTAACATGTCATATTAACCTAGTAAATTCGTGTATGTCATAAAAACTTTGAAACTATATTTATTTTAATATTTATAATACCATTTATTTGATTATTTCTTTAATAATATAATTACTGTATTATCATTATATCATAAATAAACTTAATTAATTAATGTTTAAAAATTATAAATAAAATACCATGATGTAGTAAATAGTTTTATCGTTCTAATGAATATTTGTAGTCGAATTTATCTTATGTATGACCCTATATTAAAAATGGTTTAGTTATTAAACATTGAATTTAACACTTTAAACTCTTCTTTAAATAAAATAATAATAAATTTCCTAATCTAATAAAAGTGTACCAAAAAGATCATATTTTATTCTTAAGTTTTATTATGGTCGAAATAAACATATCCAATAAAATTAATACATGTTTTAGGGTAATTATAATATCATTTTTACCTTCAATTACCCTATTTACTTTTAACCGTGGTAAGTAAAATTCAAAAGTTACTATTCACAAAAAATTATTTTCATTCTATTGAACCACATTTTACTTACTAATATCAACCATGTCCCTCAAATTTTTGAAATTCAATTCACAAAATCAGTAAAATTACATTTTATACAAATTTGCAACTGTGCTTAGAAGGTGAGTAAAAGACGGTAAAAGGTTCAATTAAATTTTATATATCTAAAATTATTATAAAATGACTCCAATTAATTATATTGAACGTAAGTAGTTTTTACTTATCTATTTTTTATTAAATAAATTTAAACCAAATAAATAATCATTTAAATAATAAATCAGTTTTAAACAATAACGTAGTGTTTTTCACTATTCATCAAAAATTGAAAGTTTTCAGAAAAATACCAAAAATTCACCCTAATCTAGTTTTGATATTAAAAATTAAAAAATGAATTAAATTTTACCAAATTCAAAACATAGAAGATGCATTAAATAATTTAAAATTAATTCCTGTTGTCAAAACCAAAAAGCAGTTTTTTAAAAAGTAAAAACTATCAAAAGATAGACACATGTTTATGTCAAATTTAAATGTGGAATTACATTAATGACCAAAATTGTATTAAATAATAAAAATATAATCTAAATTTACTTCCAAACTATTCAAATGCATAATTTAACACTATAAATTATTTTTATTAAAAAAGGTGTTTTCAATTATAATTTAGTATTTTCACTATTCATCGAAATATGAAAGTTATCAGAAAAGTACCAAAAATTTATCCAAACTAAATTTTATGCCCTTATTCTAAGAAAGAATTTAATTTCATTAAATTGAATATATAAAAGTGTAAAATATTGATTTTAAAAAGGTTTCTCCATTAAAAGGCGGTAAAATTGAATTTTTTAAAAAATACTTCTTTTATCTGAAAAAAATAAATTTATTTTTATATTATGTCTAAGAAACATATAATATGGATTATAAAATTATATGGAGTATATAAAATTTAAAATCCAGTTAAAACTATTCATAACCGCTTTTTGAACGGCTAGTTTGGTAAGTCATGGTGCGCTCGAACTCGGTGTTGCGTGTAGCGCAAGTTATTGAATTACTTTGAAGATATAACGTGTTATGAAATATTGCGGTGTTAAATTCTCCCATCCTTCAATAAATTTCATCCTCAAAATTTGAAATTGATCTTTGAAAATAAAAGGTTAAAAATAGAAAAATACCTTTGTGGAAAACCCATATCAGAAATTGGGTTAATAAAATTTAGTATTAATAAGAGGGAAAGGGAAATGAAAAAGTCACGAGAAAATTATGATCTCGATTTAGAGAATATTGGTGGAAATTAGAGACACATAATTGGAGAAAAACATAAATATTTATAGGGAGTGATTGGGGGCTTCAATCACAAACAAGTGTAAAATTGAGGGCCTAAAAGCCATCAATCTATGATGATTTAAAATTTTATCAGTTAAACAAAACATAAGATATTAAGATAACACATTTTTGGTTTTAAAATCCCTTCCCTAAAGTTTAAGAATTAAGTTATTCATATAATGAGAGGAAAAAAATTACTTGACAAGTAGAGTTTTCATCCTTCAACTAATTTCTACCACAAAATCATCTTTCACTCCAAAAGATAATAGTATTCAAAAATATTATATTTATCTGAATCGTATAGGGTTCCAAAAATAATGAATTTTCAATTCATTTGTAAGACTATTAAAAAAAGAACTACATTATATAAACTAGGACATCACATATTCCAGTGCTAGGTGATGCACCCTTATTGCCCTTCGGTTGCGGGTTCATGTCTTGTGGCCGTACCAGACGTCACAGGTTGTCACCCAACCTCAAGGTTGTCCTTTTTTTCAAAATCCGAAAATAAACATAAGAAATGTTTTGACCTTAAACAATAGTATTAAACATCCAACTTAATTCATTCCAACCTTTAGACTTATCCAAAATACTTCAGTCAAAACTCACAGTCCAAAATTTATAAGGAAGGTAAACAGAATGAAGATCTCTTTTTCCATGTAATAACATATGAATACCTTTATCATATATTATTTTAAAACATTTTAACATCCCGAATTACCATAAAACCGTATTGATCACATTCATTCTACCTTATTCCTTATATAATACTAGATATATTCCTTATATCCAAATTTTTTGAATACTCCAATAATGATAGAATAAACAAACTATTAATGAATTCCAAGGTAGTGAAGAATATCTAATATAATTTATCCAAATCTACCATCTCTTATTCCAAAATCACTACCCCAATATCAGAACCATATTAAGGTTTACCTTTTCTTCAACCATGTATTTTTCAAAAAGTATAACTTTTTATTGAGTCACTTTTCTTAGAACCATATAATATCAAATCCTCAATGAAATAGTTCTCTAGTACAATCCTTATTTATTTCCATAATTCATAAAACTAGTACATCGTTGATAAAACACTCAAATGAAATAATTCTTTAATAACAACATGATAATAGTAGTCATTACTCTTCATCTATGGTAGTATCATAACTTTATTATTACCCAAAAACATCATTTGGGGAATACTCTAATGTTTGGACATTGATTCACGTAGTGTCCCAACTCCTTGCAGATAAATCATTGTAAATTTGAAATTTTTTTCTTACCCTTGCAATCGCCAACTTAGTGTCCTTTTTCTCCACACATAAAAAAAAATCCCATTCCCTCCAATCATTTACCAAGGTGATTATTTCCACAGTTATCACATGTGGGAAAATCCTTCTTTCCCTCCTCCCTTTATCAATCTTTCTCTCTACGATCCTTTCCTTTCCTTGCTTCCCTTCGAATCCATAGGACTCAGAGAATTATTTACTTATCTTATTAACACATGATACTATTTCTTCGTATGATGATAATATGTGGGATACTATTTACCTTCTATATTTTGGATTAATAATATGAAAGATATGATTCCTCTCACTCTTTGGATCATGCATATTGCTGGAGTTCTCATTATTTCTCTTGGGAGCTTTTTCTAAACAATAGAATTCACTAGGTTAGTTTATGAATCAAAATTCATAATTCCACACTTGTAAAATACCTAATGTAAATTTAAAAGATTATGTATATAATCTATAATCATAAAAAAATGTTTTCTTTGAGGAAGTATTTACTCTTAAATCCTTCATAATGGCTTGTAATGAAAATGTGAATTATCCTAAGCATATCCCCCGAGAGTGTCGAAATCAAGAGTGCAGTAAGGCCCATTTTCATGTACCAGGATTCCCCAGGTCAATCCGGAAACCCCTTGTCGGTGTTTTCACTCCTAGGTACATCTGTGCGAGACCAACTCTACCTGCTCGTATCTATATAGTGATGTATTTCTTGGAAATAAACAAAATCCCTACATTACCAAAAAATTTGGAAGTTTTTCTATACTAATCCTCGAAGTTTATCTTAGAGTAATGTTCTCCAATAAGAGTTTATCTAAATATAGTTGCCTAGGTTATTGTTAAACTACTTCTAATACAAATTGTAATGCCCTAACCCTTAAAGCCCAGAGTTGGTGCATTATTTTAATACATTGGCATGATTACAAGGAATCAAGTCCCGAAAGACCGATCTGTTTATCAGTCTTGGAAAATAGATTACATACATGAATTTTACATTACAAATTCAAAAATAATATAAAACATAAATAATCCTTTGAAAAATCCATTTTCCCCTAGCTTAACCTTTTATATCTAACATAATACACTTCTTGGAATCCTGGGAAAATAAAACATAAGAAAGGGGTGAGATCAGATGCTCAGTAAGGGTAAATAATTTAGCAGAAGCTATAAAATTTTAAGGTAATATGTGTAATAAAAAAACCTTTTTAAACATAAAATTGAAACTAATATAGGAAAAATAAATCAAAAATCACCATATAAACATTCACATGGATATTCTACTAGTCGAATAATCACATGTAATAACAAATTTCATAATGAGGGAATTCCTAACACCGAAATCATTACCACATAATCAGGGCCTTGCGCCAAGACTATAAATAAAATTTTTGTCAAGGCCTTGTGCCAAGACACTAGTTTGTCTCTTGAGACCTACCTATGGATCAAGGAGCTATATCAGGCTCCACCCGCCACTTACTAAGTCCACTGCCTTCCTCATATGAAAATGTGGAAACATAACATAAATATTCGTATTAAAAATAGAATACGAAATGTCAATACTTTAACTATAAACCTTGAATGGTATAAAAATAGAACATCCATAGTCAAAAATATCACAAAACATTCAATACAATATGGAATATTGTATATATAATAAATCTACATCAATCAAGAATAATATCCAGTAAATGATGTTGGCATAGTTGAAAATGATCAGTAATACTCTTTGAGAGAAATACCATTTTTTAATGAAATCATTTAGAAACCTCACAATTTATAAAGGAAGTAATTTAAAATTGATTTTTGAATCAATGTGTCCCATATAAATTTAAAAGTTTTTAAAGGAATTAACATTTTAAAACAATCATGTCCATATAAATAAATCATTAAAACCATTTTGAAAACATGGTCATTAATGAGAAATATTTAGAAGAATAAATATTTAAAACATTAAAAATGATATTTTAGTAAAATAGTAGCTCAAAATAATAAATTTGAAATTTATTTTTTGAAACATGGATGTGGATAATAAATATTTCTCAAAAAATACTTACACATAAACTATCTCAGATAATAATGAGATTGAGGAATTAACCCTTACCTTGAACTTTCATTTGGTCTAGGGTAAATTTAACCTCCTATATAATGAACATAGTATGTTATTAAATTATACCAAAACCGTATTAATATTTATTATATAATACATTATTCATTTATGACTTCATACTACCCATTTGATAATGATTTCCATGTAAGATTAACATTTCGGGTAATAATCACTTTCTTTATCATATGTGTTTTAACTTGTTATTATTGATCATATCATTAGATCATGATTTAAATACTTCCTGAATATAAAAAATGATTTATATAATATATATTTATAATATAAATATGTAAAATAGATAGATATATGCAATGGAAAACACCATTTATGGATATGGTAGGTTGTACGTATGCATAAACGTTGTTTCCGTTTTCATATCGTATTGAATAGAGGTAAGTGAATACAATATATGTAAGTAAAAAAACAAATATTCAGTATAATTATTATGTCATATATTACATACTTATTAATAATATATATTTTTATAATTATCATTGAATGGTGGACCTGGAAATGAATCTTATCGCGTCGTGGAGACGGTAAGCCGTACGCACACACGAGAGACGATATAATTTCCTTAATGTTTAAAATGTGTGGAATTGGATGGTATATTAATTATACAGAAACATGATAATGTTATTTTAATTATTTATATACATATTACTCATAATTATATTCATCCAAATAATATAGTGTTGAATAACAAATTACACCACGACGTAGAGACGGTAAGTCGTACGTATGCACACATGGTGATATTATCATTCATAGGATGGATAGAATAATGTGTATGGTTGTACCATATTTATAATAACATAAAAGTATGTATAATGTACTGGATTTACTACTTTTTTATAGAAATAACAAATAAAGAGAAAGTGGAAGAAGAAATTAACTTTGAAAGAGGTGATAAAATAATTACATCTTCTTTCAGGTTTCATTTTGATTTAGACAAAAGGGATCTTTAAGATGGCTTTCTACTCAAGGGAAGGCCTCTAGGTTTACGTGAGGGAATTTGGGAGGTTATTTGGGAAGGGGTTGGCTGAGAAAAATGGCTTTGGAGGTGTAATTTTGAGAGAAGGGGAAGTGCCCTTTTATAAGAGAGGTGAGGGCCACTTTTGGAAAAGCTTAAAATATTATTTTATTATAAAATCATTTTCGGTTTATAATTTCTCAAAAATGATTTTTTTGAGGCCAAGGTGGGTATGGGTAGATAAAATCTCAACCAATAGGTTTTATACAAGTTTAGGTCACCTTATTAACCTTATCTTATAGATTTAACCCTCAGTTAAATAGTTTAACTTTTACCATGTATTCTTGTATTATTATAATAAATGGTTAATAAACATACTATAAAAATCCAAGAGAACCCCAAGTGGTTAATTAATTACATAACTATCATTATAAGAGTCATTTGAATGAACATTATATTTTTAAGAATATTATATAATTTAATAATATAGTATTTGTTTTAAAAACTCATTTATGCCAATTTTGACACTATTTAGTATTTGTTTTTTTGAAAGTCATAAAAACTTGATTATTTCGAAAAAAATACATTGAATCAACCCTAACATGTCATATTCACCTATAAAATTCATGTATTTCATCAAAACTTTGAAATTATATTTATTTTAATATTTATAATACCATTTATTTGATTCTTTCATTAATAAGGTAATTACTGCATCATCATTGTATCACAATAAATTTAATTATTTAATGTCTAAAAATTATAAATAAACTACCATGATGTAGTTAATCATTTTTTATTTCTAATAAATATTTATAATCGAATTTATCTTATGTATTACCCTATATTAAAAATGGTCTACTTATTAAACGTTGAATTTAACACTTTTAACTCTTCTTTAATTAAAATAATAATAAATGTCCAAATCTAATAAAAGTGGACCAAAAAGATCATATTTTATTCCTAAGTATTCTTTTGGTCGAAATACACTTATACAATAGAATTAGGACATGTGTTAGGGTAATTATAATGCCATTTTTACCTTTAATTGCCCTATTTACTTTTAACCGTGGTAAGTAAAATTAAAAGGTTACTATTCAAAAAAAATTATTTTCATCCTATTGAACAAAATTTTACATACTGATGTCAACCTTTTCTCTCTATTTTTTGAAATTCAATTCACAGAATCTGTAAAATTACATTTTATGCAAATTTGCAAATGTGCTTAGAAGGTGGGTAAAAGACGGTAAAAAGTTCAATAAAATTTTATATATCTAACTTATTATAAAATGAATCCAATGAATTAAACTGAACATATATAGGTATTATGTATCTATTTTTACTTAAAATAAAATAAAATAAAATAAATAATTATTTAAATAAAAATTCGGTTTTAAACAATAACGTAGTGTTTTTCACTATTCATCAAAAATTGAATTTTTTTAGAAAAATACCAAAAACTAACCCTAAGATAGTTTTGATATTACAAATTCAAAAATGAGTTATATTTTACCAAATTAAAAACATAGATGTTTCATTAATTAATTTAAAATTAATTCCAATTGTCAAAACTAAAAAGCCGGTTTTTAAAAAGTAAAAACTATCAAAAGACAGACATGTGTTTATGTCAAATTTAATTGTGAAATTACTTATAATGAACTAAATTGTATTAAATTATAAAATAATAATCTAATTATACCTCCAAACTATTAAAATTAATAATTTAACACTATAAATTATATTGATTAAAAAAGGTGTTTTCAATTAAAATTTAGTATTTTTCATTATTCGTCAAAATATGAAAGTTATGAGAAAAGTACCAAAAATTTATCCAAAATAAATTTTTATGTCCCTATTATATAGAAGAATTTAATTTCATTAAATTTAATATATAAAAGTGTCAAATATTGGTTTTAAAAAGGGTTCTCCATTAAAAGGCGGTAAAATTGCCTTTTTTTGAAAAATACTTCTTTTATCTGAAAAAATGAATTTGTTCTTATATTATGTATAGGAAACATATAATATGTATTCAAAAATTATATATAGTATAAAAAATTTACAATTCAGTTAATACTATTCATAACTGCTTTTTGAATGGCTAGTTTGGTAAGTCGTGGTGGGCTCGAGCTCGGTGTTGCGTGTAGCAGAAGTTATTGAATTACATTGAAGATATAACATAATATGAAATCTTGGGGTATTACATGAGGTTTTTGAAACTACCTAGTATTATTATGTAAGGTGTGGATTTTATATAAATTAATTCTTAGATTTTGAAGGGTATATAATAAATAATGTGTATTTTACAAGTGTTTTAAATATAAAGAATTTAAAATTAATAGAAGAATTGTTTGAGGTTGTAGTTTAAATTCCTGGAGAAAAGAGTTTCTACATCTTACTATAGAGGATAATGTCAAGAACAAATTAATCTATTTAAAATATGTGTCTATTGATCTCATTTCTCTTATAATATAACTGGTATTTTTTATGACAAAGAGTTGTAATGAACATGATATGATTTATTGAATACACATGGTTTATGATTCATCAAGCTTTTATAACATGTTTTGAGAGGAATATTTGGATAAAATCATTTATTAAAGATAAAGTGTTTATCCATTTATTTTTTAAAATATAAGGGAATGTGTTCACAACTACTATTACTGATATATTTTAATAATTTTTTTTTTATTATGAATGATTTTCCAAACACATAGAATACCATATATAATATAGTTTATTTGTTTATAATATTTACTAAAGGAAAGTAAATGTTATTTATTAAACACAAAAATTATTTTATATATTATAAATATATTTTTAATATAATATAATCTATAAGAGGATAGTGAGATTATTTTTGGACTTAAATAAGTTTCATGTTTAAAAATAAAAGATTACTCCAATCTAAGTTTATAGTAATATTTAATTAATATTGTAGGAGATTAAATATGTATTAGTAAACAATAATGTAAACAGTTACATTATTTAAAATATTTTTTTGATGAAATAGGGTTCCAAGGATGATGGTGATGAACTTAGAAAGAGTTCTAAGTAGAAAACAAAAGTTGACACCGTGACATTTGATGTTTTGAAGTTATAAAGTTTGAATATGTTCAAGAACTTGAACAGTTATGAATATGTTTCTTAAATCTCACCATTATTAAATTTGGATTAATTAATAGATATTTATCACTAAATATTCTAGTGTGAGGGATTTATAAGATGGTCACATAGATATGTGAGGTGTATTACATATGATGTAATGAGTTAACAAAACTCAGAAATTATAGAGAACATAAAGATGATCTAGAATTTTATCATATATGATATTATAAAACAGTGCTTATATTGGTCTTGTTAAATATTGTTAAAGTTTCTAATAATATTAAAATGTATCATATTAAAGGAACCTTATTATTATCATTATTTCACATTGGATATATAAATTTATATATAGATATATATTTTATGAATTAAAATGATAATTGACCTCTCAAAGTATGACTTTGTGTTTATTCCTAACCGACATTCTTCAGGGATTATTATAGGTAATGAATAAATTTTAAGGTTATAATGAGTATAATTCTAGTATATATATAGATAATATACTCACAAGGCACAAAAAAGGAATAATATTCTTTGTGTGCGTTGGAATACCTACTAACTATACCACATAGAGTTTCATACAAAAATGTATTTGGTATACCTGGGGTTCATGGATTTTATTTGAGTCCCCACTACCTGAGGTTGGGGAGATACCTAGAATGCGAACCTTAATAATTTGAAACATTACTTATGAATGTATACATATTAATTTAGCTAATAATGAGGTGATTTGGTATGTTGTTGATCATGTTGTCGGTCAGAGCTTAACCAAGATGGGATTTATCCTCTTCTATGATGAGTGTGAAATTAGGTCCCTCGATTCAGATAGATTTTGGAAGTGTGAGACTGTACCTTGATATTATATATATCTATTCAGATGAATGATCACGTGATGTATTTATTTGTAAGGATGAATGAAGTGTGATACATTCATCAATAAGATTAGTCTACACTTAGAGAATCAAGAACAAATGAGTTAGCTATATGGGATTGACATGTTTCATGTCCCATGGTCACTTGATGTCTTATAAAAATGTAAAATATGATAATTCATGTCTGTATATGGTGAAAACTAGTGGACATGTTTATATAGATACATTTTTTTGATGAAGATCACACTAAATCAATTTATATATTGAGTAGCATTGACACTTTCCCAAAGGATGCTCTTTACATACACTTATGGATCTAAAGTTTTTTATTTATTGTCAATGCTATATTGGAACGCGGGGTCACACTTTGTGGAGGACAAAATTGGGATTGATTTTTACTTAGAGGGAAACTCTAAAAGTGTTTTAGAGTTAATCCAAAAGTGTTTTATATGGGTATTCACAAGGAATTACATACGATGTAATATAAGTTGAAGTTAATGATGGATTTCCAAAAGTGTTTTAGAAGATATATAATATAGTTTTAGATATGGTTTCACAAGTAATTGTATATGATAAAATATAATGTGAATTGTAACAAAGTATATTCGGCTTTCGTGGAAGTGTAATATTGAAGAGATATGCCCTAAATCCTTCCTGGTATATGATAATAGTGGCTATATACTATTGGTTTATATTATGCATATGATGAAACCACTACTTATGATTTTCTTGGATCCAAAATATAAGCATTATTATTTGGGTTCATCTTCCATAAAGCTATCATTTAATGTATTTAATAATCTAATGAAATATTTGGGAGGAATCACATTCATGTATATTATACAAGAACCATCCATGGAATTTAATCATGCATTATGAATGCATGAGTAAATGCAACTTCCCAAGGAGTATTCTTGTGGATTATATAAACACTGTCATATGATGGTAGATGTGATTGGATTCAGATCCTCATGATTGGAAGAAACTCCCTAAGGAATGTTTCTCTCTTCATCTTCCTTCTTTGCATATGATATTCTAGAACAATGTGGATGGAATGATGGATCACTCTCTTTTGGTGAGATATTTAGATCAGCTTATGGATACAATAGGGAGGTGGGATGATTTTTTACCACTTTTTCTATCTCTCAAATTCATCTGAAGGAGATCAAGACAGTTCCAGTGGATCTTCGATGTACAGTACATACATTTCTCATTTTGGTATTTTATATGTAGTTTCATATTATATTTCATTGGAGATCCTCAGATTTAGTTTCTAATTTCTTCCATTACATCTAATAAGTTTTTTTAGATTCATAAAAAACCTAACAACTATAAAAAATTGGTTATCACTTTATATTATAAGGGGTTAGGGTATGGTGGTAAATGGAAATGTAAGAGTTACATTTAGCTACCATATTAGAGTAATTTTCACTTTATACTAAAAAATTTTGGGAGGCCCCTTAAAAAATAATATAATTAGTTACATTATTTCAAGGAATTATGTAACACCCCGAGCTTCCACGATACGCTAGCTTGCATTGTATGCAAGTTCGAGATTCAAACACACCGCGACTAATCAAAATATCCATTATGAATAGTAATACCCACCTTTTGAAATTATATATATTTTATATTTCAAAATGTACTTCATTTTTGGATTTGGAATATCGAAATTATCCTATGTTGAATTTTTAGCATTTTTCTGAGAACTTCCAATTTTTTATGAATAGGGAAAAATACTTAAAAAATTTTTTTTTAATCAAAATAATTTATAGTGATAAATTATACTATTGAATGGTTTTAAATTATAATTAGAATATATTTTTACCATTTTATCCAATGGTGGTCATTATAAATAAATTCACTTTGAAATTGGACATAAACAATTCTCAATCTTTTGATATATATTGTTTCATAAAAACACGCTATTTTTTGTGACAATGGGAATTAATTATAAAATTAATTAATGAAAATTATATGTTTGGAATTTTTTAAAATAGGAATCAATTTTTAATTCGTAATATCAATTATATCTTAGGGTGAAATTTTGACATTGTTTTGAAAAACTTCAATTTTTGATGAATAGTGAAACCACTAAGTGGTAGTTAAAAAACTGATTTTTCATTTAAATGAAACATTACCACTTATGTGTTTTTATTTTCAAAAATCCGACATACATGGTTGTCATTAGGAAGTAAAATGTGGTTCAATGGGATTAAAATAATTTTTTGGTGAATAGTATCTTTTATGTTTAATTAATCGCGATTAAAGGTAATTAGTGAAACGTAAGGTAAAAATGGTATTATAAAAATATGAAATGACCTTTAAACTTGTCCTAAACCTATTGGATGAGTCATGGACGACCAAGAAAATCCATGGATCAACTTGGGGACCCCATGGAGCCACTTTGGTAGGAAAATGACATTAAAAACGTTTTATTTAATGTTAAAATAAAAATGTCACAAACATGAGTTATTTTACTAAAACTATTTTTAAATGGGGTTATACAAGTCATATTTTTGACTATAAATATTCATTATAAAGATAAAAATATTTCCTACATCAAGATATGTTTTTATAATTTTTAGACATTAAATAAATTAAATTATTTATGACACCATGATGATGAAGTGATTACCTCATTAATTAACGATTTAAATAAAATGAATAGATAATGTAAAATCCAAGGATTAAACTTGTCAAAAACCAATTGGATGAGTATATTTAGAACCCTTATCACTTTATCCCCGAAATATATCATTTTGAGACCTTTAGAATCCTAAAATCATTTCATAATAAAGTAACATTTCAATCTTTCCAAGAGTGCCCCTTCTCTCCTCTTATAAAAGGCCCCCACCACTACCAACTTATTCACACCTTCAAAGCCTTTTGGCTCGGACAAACTCTTCCAAAATACTCTCTAAACTTCCCTATCTTACTCCTAGAAGCCTCACTTTGGTCAGAAGTCTTCCCAAGGAAGCCTTTGGATCAAATCAAAAAGAGTTACCCGATTTTAAAGGTAGTGTTTTCTCTTGTGTTCTTATGTTTTATTTTGCTTCTCCAACCCCCTAAACTCTTTTTATTCATTTCTTTTGTAACAACAACAGTATACTCAATATAATAGGATGTTGTTATGATAATTATTTGATTTAAACTTACACACACCTTCATCTAATCGTTAAAGAACATACTGTTTCTGTGGGTGGCGAAATACTGCCTCACGAAACGATGATTGTTCAATATTCTTTTAACACCTCTAATGGTGGCCATTTTGATGACACTATTTTCATATATGATATATATATTATGTTTATTTTTTCCTTATGCTTCTTTATTTCTCATTTATAGCATACTTTATGATTTCCATTATGGGTAAACGTGATAATTTCATTTTCGGAAGTGCGGACTACCGCCCCTCAAAGTGATTTGAATCGTTAATGCCATATGTGGGATGTATAAAGGATGGAGTAAATGGTATTATACATTATATTATATTGGAATTATATTATACCATTATATAATTATAACTTCATTCCATTAAATACGAAATAGAAATGAAAGTAGCATTCATGCGTACGTACGGCTTACCGTCTCCATGAACGGTGCATTTCATTTCTTACCTCTAAATGTTAGGTAATATTATAAATGAATATATATAATGGATATATATGATGTATATGATATCTACATCATGAATATAATTATGGATATAATGGATATTTTACCACATGAACAACTTGTAATTTTAAGAAGTTTATTTTTGACTCAAGTACCAAAGATCGACAAAACGACCGTTATTAACATAAATAATTACATAATGTTCATAAAATGGTAATAAGTGATATAAAAGGAATAATAAACTCGAAAAAGGTTATTAAGAAACTATAAATTAACTCTAGTTTATTATTCAGGAGGTTAATGAACGGTCGAGTCAAGTCAGACACGAGGTAAGGGAATTTCTTAACCCAATTTCCAATCTTTGGGTTAATCTCCTACTTTCAAATTATGTCATGATATTATTA
The DNA here is from genome assembly GCA_963277665.1 of Viscum album. Taxonomy (NCBI): domain Eukaryota; kingdom Viridiplantae; phylum Streptophyta; class Magnoliopsida; order Santalales; family Viscaceae; genus Viscum; species Viscum album. The sequence goes on from OY728153.1 coordinate 836,767,860, forward strand.
TGTCCTATCTTGTATTTGTACTTTATTTATGTGTACTTATATTAAATACTCATGATCTATCTATTTTATTTTAAAAATGATCTTTGTAAGGACTTCGTCACAATCTCCTTTCATCGAGGCGTATTTGGTTTTATACACAACTTTCATTTATACGGTGTATAAACCCCTTTGACTTTTACTTTTATTCAAATCGAATATTTTTATATGAAGCATTTTTACTAAACGACAAAAGGAATGTTTTTTCTTACGTATGATGCGACAACAACTTCTCCGCCGCCGTGACTATTATTTGAGTTTAGGCTTCCTCTATAAGTCATAACTTTTTTTAAAAGGAAAATAAATACCATGTTTTACTTTTATTTTATTTTGGTATTGAAAATGGTTTTGATAAAGTTTTTATCAATGTGTTGTATTGATATCCTGTGATTGAAGTGTGGAAATCTTATGTTTCCTTTATGCATGTTTTATTTGGTACAATTATGTTATGGTTTATTATATGACCTGTTTATATGAGGAATGCATTGGACTTAATAAGTGACGGGTGTAGCCCGCTATAGCTCCTCGATGCATCAGAAGGTCTCATGAGACAAACTAGTGTCTTGGCATGAGGCCTTGACAAAATCTTATTTGTGGTCTTGGAACGAGGCATTGGCTACGTGGTTATGATAGTCTGGAATTATGCATTCTATCATTATGAAAGTGGTTATTGATATTGCATGTGATTATTCGACCAGTTTAATATCCATGTGAATAAGTAAATGACATTATCTCATTTTACTTTTTCCATATTATGTTGAAGTTCATGTTTAAAAGGCTTTTGTTTTAGTTATACATTGCCTTAAATGTTTATGTTTTTTATAAAAGATTCCACTATATTTTTATCCTTACTGAGCATCTGAGCTCACCCCTTCCAATGTTTTAATTTTTCCAGGATGTGAAGAAGTATATTATGAATGACCTGCAGGGATAGTATGAGGGGATATGAAGACAAGATGTTGTTGTAGTTTTGTTTTACTTTATGATGTAATGTATGATTTATGAATGTATCTAGTTTTTCCAAGGCAACTAAACTAATTGATCTTTCGAGACTTGATCTTTTGTGATCATGCCAATGTTACGCAATAATGCACCGACTCTGGGTAACTGGGGTCGGGGCGTTATAGTTGGTATCAGAGGCAGTTTAGTACTAACCTTGGAATCTATATTTAGATAAACTCTGATTAGAGCACATAGCCCTAAGATAGACATTGAGGATTAGTATAGAAGAACTTCCTAGAATTTTGGTATTATAGAGATTTTGTGAGTTTTCCGAGCAATACATCCCTGTCTGGATACGAACAGGTAGAGGCGGCTCTGCCACAGATGTACGTAGGGGTAAAACTCGAAAACACTGCTTTGAGCTAGACTCGAACGGGAACTGGTGCACGACAACGGGCCTTGCTTCACTCTTGGTTACAACACTCCCAAGGGATATGCTTAGGATACTTCTCATTTTTTACAAACCATTTTGAAGGGTTTATGAGTATAAACTTCCTCAAAGAAATCATTTTTTATGATTGTGGATTATATCCATAAGCCTTTCAATTTACATTAAGTATTTTACATGTTTGGAATTATTCATTGCAATTTATAAACTAACCTAGTTTATGCCATTGTATAGAAATGGTGCCCAGTAGAAGGAATGTGAACTCCATCAATATGTATGACCCAAAGAGTAAGAAGGATCATATCTTTCACGGTATTAATCCAACATTTAGAAGGGAAATAGTCTCCCATGTGTTCTCAACATATGAAGAAATAATATCATGTGTTAATAAGATAAGTAAAAAATTCTCTAAGTCATATGGATTTGAAGGGATGGAAGAGAAGAAAAGGATGAAAGAGAGAATGAAGGATAAAGGGACGAGGGAAAAGAAGAATTTTTCAATATGTGATAATTGTGGGAAGAAACACCTTGGAACTTGCCTAAAGGGAATGTGAGTTTGTTATAAGTGTGGAGAAAAAGGACACCAAGTGCGTGACTGCAAGGGTAAGAAAAAGGTTTCAAATGTACAATGCTTCATCTGGAAGGAGTGGGGACACTACGCAAACCAACATACAAATCATCAGAGTATGCCCCAAATGATGTTATTGGATAATAATCAAGTTATGATACTACCATAGATGAGGATGAATGATTAGAGTTCTTATGTTGTCATTAAATAATTTTGTCATTTGAGTGTTGTATTAATGATGTACTGGTTATAATAATTATGAAGTATATAAGGATTGTACTGCAGTACTATTTCACCAAGGACTTGAGATTGTGTGGGACCAAGAAAAGTGACTCCACAGCAGGTTAAATTTTTGGAAAATATATGGTTGAGAGAAAGATAAACCATAATATGGTTCTGATATCGAGATAGCGATTTTAGAATAATACATGATTGATTTGGATAAATTATATTGGATATTATTAAATTACTTGAAACTGATTAATGATTTGTATACATTTTTGGATAGAAGGAGTATATCTAGTATTCTATAAGGAATAAGGGATCATGAATGTAATCAATAAGGATTTATGGAAATTCAGTATGTTGCAGTGTTTTAAAAAAATACATGATGAAGGTGTTCACATGTTGTTACGTTGAAAAAAGGATCTTCATTATGTTTACCTTCCTTATAAAATTTGGACTTTGAGTTGGACAGAAGTATTTTTGATAACTATAAAGGTTGGAATGGATTAATTTGATCTTTGGATAGTATTGTTTAATGTTAAAACATTTCTGAAGATTATTTTTGGAATTTTATAATAATATAGTTTTAGGAAAAGGACAACCTGCAGGGTGGGGCATAACCCATCGCGTCGGACAAAGCTGCAGGAATCGAACCCACAACCATAGTGAGACATGCCTTTATTACCTACCACTAGCCTATAGAAAGTCCATGGTTATTACAAAATAGTTTTCCTAATCTAAATGGTATGTGTTAATATTTTGAACATTGTATGATTAGGATAAATATAATATTTTTGAGTTCTATTATCTTTTTGAGTGAAAGATGAGTTTGTGGTCAAAATTATATGAAGGTTGAAACTCTACTTGTCAAGCATAAATATATATATGCCTATCACTTATTCTATGAATAAATTAATTCTTTAACTTTAGTAAAGGGATATTAAATCAAAATAATGTTTTATCCTAATACCTTATGTCTTGTTGAACTTATAATATTGAAGGCTTTGAGGCCCTCAATTTTACACTTGTTTGTGATTGATGACCTCAATCACTCCCTACAAATATTTACGTTTTTCCTCCAATTATATGTCTATAATTTCCACCAATGTTCTCCTTATCGAGATCATAATTTGGTGGTGACTTTTTCATTTCCCTTTCCCTCTTATTAAGGATAAATTTTATTAACCTTATTTCCGATGTGGGTTTTCCAAAAAGGTATTTTCTATTTTCCACATTTTATTTTAAAAGAAAAATTTCAAATTCCAAGGATGTAATTTATTGAAGGAGGGGAGAATGTAACACCTTGATCTTCCACGATACGCTAGCTTGCATTGTACGCAAGTTCAAGATTCAAACACACCGCGAATAATCAAAATAGCCATTATGAATAGTAATACCCACCTTTTGAAATTATATATATTTTATATTTCAAAATGGACTTCATTTTTGGATTCAGAATATCGAAATTAGCCTCTGTTGAATTTTTGGCATTTTTCGGAGAACTTCCAATTTTTTTATGAATAGTGAAAAATACTTAAATTTTTTTTTTAATCAAAATAATTTATAGAGATAAATTATACTATTGACTGGTTTTAAAGTATAATTAGAATATATTTTTACCACTTTATCCAATGGTGGTCATTATAATTAATTTCAATTTGAAATTGGACATAAACAATTCTCAATCTTTTGATATATATTGTTTCTTAAAACCACGCTATTTGTTGTGACAGTGGGAATTAATTATAAAATTAATTAATTCAACTTATATGTTTGGAATTTTATTAAAATAGACATCAATTTTGAATTCGGAATATCAATTATTGCTTAGGGTGAAATTTTGGAATTGTTCTGAAAAACTTGAATTTTTGATGAATAGTGAAACCACTAAGTGGTAGTTAAAAAACTGATTTTTCGTTTAAATGAAACATTACCACTTCTGCATTTTGATTTTCAAAAATCCGACATACATGGTTGTCGTTAGGAAGTAAAATGTGGTTCAATGAGATTAAAATAATTTTTTGGTGAATAGTAACTTTTAAGTTTAATTAATCGCGATTAAAGGTAATTAGTGAAATTTAAGGTAAAAATGGTATTATAAAAATATAAAATGACTTTTACACTTGTCATACCCCTATTGGATGAGTCATGTCCGACCAAGAAAATACATGGGTCAACATGGGGACCCCATGAAGCCACTTTGGTAGGAAAATGACATTAAAAACTTTTTATTTAATGTTAAAATAAAAATGTCACAAACATGAGTTGTTTTACTAAAAAAAATTTAAATGGGGTTATACAAGTCATATTTTTGACTATAAATATTCATTATAAATCTAAAAAGATTTAATAAATCATGATATTTGTTTTATAATTTTTAGACATTAAATAAATTAAATTATTTATGACACCATGATGATGCAGCGATTACCTCATTAATTAACGATTTAAATAAAATGAAAAGATAATGTAAACTCCAAGGCCTACACTTGTCAAAAACCTATTGGATGAGTATATTTCGAACCCTTATCACATTATCCTCGAAATATATCATTGTGGGACCTTTATAATCCGAAAATCATTTCATAATAAAGTAACATTTCAATCTTTCCAAGAGTGCCCCTTCTCTCCTCTTATAAAAGGCCCCCACCACTACCACCTTATTCACACCTTCAAAGACTTTTGGCTCGGCCAACCTCTGACCAAATACTCTCTCAACTTCCCTATCTTACTCAGTTAAGCCTAACTTTGTGCATAATTCTTCCCAAGGAATCCTTTGGATCAAATCAAAAAGAGTTACCCGATTTTAAAGGTAGTGTTTTCTCTTGTGTTCTTATGTTTTATTTTGCTTCTCCAACCCCCTAAACTCTTTTTATTCATTTATTTTGTAACAAAACTAGTATCCTAGATATACTAGGATGTTGTTATGATAATTATTTGATTTAAACTTACACAAACCTTTGTCTAATGGTTAAAGAACATACTGTTTCTGTGGGTGGCGAAATACTGCCTCATGAAACGATGATTGTTCAACATTCTTTTAACACCTCTAATGGTGGCCATTTTGATGACACTATTTTCATATATGATATATATATTATTTTTATGTTTTCCTTATGCTTATGTATTTCTCATTTATGGAATACGTTATGATTTCCATTATGGGTAAACGCGATAATTTCATTTTAGGAAGTGCGGACTACCGCCCCCTCAAAGTGATTTGAATCGTTAATGCCATATGTGGGATGTATAAAGGATGGAGTAAATGGTATTACACATTATATTATAATGGAATTATATTATACCTTTATATAATTATAACTTCATTCCATTAAATACGAAATAGAAATGAAAGTAGCGTTCATGCGTACGTACGGCTTACCGTCTCCATGAACGGTGCATTTCATTTCTTACCTCTAAATGTTTTGTAATACTATAAATGAATATATATACTGGATATATATGATGTATATGATATCTACATAATGAATATAATTATGGATATAATTGATATTTTACCACATGAACAACTTGTAAATTTAAAATGTTTATTTTTGACTCAAGTACCAAAGATCGACAAAACGACCGTTATGAACATAAATAATTACATAATATTCATAACATGGTAATAAGTGATATAAAAGGAATAATAAACTTGAAAAAGGTTCTTAAGCAACTATAAATTAACTCTAGTTTATTATTCAGGAGGTTAAAGAACAGTCGAGTCAAGTCGGACACGAGGTAAGGGAATTTCTTAACCCAGTTTCCAATCATTGGGTTAATCTCCTACTTTCAAATTATGTCATGATATTATTATGTCCTATCTTGTATTTGTACTTTATTTATGTGTACTTATAGTAAATACTCATGATATATCTATTTTATTTTAAAAATGATCTTTGTAATGACTTCGTCTCAATCTCCTTTCATTGAGGCAAGTTTGGTTTTATACACAACTTTCATTTATACGGTGTATAAACCCCTTTGACTTTTACTTTTATTAAAAAGGAATCTATTTATACGAAGAGTTTTTACTAAACGACAAAAGGAATGTTTTTTCTTACGTATGCTGCGATAAATAATTCTCCGCCGCCGTGACTATTATTTGAGTTTCAGCTTCCTCTATAAGCCATAACTTTTTTTAAAAGAAAAATAAATACCTTGTTTTACTTTTCTTTTATTTTGGTATTGAAAATGGTTTTGATAAAGCTTTTATAAATGTGTTGTATTGATATCCTGTGATTAAAGTGTGGAAGTCTTATGTTTCCTTTATGCATGTTTTATGTGGTACAATTATGTTATGGTTTATTAAATGACATGTTCATATGAGGAGTGCATTGGACTTAATAAGTGATGGGTGGTGCCCGCTATAGCTCCTCGATGCATCGACAGGTCTCATGAGACAAACTAGTGTCTTGGCACGAGGCCTTGACAAAATCTTATTTTTGGTCTTGGCACGAGGCATTGGATACGTGGTTTTGATAGTCTGGAATTATGCATTCCATCATTATGAAAGTGGTTATTTATGTTGCATGTGATTATTCGACCAGTAGAATATCCATGTGAATAAGTAAATGGAATTATCTTATTTTACTTTTTCCATATTATGTTGAAGTTCGTGTTTGAAAGGCTTTTTTTAGTAATAAATTGCCTTAAATGTTTATGTTTTTTTTATAAAAGCTTCTTCTATATTGTTATCCTTACTGAGCATCTGAGCTCACCCCTTCCAATGTTTTAATTTTTCTAGGATGTGAAGAAGTATATTATGAATGACCTGCAGGGATAGTATGAGGGGATATAAATACAAGATGTTGTAGTAGTTTTTTTACTTTAGATGTAATGTATGACTTATGAATGTCTCTAGTGTTTCCAAGGCTACTAAACTAATCGGTCTTTCAAGACTTGATCTTTTGTGATCATACCAATGTTACACAATAATGCACAGACTCTAGGTAACTGGGGTCGGGGTATTATAGTTGGTATCAGAGGCAGTTTAGTACTAACCTTGGAAGCTATATTTAGATAAACTCTGATTAGAGTACATAGCCCTAAGATAGACATTGAGGATTAGTATAGAAGAACTTCCTAGAATTTTGGTATTATAGAGATTTTTTGAGTTTTCCGAGAAATAAATTTCTGTCTGGATACGAGCACGTAGAGGCGGCTCTGGAACAGATGTACCTAGGGGTAAAACCCAAAAACACTGCTTTAAGCTAGACTGGAACGGGAACTGGTTCATGACAACGAGCCCTGCTGCACTCTTGGTTACAACACTTCTGGGGGATATGCTTAGGATAATTCTCATTCTTTTTATAAACCATTATGAAGGATTTATGAGTATACACTTCCTCAAATAAAACATTTTTTATGATTGTGGATTATATCCATAAGCCTTTAAATTTACATTAAGTATTTTACATGTTTGGAATTATTCATTGCAATTCATAAACTAACCTAGTTTATGCCATTTTATAGAAATGGTGCCCAGTAGAAGGAATGCTAACTCCATCAATATGTATGATCCAAAGAGTAAGAAGGATCATATCTTTCACGGTATTAATCCAACATTTATAAGGGAAATAGTCTCCCATGTGTTCTCAACATATGAAGAAATAATATCATGTGTTAATAAGATAAGTAAAAAATTCTCTGGGTCTTATGGATTTGAAGGGATGAAAGAGAATAAAAGGATGGAAGAGAGAATGAAGGATAAAGGGACGAGGGAAAAGAAGAATTTTCAAATATGTGAAAATTGTGGGAAGAAACACCTTGGAAGTTTCCTGAAGGGAAAGGGAGTTTGTTATAAGTGTGGAGAAAAAGGACACCAAGTGTGTGACTGCAAGGGTAAGAAAAAGGTTTCAAATGTACAATGCTTCATCTGTAAGGAGTGGGGACACTACGCAAACCAATGTCCAAATCATCAGAGTATTCCCCAAATGATGTTATTGGATAATAATCAAGTTATGATACTACCCCAGATGAGGAGGAATGATTAGAGTTCTTATGTTGTCATTAAATAATTTTGTCATTTGAGTATTGTATCAATGATGTACTGGTTATAATAATTATGGAGTATATAAGGATTGTACTGCAGCACTATTTCATCAAGGACTTGAGATTGTGTGGAACCAAGAAAAGTGACTCCACAGCAGGTTAAATTTTTGGAAAATATATGGTTGAGAGAAAGATAAACCATAATATGGTTCAGATACCGAGATAGTGATTTTGGAATAATACACGATTGATTTGGATAAATTATATTGGATATTCTTAACAACCTTGAAACTGATTAATGATTTGTATACATTTTTGGATAGAAGGAGTATATCTAGTATTCTATAAGGAATAAGGGATCATGAATGTAATCAATAAGGATTTATTGTAATTCAGTATGTTGTAGTGTTTTAAGAAAATACATGATGAAGGTGTTCACATGTTGTTACGTTGAAAAAAGGATCTTCATTATGTTTACATTCCTTATAAAATTTGGACTGTGAGTTGGACAGAAGTATTTTGGATAACTATAAAGGTTGGAATGTATTAAGTTGATCTTTGGATAGTATTGTTTATGGTTAAAACATTTATGACAATTATTTTTGGAATATTTTAATACTATAGTTTTAGGAAAAGGACAACCTGCAGGGTGGGGCATAACTCGTCACGTCGGACAAAGCTGCTGGAATTGAACCCACAACTGTAGTGAGACAGGCCTTTATTACCTACCACTAGCCTACAGGAAGTCCCTAGTTATTACAAAATAGTTTTCCTAATCTAAATGATATGTGTTAATATTTTGAACCTTTTATGATTAGGATAAATATAATATTTTTGAGTTCTATTATCTTTTTGAGTGAAAGATGAGTTTGTGGTCGAAATTATATGAAGGTTGAAACTCTACTTGTCAAGCATAAATATATATACCTATCTATTATTCTATGAATAAATTAATTCTTAAACTTTAGTAAAGGGATATTAAAACAAAAAATGTGTTATACTAATACCTTATGTCTTGTTGAACTTATAATATTGAAGGCTTTGAGGCCCTCAATTTTACACATGTTTGTGATTGATGACCTCAATCACTCCTTACAAATATTTACGTTTTTCCTCCAATTATATGTCTCTAATTTCCACCAATGTTCTCCTTATCGAGATCATAATTTGGTGGTGACTTTTTCATTCCCCTTTCCCTCTTATTAAGGCTAAATTTTATTAACCTTATTTCCGATGTGAGTTTTCCAAAAAGGTATTTTCTATTTTCAACCTTTTATTTTAAAAGAAAAATTTCAAATTGTGAGGATGCAATTTATTGAAGGAGGGGAGAATTTAACACCCCGAGCTTCCACGATACGCTAGCTTGCATTGTATGCAAGTTCGAGAATCAAACATACCGCGACTAATCAAAATAGCCATTATGAATAGTAATACTCCCCTTTTGAAATTATATATATTTTATATTTTGAAATTTACTTCATTTTTGGATTCGGAATATCGAAATTAGCCTATGTTGAATTGTTGGCATTTTTCTGAGAACTTCCAATTTTTTCTGAATAGTGAAAAATACTTAAAATTTTTTTTTTTAATAAAAATAATTTATAGTGATAAATTATACTATTGACTGGTTTTAAAGTATAATTAGAATATATTTTTACCATTTTATCCAATGGAGGTCATTATAATTAATTTCACTTTGAAATTGGACATAAACAATTCTCAATATTTTGATATATATTGTTTCTTAAAAACACGCTATTTGTTGTGACAACGAGAATTAATTATAAAATTAATTAATGAAACTTATATGTTTGGAATTTTTTTAAAATAGACATCAATTTTGAATTCAGAATATCAATTATAGCTTAGGGTGAAATTTTGGCATTGTTCTGAAAAATGTCAATTTTTGATGAATAGTGAAACCACTAAGTGGTAGTTAAAAAACTGATTTTTCATTTAAATGAAACATTACCAATTCTGTGTTTTAATTTTAAAAAATCTGACATACATGGTTGTCATTAGGAAGTAAAATGTCGTTCAATGGGATTAAAATATTTTTTGGCGAATAGTAACTTTTAAGTTTAATTAATCGCGATTAAAGGTAATTACTGAAATTTAAGGTAAAAATGGTATTATAAAAATATGAAATGACCTTTACACTTATCCTACACCTATTGTATGAGTCATGGCCGACCAAGACAATCCATGGGTCAACTTGGGGACCCCAGGGAGCCACTTTGGTAGGAAAATGACATTAAAAACTTTTTATTTAATGTTAAAATAAAAATGTCACAAACATGAGTTGTTTTACTAAAACAATTTTTAAATGGGGTTATACAAGTCATATTTTTTACTATAAATATTAATTAGAAATATAAAAATAATTCATACGTCATGATATTTTTTTTATAATTTTTAGACATTAAATAAATTAAATTATTTATGACACCATGGTGATGCAGTGATTACCTCATTAATTAACGATTTAAATAAAATGAAAAGATAACGTAAAATCCAAGGCTTACACTTATCAAAAACCTATTGGATGAGTATATTTAGAACCCTTATCACCCTATCCTCGAAATATATCATTTTTGGACCTTTATAATTGGAAAATCATTTCATAATATAGTAACATTTCAATCTTTCCAAGAGTGCCCCTTCTCTCCTCTTATAAAAGGCCCCCACCACTACCACCTTATTCACACCTTCAAAGCCTTTTGGCTCGGCCAACCTCTTCCCAAATACTCTCTCAACTTCCCTATATTACTCCTAGAAGACTCACTTTTGGCATAAGTCTTCCCAAGGATGCCTTTGGATCAAATCAAAAAGAGTTACCCAATTTTAAAGGTAGTGCTTTCTCTTGTGTTCTTATGTTTTATTTTGCTTCTCCAACCCCCTAAACTATTTTTATTCATTTCTTTTGTAACAAAAACAGTATCCTAAATATACCAGGATGTTTTTATGATAAGTATTTTATTTACAGTTACACACACCTTTGTCTAATGGTTAATGAACATATTGTTTCTGTGGGTGGCGAAATACTACCTCACAAAATGATGATTGTTCAATATTCTTTTAACACCTCTAATGGTGGCCATTTTGATGACACTATTTTCATATATGATATATATATATTATGTTTATATTTTCCTTATGCTACTGTATTTCTCATTTATGGCATACTTTATGATTTCCATTATGGGTGAACACGATAATTTCATTTTAGGAAGTGCGGACTACCTCCCCCTCAAAGTGATTTGAATCGTTAATGCCATATGTGGGATGTATAAAGGATGGAGTAAATTGTATTATACATTATATTATACTGGAATTATATTATACCTTTATATAATTATAAATTCATTCCATTAAATACGAAATAGAAATTAAAGTAGCGTTCATGCGTACGTACGACTTACCGTCTCCATGAATGGTGCATTTCATTTCTTACCTCTAAATGTTATGTAATATTATAAATGAATATATATACTGTATATATATTATGTATATGATATCAACATAATGAATATAATTATGGATATAATGGATATTTTACCACATGAACAACTTTTAATTTTAAGAAGTTTATTTTTGACTCAAGTACCAAAGATGGACAAAACGACCGTTATTAACATAAATAATTACATAATGTTCATAACATGGTAATAAGTGATATAAAAGGAATAATAAACCTGAAAAAGGTTCTTAAGAAACTATAAATTAACTCTAGTTTATTATTCAGGAGGTTAAAGAACGGCCGAGTCAAGTCGGACACGAGGTAAGGGAATTTCTTAACCCAATTTCCAATCTTTCGGTTAATCTCCTACTTTCAAATTATGTCATGATATTATTATGTCATATCTTGTATTTGTAAATTTCCAAATTAGATTTTTTTTATTAATCCATTTTAAGGAAAATGGAAAAAACCAAAGTACACTACAGGAGCACTACGTGCTGAAAGAGCTTACAAAGTGGTGAAACACAAGGCTTAAGTTACTTGACTCTGCTGCTCTAAAGAGCTCCCAGTGTAGCATACCAACCTGGATGTCAGGATCCTCTCTGATGAGCTCTTCAAAGTAGGAAATCATCCTCTCCATCGTCTGAATAAATTCCTCTGAGTTGTTTTTTCCCTTATATCTATTTTATTTTAAAAATTATCTTTGTAAGGACTTCGTCTCAATCTCCTTTCATTGAGGCATATTTGGTTTTATACACAACTTTCATTTATATGGTTTATAAACCCCTTTGAATTTTACTTTTATTCAAAAGGAATCTTTTTATATGAAGCATTTTTAACAAATGACAAAAGGAATGTTTTTTCTTACATATGCTGCGACAACGACTTCTCCGCCTCCGTGACTATTATTTGAGTTTCAGCTTCTTCTATAAGCCATAACTTTTTTTAAAAGAAAAATAAATACCATGTTTTACTTTTCTTCTATTTTGGTATTGAAAATGGTTTTGATAAAGTTTTTATCAATGTGTTGTATTGATATCTTGTGATTGAAGTGTGGAAATCTTATGTTTACTTTATGCATGTTTTATGTGGTACAATTATGTTATGGTTTATTATATGACCTGTTCATATGAGGAATGCATTGGACTTAATAAGTGACGGGTGGAGCCCGATATAGCTCCTCGATGCATCGGCAGGTCTCATGAGACAAACTAGTGTCTTGGCATGAGGCCTTGACAAAATCTTATTTGTGGTCTTGGCATGAGGCCTTGGCTACATGGTTATGATAGTATGGAATTATGCGTTCCATCATTAGGAAAGTGGTTATTGATATTTCATGTGATTATTCGACCAGTAGAATATCCATGTGAATAAGTAAATGGCATTATCTCATTTTACTTTTTCCATATTATGTAGAAGTTCATGTTTAAAAGGATTTTGTTTTAGTTATACATTGCCTTAAATGTTTATGTTTTTTTTATAAAAGCTTCCGCTATATTGTTATCCTTACTGAGCATCTGAGCTCACCCCTTCCAATGTTTTAATTTTTCCAAGATGTGAAGAAGTATATTATGAATGACCTGTAGGGATAGTATGAGGGGATATGAAGACAATATGTTGTTGTAGTTTTGTTTTACTTTATGATGTAATTTATGACTTATGAATGTATCTAGTGTTTCCAAAGCTACTAAACTAATCGGTCTTTCGAGACTTGATCTTTTGTGATCATGCCAATGTTACGCAATAATGCACCGACTTTGGGTAACTGGGGTCGGGGCGTTACAAATTATTTTGAAGAAATAGGGCTCCAAGGATTTTTATGATTAACTTAGAGATATTTCTAAGTAGACAACATAAGTTTACTTCTTAACATTTATTTTTGTGATGTAAAGAAATTTTAATATGTTCAAAAAATCGAACAATTTGAAATATGATTCCTAAATATCACTCTTATTCAAACTTACTTTATTGATATTTCTCACTAAAGTGTTAGTGGGAGTGTTTTTTCATATGTTCATATAGAAATATGAAATTAATTACATATTATGTAATTAGTTAAAAAAAACTAGGAGAGTATAGAAAACATAATGCTGATCAGAAAATTTATGACATATGATATAATAAACTAGTGTTGATGTTGGTTTTGTAAAAAAATATCAAAGATTTTAATAATATTAAAATGCATCATATTACATGCAACCTAAATTTTATCATTTTTTCACACTAGCTACATAAATGTATATATAGATATACATTTCATGAAATATAATGATAATATTCCTCTCAAAGTACAAATTTGAGTTATCCCATACCAATTTTTATTATGGATAATTATAGGTTATGTTGAAATGTTAAGGTTAGGGTAATTTTTATTCTTGTATAGAGATACATAACATGCTCATGGGGCAGAAAATAAAGAATACAATTCTTTGTGTGCACCAGATGACCTACTAAGTATACCATATGAAGTTTCATATAGATGTTTGTGGTATACTAGGGGTGAATGGATCATATTTGAGTCCCCATTATATGATTTCGGTGAGATATCTTGCATTTGAATCTTCATACTTTGGTACTGAACTTATTAAAGTGTATATATTGACTAGATAATATGGGATGATTTGGTAACATGTTGATCTTGTCATCAATCGAAGATTAAGCAAGATGATATTTTTCCTCTCATATGGTGAGTATGACATTTGGGATCTTGATTGAGATAGACTATTATAGTGTGCAACCATGACTACATATTATATATATATTCGAATAAGTGATGTGTGATGTGTTTATCTATAAGGATTAATGACATGTGATGTATTCATTGATAAAATCAATATATACTCTGAGAATAAAAAATATATGAGTTGTCTATCTGTGATTGACATGTTTCATGTCTCATGGAAACTAGATGTCTTGGGAAAAGGGGAAATATTAGAATACACATTTTAATATGATAGAGATTGGTGAACATAGGTATAGAGATACATGTGTTCAATAAAGACCATTCCAAATGCCTTTATGGATTGAGTAGCATTGACACTTTTCTAGAGGCCACTGTTATCTTACATATATGGATATATGTTTTTTTATTTTTTTGAACATGGTAAAGGATTGTGGGTTTACAATTTGTGGTTGACTAAATGGGGATTGATTTTAACTTAGATATTTAATCTAAAAATGCTTTAGAGTTAATAAAAATGTTTTTTGGATGGATATTTTCATGGTATTACATATGATGTGATATAAGGTGAAGTTAATGATACCTTTCCTAAAGTGTTTTGGACATATCCAAAAGAGTTTTGGATATGATTTCACAAGTTATTGTATATGATAAAGTATAACGTGAAATGTCACAAACTCTATTAGTGTTAATAGTATTAGATATTTTTAATATTTTTGTCCCACATCAGTATGGGTTATCTATTATACTACTTTTCTAATATATAAATAACCCACCCAACCTCTTTTTGGGGTATGGGATTCAATCCATCATGACATCAGAGAAAGTGTAACCCATCACCCTTCTCTGTATGTTCTCTTTCCCTGCGTGATAACCCACTTGTGCATCGACCATACCTACACGTTATCTCTCCCTATGTGATGGACTCCCTGCACATCCACACCTCTATTCTATAGTTTTATCGACCTTCTACCTACATGTTGGCATCCCAACCTATCACTCCTCCCTACGCATCTCCTACCACCCCTCGTGCAACACCCTTATCCCGTCGGTCTCCCCTCCCAATGTGACACTCCCCATCCTAACACCTCTCCCTATACAACTCCCCCAACCTATCAGTCACCCCTCCCTATGAGAACCCAACCCCCAACCCATCACCTATCTCTATGATATTCCCCCAGACCTTTTCCTGACCAATAGTATGCACTTCCATGATTGTCACTTATTTATTCCCATCACCCATCTCTATGTGATTCCCCACCTATGTGTTGTATTCCATTAATCCTCACTAGAATACTCTAACCCTATTTCTGCCTCTATCTGTGCACTACCCCATACTACACATACTCACCCCACCACCATCCATGTTACTCAAACTATTTCTTCTATAATCTGATTTCTACCTAAATGTTCTATTTGTGAAATTTTAGCACCTACTTTATATCTATTTCTCACTTTCAATGCCTTATATTTTCGCAATGTGAATCTTAATCACTCCACCTCCCTCCTATAATATTTAGGCCCATCTATAGAATCATCGTCACCCTTTCCAAATACTATCATAGCATCAACATGTATTGTGGATGAACATATCTATTCCTCCAATTTTATCATTTGGAAGAAGACCACTATCATCATTTTGAAGGGAATGGGATACTTTTCTCATCTTTTCTCATCCCATCCTAATCCAAAATATGCCACGTTCAAAAATGGGAATAGTGGGAGAAAATATTTTTTTATGTTGTTTAACTATATGGATCACTTAGTAAATCATGTTTCAATTAATTTTAAAACTTGAAAGGACTTATGGGAATCCTTATCTCTTAAGTTTTCTGAGACAAACAATATTTATCACATATATGATCTTTTTTTTATCTCTTCACACTTAAAAAATCAACTATCATAATTCCTCATTATTAAAATAAGTGGAAGTCTATTTTCAATAATATCCATGATATGTGTCCCATTACATAGGCTCATGATGACACTCACATGCAATACGATCACTTGTTCTTGTTCTCCCTCATGCATGGCCTCAATGTCGAGTTATCTACTATAATTAATAAGATGTTGGTAAGTCCCACCACATTACATCCCTCATTAGTTTATAATATCCTTTTTTCATGTGAGTCTCCCATTGTTTGAACTCAAAACTAGCTACTATGATCATGATTCTATGGTGTCTCACAATACCAATAGAGGTGGTCGTCATTCCAATGGCCTAGTCCATCCTACTACCCACAAAAATTACATATATTACAACAAATACTATCACATGATTGATACCTATCAGTATTGGCATGGTTTCTTGATGGTTCTCTAGTTCTAGGTCACTCTAGATCTACACAGTCTATAATACCTACCTATGTGACTCCAAATGAAATTCTCTATACTATTTATCTCTTTGATGATGGGTATCAATATAACCAGTATCAATGTGCTGGTTCATTATCGAGTGCTATTGTTTCTCATGATGATACACCTGATTCTTTTTTATCCCAATGATCCACCTCTTGGGATATTGACTGTAGTGTGTCAGAGAAAATCACTAAGAATATAGGTATTCTTTGGTCCAATATATCGCCTTTAACTAGAAGTAATATTACTATGGTTTATGATAAGATAGTATACATTGTGGCTTATGGAAGTTGCTTGATTACACCTATCATGAAACTCTTCATGGTTACTCTTATTCCACACATTCCTTTTAATTAATTATCTATTGGTAAACTCAGAGCTAGATTAAGGTGTTGAGTCATCTTATAACCTAATTTGGTTGTCTTTCAAGAGCCTCTAACAACTCAGGTTCTTAGTAGTGGAACTTTAGGGTGGTGTGTATGTGTTTAAATTGGCTCCATCTCTTTTCCATTCTTTAAATTTTGAAAATGTTCTATAGATTTATTATTTTTTTGTTCATCCACCTACACCCATTCTTCATTCACTTTGTTTAGAGTTGGGTCATGTTTCACCTTTTGATTAGGAATCATTTCATTATTTCAATAAACACTCAGTCACCTAAGTCACATGGGTTATTACTCTTGTATCTAGTCCTTTTCATTTAGGTCATTTTGATGTATGGGGACCCAGTCCTAGTCCTTTTAAACGAGATTATTATTATTTTTTCATCTTAATCAATGATTTTTTGAGAATGACATTTTTATATTTATTGAAAACTTGTTATGAAAATTTTACAGTGTTTTACTCCTATTATCATGAAGTCTAAACCTAGTTTTTTGCTAAAATTTTCCATTTTTACTTTGAAATTTACCATAAATAATTTTCTAGCCCATTATAGTCATTTTTGGATGACTTCGACATTCTCCATCAGACATCTTGTCCCAATACAGATCAAAAAATAATTTTGTAGAACATAATAACCACCAAATTTTAGAAATTTTTCATTCCCTTTTATTTGAAGTGAAAGTTCCATCCATTTTTGGGTGATTTCATTCACATCACTACATATCTCATTAACAAAATTCCCTCATCGGTTATTAAGGGGAAAACTCCCTTCAATTATATATTTCCAACCTATCACTACATTCGCTTCATCTTTTCATTTTTGGATGTGTCTATTATGTCATGGGCAATCACCGTTCCCTTTCAAGGTTTGAAGCATGCACACTAAAATGCATCTTTCTTGTTTATCCATGAACTCAATTTGACTATCATGACTTTTCCCTAGACTTGTGTCACTATGTGACATCATCTAATGTTTACTTTGTTGAATCCTTGATCCTTTTTTTTCTTAATTTCTCAACATCACATGTTATTCCTGATTCTGAAATTACTTTACCTTATTCTATTCATCCTCCACCTCCATCATATCTTACTCGTGATGTCATTGGATCACATTTTGGGAAATTTTATACTCACCACCCTTGCATATATTCCACAATAGAGCCTAATTATTCCATTTCACCTAATGAATCACCAACTCCCGGTTCTCGGTCATCAGAGTTACCCATTACCCTTCACAAAGGTAGATTCTCATGTCAAAAAAATCTCAGTTCATCAGATTCTTATCAGGGATTATTTATAGCTATCTTTCACATTATTATGACACTGGTTTATCACTCAACACTATGCACTATTTTTAGTGAAAATACAATCTCATCTAGTTACATGTATTTTAGAATGAATTTTAGGACTTGGGAACCAACCATAATTGGAATCTTTTCCCTCTTTTATTAGATACATAAATTGTTTTGTTGCATATAGATCTATACCATGCATGAAAACATTTATGGATCTCTTAATCATCTAAAATCTTGACTTGTTGCCAAGGGTTATAAACAGACGCATGAAATTTATTTCTCTAAAACCTTTTCTCCATCATTCATGATGCCACCAATATTCTTATATCCATTATCACCTCTTATCACTGGTATCTCTATCAACTATATGTTAATAATTTTTTCTCCATAGTTTTCTTGATAAATAAGATTATATGGAGAAATTAATGGAGTTTATTTCTCAGGGGGATTATTCTAGGGTTTATCACCTTCTCCGATCATTGTATAGACTCAACTATCCACCTCCTACTTGATTTGGGTGCTTATTCACCATTGTGATTAACCTTTTCATGTTTCAAGAATAAAAGATTCTTCTATTTTATTTCATCAATATATAATAAGTATTATTCTATTGATAATATATATGGATGAAATTTTCATTACTGGTAGTGATGATTCGAGCATCGATCAGCTCAAATCATTCATCAAAATTTTCATATAAAGGATTTGGGTCACTACAATATTTCTTAGATATTGAGGTCTACAGATGTGACAAAGGAATTTTTAAATCTCAGATAAAGTGTAGCATCCTCGTTAGAGGTGTGTTTTTTTAACCTCTTATCATCCCTAAAACAAGGAAGTTTTGATTGAGGATAGAGATAATTTATTGGGGAAAATGATCTAAATTTCATGGGAATGTATTTTTTGAACTAAGAGTCCCACTATAAATGATTAAAAGGTTTTATATGTTGATTTAGGTCTGGGATGAGTTGGAAGATTTATGGATGGTTCTGTAGGGTGTTGCAGTTAGGTAGTAGATGAAAAATAAATTTACACTTTAAATCCTTTTTTTATGAAACAAATTTTTTTCTAACCATAGTAAATGAAAATTTATTATTACGTAAAATGATTTATTCCCTAAAGAATGAACTTATCTATAAATTCATCGATCAAGATTTTTAACCCAAAGCGATGCCTTTTCAGTGTATGTTCTTGGTGGGTGTTTTTTACACTATAAAACAATATATTATGAATTAAACCCTCCTATGACCAACATGTTTATTTTTGGTTCATTATTGATTTCTTTTTCCATTCTTAATGCACCTCTCCCTCAAATATTAGGCTTTCTCTCTCACATAGTGAGTCACCCCAGCCCTCTCGGGTACCTAAGTTGGGCATTTGATCTCCGATGAAATTCCTTATTATGGTTTTCTCCTTCTCTATACTAAAATTATTTGGAAGTGGTGTGATCCTATGTTTTTAGATTGAATCAATGTTATATATTGATTATTTGTGATCTAGGGTTTTCTTTTTGATCTCATCTTCCCTTATCCCTCATTGTTATTTCCCATTACGGGTGTTGTTTTGATCCCTGATTAAAGGCAGGTAGTTCCATATTTCTTTTCTTACAATTGAAACCATAATTTTCTTGATTTATTTGGAATGGGGTTTCTAAATGATTAAAGAAACTGTATTAGGCAAAATTGACCTTTGATTTTGAAAGGTGCACGGAAATTTTAACCCCCCCCAATTTTAATGGAATTGGAATTGTTGGGTTTATTTGAGCAAATTGATGGATTTATTTGGATATTTATTTGATGGAATGACTTGGTTTTGAAACATAAGATAAATGGACTATATTGAAATATGATTTTAAAATTAATGAATTGATGAAAACCTATGTTTTTGTTTCAAAATGATAGAGGCACATTGAAAAATTTAATTGGGGGATTTTATTTTGAATTGATTTGAAATGATTGAACTTCCGATGACTGATTGATTGATTTAAGAACATCTAAGTCTAGGTGGTTAGTGTGTAATGAGGAAAATTTAACTAAGATACGAACCTCTATAAATGGATTGATGATGATAACACTGACTTACACTCATAACGACATGGTTTTCCTAATAGAGAGTTGAGTCTCACCAGCTCGATCAGGGGGACATGTTCACACTTTGAGATGAGATCACTTATTCAGGGGTTTGAAGATCCTATTTACAGAAACTAACATACCACATGTCTTATTACATGGTTATATGATATATTTTTATTTTAATAGTAAATTATATTTATTATAGAACTCTTTTATTCATTCCAACTACTTTATATAAATGTTTTATAAAAAAATGTTTATTAAATCCCGTTTTAATATATCTTCCATCAATTTTAATTATGAAATCATGTTTTGTAAAAAATATTTAAATTTCATGTCATTCCTTATTTTATTTAAATTAAATTAATAATTGATTTAATTATTATAAAATTGATTATAGAACACTTAGTGGGACTCTAATGTGATGTTTAACTAACACCCTACCTTTTATTTAGGAAATTTCTATATTATCATTTTCCAGGTCCAAGAAAAGGGAAAGCACCACTTGGAGGTGGTAGATGTTCTTGATTATTTGAAACTGCAGTCATGGAGGTGACTGGTAGAGATTTGATCAACCTATTATATGGGACATAAGATCTTTATATTATCCGTTTTTATATCCTTGATGATGTGCTATTGAGTTTTTTCCTATTTTATTATACTGGTACTTTCTCTGTGAGGAGTGTTAGCATACCAACTTTTACTATTTATCTTCAACTGTTATATAGAAAAAATCATTTTATTATTGTATCTTGTATGATGTTAGGTTATGGTAACCAATATTTGGGGATTGAGAACACACTTTAGGACATGTCAAAATCAGTTTGGGCATCAATATACTAGGGTATCCAGAATGGTTCATGAAAAAGTGATATCAAAGGTGTAGGTTGTGCATTTTCCTTAATGTTGGTATGCATTTTGGGTTTTCTGAGTTATTAGTTGGAAGGATTGACATCAAATTAAGAGTTATTTATGAGTGAGTGTCTATATGGATCTCATCTCAATGGCTTTAATCCAACATGGGTGTTTGGAAAAAGGGTCTTTGAGGAATTTTTTGATCCGATTCTAGTATTTTCCTTTATTATGATATAAGTATCCTTGCTAATGTTTTATTATTTTATGTTGATTTTTTGTAGCATCATGCATCCAAGAAGATGTTTTAATTGTCCACAAGAGGTAGATTCTAGTAAACCATAGTAGGTGAATCCTCTAGTGGAAGATAATCTTTTTGAGATAGTGGTGCGTGTTGTCCATGTCTTGGGATCAACACCAACACTCATTCCAATTTAGGATCCCATATTGCATCCTCAAAGGGATGAATCTTGGAATCATGATCAAGAGTTTATTCATCAGAAACCACAATCTTTCCAAGAATCTAATGATCCTCAAGAGGACGAGGATTGGTTAAAAAACATAGTGCTACTTTTTGAGTTCTTATAAATACCTAATTCGATTAATGTGGAATATGATACCTTCATGATTGAAGGACTTAGTAGGTGATAGTGAAAAAATATGAGGTCATGGATTGGAAATATATAAGAGTTATTTTCACTGATCAATTCTATCCAAAGTGAATGGTCTTGGTGAAATACAGGAATTTTCTTAACCTCCGGCAGGGTGATAATACCATGACACAGTATGAAATACCTTTTCATAAGCTTGTTCCATTTTTACCTATGGTTATATTCAATGATAAGATGATGTCTCTATGGATTAGGATGAATTTTTGACTTAGTATCTGATCATAAGTTTTCTTGATGAAGCTCACTTCTTATGGTAGTGTATTGGATGAGTATTGATATTTGATCTTGAACTGGATGGTAAGTAAGGGTTGACGAGAGTTTCTTTTTTACTAATGGTAGTTTTTTGTGTTATTTTAAAAGGGATATAAATATTGGTGAGTATCATGGTGTATCTCAATAGAATTCATCTTCTAGACCTCCTACAGATCCTATAAGAGGACCCTTTACTTGCTTCTAGTATGGAAAGGTTGGGTTTTTGAAAAATTTCCACACTGAGGTATCCAAGATCTATAGTTCTTGTGGGTGCTATGGTCACTTGAAGATGTTATTCCAAATCTTTTCCGCTCTGCATAGTGTCATAGGATGAACAAAACCAAAATTACTACAATTCAATAAGATGCTTCAATAATTAAGGGGTTACATCCACATGCATCAGGAATGAAGCTTCTTCATAAAATAGATGAGTCTATAGAAGAATCTGATGGAGGTAAATTGAATATGAGAGGTAAAATCACTATATATTCATATTTAGTGACTACATTATTTTATATTGGTTAATATCTCTCATTTATATCAACTTTTATTATAAACCTAATAAAGCTTCATATGAAGCTTTTGTCTCATGTGATAGATATTACTATCCCCCTCAAAATGAAGAGATAAAATCTCTCAATACCACTTAAGTGATTTATATTTAGATTAAATTGAGTTTACTAGGATTTTTTTGGTTTCTGAAACAAAATATCTTAACATAATTTTTGGGGGGGATTGACTGATTTATTATAAGGCTCAAATTGATGGTTATCTTCTGCTGGTGTCCTTTACTACACTGATGTGGTGTTCCTTGTTTTTTAGGGAGAGTGGGACTCAAGGATGAGTAGAGCCAGATCTTCTTATCCCATGTTGGTAAGGGTAATATTGGTGTTTTATTTTAACTTGGAGTGATAATCCTTGAGATATGATCAACCCCTATTTTTATCTAGTTTCTTGACATGTTTCCTTCTAATTTTTCTAGTTTTCCACCAATTAGAGAGGTTGTGATCACTATTGATTTAGTACTTGGTACTAAACCATTGTCTATTCATTACTATCATATAACACTAGATGAATAAAAAGAGTTTAAGACTTTGTTTGATGATTTTCTAGAGAAAGGATTTATACACCGTAGTGTGTCCCCTTATGCGGAACTTGTTCTCACTACTAGAAAAACAAGTATTTGCGACGGGATCCCGTCGCAAATAGCCCGTTGCTAAAAACGCCGTCGCAACTACACTTATTTGCGATGGGCCCGTCGCTAAAGCCTTTTTTTGCGACGAACATTCTCCCCGTCGCAAATAGTATTCCGTATTTTTGTAAAAAACTTTTAAAATAGTTTTTGCGACGGTTCCGTCGCAAAAACTATTTTTTTAAAAAAATAAAAAATTTAATAATACTAGTATTTGCGACGGGTCCCGTCGCAAATACTATTTTTAAAAAAAAATAAAAACTATTAATAATACTAGTATTTGCGACGGGCATAGTATCCCGTCGCAAATACTATTAAAAAAATAAAAAAAATAAATTATTAATAAATTATTTTAATTAATATAATAATAGAATTATAATTTACAAATGAAAATAATAAATTATTTTAATTACTATAATAATAGTAGAATTATAATTCAAAAATAAAAAATAATAGAATATTAATAAATGATTTAATTAATATAATAATATTACAATTATAATTCATAAATAAAAAAAATATTAATAAGTTATTTTAATTAATATAAAAATAATAGATTTATTTTACATTCAAATATTAAAATAATTCAAGTATTACAAAAAAAATAATTAAATTATAATATTATAAAATTTTAATATATATATAAAATTTTAATATATATATAAAATTTTAATATATATATATAAAATTTAATATTATAAAATATAAATAATATTATTATTCATATTAATATTCTTATTTAAAAATATAATATTATTAATATTTTATAATGAGACAGAAACTACAAATAGAAAAAAAAATATTTTGATTTCACAAATTTTATAACAGAAATACAAACTCTAATCTGAAGGAGGGGGGGAGGGGGGGAGGTGGGGGATCTGCAGATGGTGGTGGAGGAAACTCCATCCCTAAAGCATGAGTGAGTCGGCGCATGTACTCCATCTGCTCCTGATGCTGCTGCTGCCACCGACTCGCCTGCTCCTCGTACAGCTGCTGCTGGCGTCGACGCTCCTCCTCATGCTGCTGACGCATCTGCTCCTGCTCCCGTCGGAGACTCTCTATCTGTGCAGTCTGAGATCGCAACTGATCCTCATACTGTGTAGAAGAAGATGCACGAGATCCTCTCGAGCTAGACGCCGACATCGCAGCACTGCCATAATAATCTCCGGGAGTCAGTCGAGAGCCGATACCAACTACCCGGCCCTTCTCGAAGGCATACTAGGTGGCCTGCATCCATGCCACCTCATCAAATTGACGGGCAGTGGTCTGATCTGATGACTCGGCCTGACTCTCAGGTCGGGCCTGTGCGCTGCGGCCTCATATGACTCCTATAGTTGCAATTTAAAATTAAAATTGTGAATATATTATATGCAGTTAATTTTTAAACTTGAAAACAAATAATACTGACCACGATGTGATGCTGACGATCACCTCTGAGCTCCCCAGTAGCAGGATCACTATACATCCTCCGATATACGTCGTACTCTGTAATATCGGGGTGCTCGACAACCTATAAGAATAAAAAATAAACTGTTAATATTTATAGTTATATAAAATATTTATAAATAATGTACGTACCAGATGCTGTCTATGAGTACTGAAAGAACGACTCCCAGCTCGATGAGTCACCTCCTGCCTCCCCCGATTCTGCCTCCCCACCGATGATCTCCTCTAAAAGACACCACTCAACCAGTGCACACATAATCCAACCCATACATGGGATGAAATATACTCTGGTCGGTGTGCTCTACATGACTCATCAAACTCTGACACTCCTGTTTTCTTCATCGCAGCTTTTCTTAAATTGTGCAAAAACTGACGAAGGCGATCACGCATGGCCACCTCCCATGCCTCATGGATGGCGTCACGCATGGTATCCTCGATCGGATACCATAAACCCTACAAATAAATCAAAATATCAAGTTAGAAATGAGATAATTTTCAAAATAAAAATTATTTATTTACGTACGTACCAACCAATGGCCGAACATGGCCTGCTGCACATCAATGGGAATCTGCTCCCATGTGGTCTACGGCTGAGAGAAATATTTGCGCAAAATAGCGCTGCCCTGTCCGACTGCTATATGCGAAAAACTGAAAAAATAATAAACATTTATTATGTGAATGGATTAATGAAATCTTAGTCAAATCCACAGGTTATCACACAGGTTATCACACCTCCGGGTGCGCGGATCAAACCCAAGACGTGGACGTCGCTCGGGGACGGGGTCAGGAATCATCAATCGTGCAAGACCGCACCCCCTCCGCGTACTCCCTGGAGCGCCTGCAGGCTGAGGGTCATCTGCCAGCAACTCATCCGCATCGAAAGGCAGGTCAGCATCCGCCAACGCACGAAATGTGGCCTCGTCCATCTGAAACAGAAAATGTTAATGTTAGAAAATAATTGATAATTACTATTATATATACATATATACATATTATGATTGTATATAAATACCATGTAATTCTATAAGTGTTCATCTTCATCATCATCTTCATATATGTCAATGTCATCTTCATATTCCTCCTCAACATCATCGATATCCATTCGAGTTGTCGTTGTTTCATCTCTTACCATTTCAAATTCATGTGTGACATCATTAACATCATCGTCATCACCGACTCTTAAATGTGGGGTGTCGTCATCGATACTCATGTCTCTTTGTAAAAAAGATTGATTTTGAGTACTCTCTTGAAAAACTTCAATTCTTTGCACATCAGTGAAAGCACATTCACTTTGACTAAACTGATTGTCTCGATTTTTTATTTTTATTAAACTCCACCAATCAGTCAAGTCTCCTTATGTTTCACAGTACTTTGCATAATAAACTTGATATGCCTGTTGAGCCAATAAGAATGGTTCATTTACTGCGAGAACACTTTTACATTTAATATCGATGATTCCATGAGTCGGATGAACACGCACGCCTCTCTCTGTATCCAACCACCGACATTTGAACATGGTTATGTAATGTTGTCCAAGATAACAGAGTTCAATGATTTCATCAAGTATGCCATAAAAGTCAACTTCATTTTCTCGATGATGAGATCCTCTCAAGCTAACTCCACTATTCATTATTTTTTTCGATTCCCCATATGCATGTGTGTGGAATCGAAATACATTCACCACATATACATTATAAGTTTTAACAAGTTTGGAAGGTGGGTTACTCAATACACACAGCCGTTTGTCAATTTTATCATCATGTCGAGACACCTGAAAATTTGTAAAATAATTATCAATATAGTAAACTATACATTGAATGAGTTGCTAAAAGATAAAGAATTTATGTTACCAGTTTTTGAAACCACTGAGAGAAATTTTTCAGTCGACGTTCTTCGAGAGCAGCTGCTGTAATTTATGGAATTTGTTTCTTGATATGATTATCATACAACCTATAAAAACCAAAGTTATTTACTGTAACATAAATGATAGAATAAGTGATATAAACACTTACAGTACAACTGATGTCATCTCTTCACAGTTGAGCAGAACATACGTATGAGCTCTATGATGTTCATCATCTGAAAGCCAGCGTTCAGAAACTCCACCAAAACCAAGCTCTGACTGGTTGAAAACAGATAATTGATTGTCGATTTCATCAATATTCCTCTCATTCCGTCCCATTCGGTTGTGTTTTGAAGGATACTCAGATTCAAAATAATGGGAGCAGAAAAAAGATATTT
Source organism: Viscum album (assembly GCA_963277665.1). Taxonomy (NCBI): domain Eukaryota; kingdom Viridiplantae; phylum Streptophyta; class Magnoliopsida; order Santalales; family Viscaceae; genus Viscum; species Viscum album. The sequence continues at coordinate 836,794,976 of OY728153.1, forward strand.
CCTCTTGCAAATAAGCTTCTGCAATAGATCCTTCAACAGATGCTTTGTTGCGTACTTTTCTTTTCAATTTTTTCATGCATCTTTCAAATGGGTACATCCATCGAAACTGTACCGGACCTCCACATTTGGCTTCATATGGCAAATGTAACATCAAATGTTCCATTGAGTCGAAGAAAGACGGCGGAAATATTTTTTCCAGTTTACATATAATTACAACAACATCTTTTTCAAGTTTGCCTAGAGCATCATAATCTGCCGTAGCCGCACAAATTTCCCGAAAAAAATGAGACATGTCTGTTATGGAATCCAAAATAAAAGAATTCAACAGACCTCTTAATCCAATGGGTAGAAGTCTCTCCATTATAACATGACAATCATGACTTTTTAATCCAGTAATATGACCATTCTTTACACATCTACCCAAATTGGAAGCACAACCATCCGGAAGTCTCAAATCTGCAATCCACTGACAAAATAATAAATGGTTTTCTTTAGACAGTGTATAAGCTGCTTTTTGTTTTAGTAACCTTTCTGTTCTGACATTCTCAAATAGTTCCAATTCTGGACGCCTGCAAATTTGGGCAAGATCTAAACGTGCATTTACATTGTCTTTTCTCTTTCCTGGCGTATCCAAAACTGTATGAAACAAATTATCAAAACAGTTCTTCTCAATATGCACGACATCTAACATGTGTCGGACCAAAAAATCAGACCAATATGGAAAATCCCAAAATATTATACGTTTAATCCAATTGTGTTCTTTCCCAAAACCAGAAATTTTCTGTTGGTTTATTGTGGGACCAAAAGTGATGGGAGGTAATGAAAATACAACTGATTTTAACTCCGAACCTGATATCATTTTTGGAGGTCCATCCCTTTCAGCTGTTCCTTTTCTGAAATGAGATCTGTTTCTGCGAAAAGGATGATCAGCTGGAAGAAATCTGCGATGACAGTCAAAATAACAAGGTTTCTTTCCATGAATGAGCATAAATGCTTTGTTCTCTCCCATACAGTAAGGACATGATTTCTGACCATGTGTACTCCAGCCAGATAACATCCCATAAGCCGGGAAGTCACTTATTGTCCACATCAATGCTGCTCTCAGTATGAAATTCTGTTTCGTTGCAACATCATATGTACTGACACCAGTACTCCACAATAAATTTAATTCATCAATCAATGGCTTCAAATAAACATCAATATTTTTCTTCGGATGTCCTGGAATTAGTAAAGTCAAAAAGATATATGGCTCCTTCATCAACATCCATGGAGGTAAATTGTACGGAGTTAAAAAAACAGGCCAACATGAATATTGACTACCATAAGATCCAAACGGACAGAAACCATCAGTGGAAAGGCCCAGTCGAACATTTCTAGCTTCTAAAGCAAAGGATGGATGCACTCTATCAAAATGTTTCCATGAATCACCATCGGCTGGATGATTCAAGCTTTTATCGGTTGAACTATTCTCTTTATGCCATGACATCATTGTCGTTGTATTCTTAGACATGAATAAACGCTGAAGTCTGGATGTAAGCGGAAAATATCTCAACTGTTTTACAGGAATCAAACCAGACTTCCCGTGTTGTCCTTCTTTATATCTCAGTTTCCCACATGTGGGACAACTATCCAACGACTCATTTTCCCCAGAATATAAAATGCAGTGATTTGAACATGCATGAATCTTCTGACAAGTAAGTCCCAAATTTCGAACCAACCTCTTACTTTCATAGTAATTTGCAGGTAAAACATTTTCCTTCGGGTAACAGTGTTTTCAGCAAAGAAAATATCTGGTCAAAACAGGTGTTTGACATTCCGTTATCTGATTTGATAGCCATAAATTTTGCAACTGCTTCTAATTTTCTCATCTTGCAGCCAGGATATAATGCATCCTCAGCAGACTTCAACAACTCATAAAATTCAGACGGTCCCAACTCAGGATTTGAAGCTATATCAGCCGGAGTTTCTGTATGTTGAACAGATGAACCTGCAACATCATGTACTAAATCTTGAAACTGGGATGGATCCGGAATCAAGTTGGTATCACCTGCTCTGGAACTGCGTTCACCGTGTTGATACCAAAAAACATAATCTGCTTGAAAACCAAAACGCAAGAGATGTTCCCCCACTTTGTCAAACGTGTCAAACGTTCTCAATGCACATTTTCTAAAAGGGCATTTTATCTTTCCTTCTGAAACAAATTCTGTATTTGATGCCACAAATGATAAAAAAATCTCCACACCCTCTATATATACTGGATTTAAACCAGAACCATTTGGATTTCTACGTTGATTTATCCATATGCGGTCATCTAATAATTACTGTTGACGACCTCGTTGTTCCATATTTTTCTATAAAATATAAAAGCATTACTGGTTTTGAATAATTTGTTAGAAAAAATACAAGCAAGGATTGAATATATTGAGAATAAAGCAAAACTTGTTACAAATATTGATAATTTTAATATTATATTTATTTTTTATTTTTTTAATAATACTAATATAATTTTTTTCATAAATATTAATTATATAATAATAACATCATTACATTATTAGTAAATTTTATTATTAATATTAAAATAATATAGTTTTCTATATTTTATACAATTCTCCTTTCATCTGTGTGTTTCACATTCTGTCTCCACATGTAATATTGACATTCACTTTCACCTCTCCATTGGCGAGTAGGTTGATAATTTTGAAAAAGAATGCCAATATTACATGTGGAGACAGAAAAAACACAGAAGAAAAGAGAATTGTATATAATATAGAAAATTATATTATTTTAATATTAATAATAAAATATACAAATAATGTAATAAGGTAATTATTCCTAATTATTGGTAATTATTTCAAATTATTGGTAATTATTCCAAATTATTGGTAATTATTCCAAATTATTGGTAATTATTCCAAATTATTGGTAGTTATTCATAATTTTTGGTAATTATTCCTAATTATTGGTAAATATTGGTAATTATTGTTAAATATTGGTAATTATTGGTAAATATTGGTAATTATTGGAAAATATTGGTAATTATTGGTAATTATTGGAAAATATTGGTAATTATTGGTAATTATTGGAAAATATTGGAAAATATTGGTAATTATTGGTAATTATTAGTGATTATTGGTAATTATTGGTGATTATTGGTAATTAATACTAATTATTGGTAATTAATACTAATTATTGTTAATTAATACTAATTATTGGTAATTAATACTAATTATTGGTAATTAATACTAATTATTGGTAATTATTACTAATTATTCCTAATTAATACTAATTATTCCTAATTAATACGAATTATTCCTAATTATTACTAATTATTACTAATTATTACTAATTATTAGTAATTATTGCTAATTATTATTAATTATTACTAATTATTAGTAATTATTGATAATTATTAGTAATTATTGATAATTATTAGTAATTATTGATAATTATTAGTAATTATTGATAATTATTGGTAATTATTACACATTATTGGTAATTATTACTAATTATTCGTAATTATTACTAATTATTCGTAATTATTACTAATTATTCGTAATTATTACTAATTATTCGTAATTATTACTAATTATTCGTAATTATTACTAATTATTCATAATTATTACTAATTATTGGTAATTATTGGCAATTATTGGTAATTATTGGCAATTATTGTTAATTATTACTAAATATTGGTAATTATTGGCAATTATTGTTAATTATTACTAAATATTGGTAATTATTGGTAATTATTAATAATTATTGTTAATTATTACTAATTATTGTTAATTATTGATAATTATTACTAATTATTGTTAATTAATCCTAATTATTACTAATTATTGGTAATTAATGCTAATTATTGGTAATTAATACTAATTATTGATAATTAATACTAATTATAGGTAATTATTACTAATTATTGGTAATTATTACTAATTATTGGTAATTATTACTAATTATTGGTAATTATTACTAATTATTGGTAATTATTACTAATTATTGAGAATTTTTCCTAATTTTTCCTAATTTTTCTTAATTTTTTCTAATTTTTCCTAATTTTTCTTAATTTTTTCTAATTTTTCCTAATTTTTTCTAATTATTCCTAATTTTAGGCATTTATTACTAATTATTACTAATTATTGCAAATTATTGGTAATTATTGGTAATTATTGATAATTAATGGTAATTATTGGTAATTATTGGTAATTATTGGTAATTATTGGTAATTATTGTTAATTATTGTTAATTATTGGGAATTATTGGTAATTATTGGTAATTATTGGTAATTATTGGTAATTATTGGTAATTATTGGTAATTATTGGTAATTATTGGTAATTATTGGTAATTATTGGTAATTATTGGTAATTATTGGTAATTATTGGTAATTATTGGTAATTATTGGTAATTATTGGTAATTATTGGTAATTATTGGTAATTATTGGTAATTATAAATAATTAGAAATAATTATAAATAATTATTGGTAATTATAAATAATTATAAATAATTATAAATAATTATAAATAATTATAAATAATTATAAATAATTATAAATAATTATAAATAATTATAAATAATTATAAATTATTATAAATAATTATAAATAATTATAAATAATTATAAATAATTATAAATAATTATAAATAATTATAAATAATTATAAATAATTATAAATAATTATAAATAATTATAAATAATTATAAATAATTATAAATAATTATAAATAATTAAAAATAATTAAAAATAAATAAAAAATAATTATTACTAATTAATCCTAATTATTCCTAATTATTACTAATTATTACAAATTATTCCTAATTATTACAAATTATTCCTAATTATTCCTAATTATTCCTAATTATTCCTAATTATTCCTAATTATTCCTAATTATTCCTAATTATTCCTAATTATTCATAATTATTCCTAATTATTCCTAATTATTTCTAATTATTGGCAATTATTACTAATTATTACAAATTATTCTTAATTATTGATAATTATTGATAATTGTTCCTAATTATTACTAATTATTCTTAATTATTGATAATTATTGATAATTGTTCCTAATTATTCCTAATTATTGATAATTATTGTTAATTATTGATAATTCTTCCTAATTATTCCTAATTATTGATAATTGTTCCAAATTATTCCTAATTATTGATAATTATTGATAATTATTGATAATTATTCCTAATTATTCCTAATTATTCCTAATTATTCCTAATTATTCCTAATTATTCCTAATTATTCCTAATTATTCCTAATTATTCCTAATTATTCCTAATTATTCCTAATTATTCCTAATTATTCCTAATTATTGGTAATTATTGGCAATTATTGGCAGTTATTGGTAATTATTGGTAATTATTGGTAATTATTGGTAATTATTGGTAATTATTACTAATTATTACTAATTATTACTAATTATTGTTAATTATTGGTAATTATTCCAAATTATACATAATTATTACTACTTATTGGTAATTATTACTACTTATTGGTAATTATTACTAATTATTACTACTTATTGGTAATTATTACTAATTATTACTACTGATTGGTAGTTATTACTAATTATTACTACTTATTGGTAATTATTACTAATTATTACTAATTATTGATAATTATTACTAATTATTACTAATTATTGTTAATTATTACTAATTATTACTAAATATTGTTAATTATTGATAATTATTGATAATTGTTCCTAATTATTAGTAATTAAATAAATAATTACCAATAATTAGGAATAATTACCAATAATTACAAATAATAACATTATTAGTATATTTTATTATTAATATTAAAATAATATAATTTTCTGATTTATATACAATTTTTTTTCATCTGTGCGTTTTCTATCTCCACATACAAATAATACATGTGAAGACAGTAAACACACAGATGAAAAAAGAATTGTATATATATAAAAAATTATATTATTTTAATATTAATAATAAAATATACTAATAATGTAATAATGTTTTTATTCCTAATTATTGGTATTTATTACTAATTATTAATATTTATTCTTAATTATTAAAAATTATTACTAATTATTCCTAATTACCATTAACTATGAACAATACTAATAATTTAAATTTATTAAGTAAGAAAACAATATAAACATAATTAAATTACAACTAATTAAGAATAATTGAAACTAATAAAAAATTAAAAATAAATATTAAATTAAAATGAACATAAATACCTTGAAAACTGATCTGCTCTGATCGTTCTTCAAAACTTTAATATCAGCTCCGAAGAAAAAATTTAAACTGAAGAAAAACTAAACTTTAGAAACACAAGTTTGAGAGCAGGAGAAGATAGAGAATGAGAATGATTTGAAAAAAACGGATGGGGGTATTTATAGGTTAGATTATTTGCGACGGGTCCATTTGCGACGGGTCCCGTCGCAAATAACCACCTGCCGACATACTATTTGCGACGGGGGAATATTCCCGTCGCAAATACCTTTTACCGCCGCCGGTTATTTGCGACGGGTATATTCCCCCGTCGCAAATAGTTTTCCCGCGATTTGGCGCGCATCGCGGGAAAACTATTTGCGACGAGGAAAGCAATCCCGTCGCAAAAGCCTAATTATTTGCGACGGGTAAATACCCCCATCGCAAATAACCCGTCGCAAATACCCATTTTTCCCGTAGTGTCTCTTTGAGAAGAAATATGATGAGACACTTCACCTTTATATTGATTACCAAAAAACTCAATCAACTTATCATGAAGAAAAATACCCATTGACTCTTATAAATGATTAGTTTGATTAGTTTAAAGTGGAATATTGTTTCTTTATGATTGATATTTGAACTGGTTATCACCAATTTAGAATTAAATAATTTGAGATTCAAAATATCAAATTTAGCTGTAGATATGACCATTATGAGTGTATTGAAATACCTTTTAGTCTATCCAATTCCCCTATAGTATATATGGATTCAATGAATAGGATATTTCATGAGTACATTGAACCATCCACAATGGTATTTTTGGATGATTTCCTAGTTTAATCTAAGTCCAAGTAGGACCATGTGCATAATTTGAGAGTAGTTATGAGAATGTTGAGAATTCACCAACTCTAGTTATGGAATGATCTTCTTGACTTGGATAAATGCATTCAATTTACTTGGGTGGTCATGGGAGACTTAAATGCCATCCTCATCCCCTGTGAAAAGAGTGGACCCTCTCACCTTTCTATATCCTCTAGGGAATTCATAACTGCTATTGAAGATTGCAATCTTTTTGAAATCACTCTTTCTGGTGCTAAATTTACTTGGTACAGAAAACACCATAATAAAAAGGTTGCTAGTAAACTTGATAGGGCCTTCATCAACATGAAGGCTCTTGATAACTAGGATAATATTTCTAGTGTTACTCTCCCTAGGCCCAACTCTGACCATCATCCCATCCTTTTTAGCTTTCTTATAAATGAAAAAAAATTGTTCTTCCTTTTAAATTTAATAATGCTTGGTCTTCGAATCCTGACTGTGTTGCTTTCATTTATAATGTCTGGAATTCTATGAAACATCAACAAGACTCTTTTTCCTGTATGCACAAATTTAAAACTCTCAAACATGCCCTCAAAGTTTGGTGAAAATCTTAAAATTCTCAAATGGATTTGGATATCTCTTTACTTGAGAAGGAACTTAGTCATTTCCAAACTCAAAACACCGACTCTGATTTCAACTTGGATCCTAAATTAGAAGTTAATATCTCCATCAAACTTAATTCCTTGCTTACTTTCAAAGATAATATTCGCAAACATATGTTCAGGACTAAATGGCTTTCTGATGGAGATCGTAATACCAAATTATACAATTGCCTTCAAAGAATTAGAAAGACCAATCATCGTCATTCCAAACTTTATAATAATGGAGTGATCATTGACTCTGAAGAAGCCATCAAAGATCATGTTACCTCGTACTATTATAACATTTTTAATGGTCCAGGTTTAAACACTGAGATTAAACCTGATATTATTCCTCTAATGGTGGATTAAAGGGACAATGAATTGCTTCTGAGCACTCCTCTTGATCATGAAATTAAAGACACTGTCTTTGGTCTCAATCCAGACAGTGCTCCTAGACCGGATGGGTTCAATAATGGTTTTTTCTAAAATCATTGGGACATAATCCACAAGGATGTTTGTAACCTTGTTAAGAGATTTTTCACTCGTGGCTTCCTCCCTCATGGAATTAATTCTCAATTCTTAACCCTAATACCTAAGGTGGAGAATGCATCTGAGATCCATCAATTCAGACCGATTGCTCTTATTAACACGATTTTTAAAATCATAACCAAAATCATTGCAAATAGACTTTCTCCTATTTGCAATAGAATTGTTTCTTGGAATCAGTTTGGATTTATTAAAGGAAGATCCATTCATTATTTTATTTGTATTTACTTTGAATGCTTTAACAGTTTAAATAAAAAAATAGAGGGGGATGTGTTGCGATCAAACTGGATATCAAAAAAGCTTTTGACACCATTGATTGGAATTTCATCTTTAAAGTTATAAAAAGCTTTGGTTTTCATGAACTTTTCATTGGAAGGATTAGGACTTTATTTCATTAAGCTTATATCTCTATACTTATTAATGGCTCTCCTAGAGGTTTTTTTAATTGTTCTAAAGGTGTTAGACAGGGTGACCCTCTTTCTGCTATTCTTTTTGTTATTGCTGAGGATTATCTTAGTAGACTCCTCAGTAATCTGGTTGATCAAAGTAAGCTTAAACCTATACAAGTTGCTAGAAAGATTAATGCCCCTACTCACCTTTTATATGCTGATGACATTATCCTGTTTCTTAAAGGGGATCAAAATAATATTCATATTCTTAAGAAAGCTATTGCTCATTATGAGGAGGTTTCTGGTCAAGCGATCTCTTGGAATAAATCTTTTATTTTCTTTGGTAAGAATTTTCTTGTTTGAAGGAAAACTAGCATTACCTCTTATTTGGGTATTAAAGAAGGTCTCTTTCCTTTCACTTATTTGGGAGTTCCAATTTTTTGGGGGAGACCCAAAGCCAGCTATTTTGCTAATATTATTGATTAGATTATAAACCAACTTTCCAATTGGAAAGGGAAATATCTCTCCATGGCTGGGAGAATTTTCTTGGTCAAATCAACCATTGTCTCTAAAATGGTCTACTCCCTCAAGATCTATAAATGGCCTATTGGTATTTTCAAGAAAATTAATACTTATATTAAAAATTTCATTTGTACTGGAAGTATTCTTGAAAGGAAGCTTGTCACTATACCTTGGAATTATTGTTGTAGACCTCTTGATAAAGGTGGGATTGGCATAAAAAATTTAAAGCTTTTCAATGACGCTCTCCAGGCCCGCCTCACTTGGCATATTATTAATCCCACTTCTAAAGCTACTAAATTTTTGTATCATAGATTTATTTCTAGGATTTTAAAAGGGAATTTTACTTACATTAACTCTTCCATCTGGCCATCTATCAGGGACTCATATCATAAGATCATGGAGAAATCTATATGGATGGTAGGTGCCGATTCTTCAATTAACTTATGGTGTGGAAAATGGTATGATAACCCCTTGATAAATCTGTTACCTACTAGTCACATTCCTGAGGACACTAATCAATCTATAAAAGATGTACTTCAATTTCATCGTCATGATCTCCCTGATAATATTATGAAAATCATTGATAATCATTCTTTTTCCCCGGATGGTGACTTCCTTGTCTGGGAACCTGCCCCAAATGGCATTCTTGACTCTAAAAAATTTTATAAGAAGAATTTTTCTCATATTGAATCAAATCATCTTTGGGTGAGCCAGTTTAATAAACCCTGTATTAAACCCTCTAGGCTCACTCTCATTTGGAATATTTCCCATAATAGATTGCCTACACATACTGTTCTTCAAGTTTTTGGCATCCAACTTTGTTCTAAATGTCGCCTGTGTAACCAAAACAGGGAGGATGCAGATCATCTTTTCCTGTCTTGTGCGACAGCCTCTGCCTTATGGAATTTTGTTTTTTATTTATTCAACTGCAGATGGTCTTTTACTGATTCTATTTCTGTGTTTCTTAAAAACTGCACTAGATCTGAACTTTCTTTGCAGATCAAAAACATCTTTATGGTGGTAGTGGCAGAACTCATCCATGAGATTTGGTATGTTAGAAATGACCTTATTCATAATAATCACACTTTTAGTCTCAATACAGTAAAATCTTGGATTCTTGTCGCGATCCAGGAAGCTGCTTTCATTCAAAAAGACTGCTGCAACAACTCGGTTGGGGACTTTGAGATCCTTTACCGCCTCCGAGTTCCTGGCATTTACCCAAATCCCAAATGCACCTTCTAAGTTTTCTGGCAGGCACCAATGCCAGGATGGATCAAAGTCAATGTTGATGGTGCTTCCAAAGGAAATCCAGGACCTGCCAGTTGCAGAGCTATTTTCAGAGATTCTGCTGGTCAGTGTCAGGGCTGTTTCTACGTCGGATGTGGTCAATCATCATCGCTGGAGGCGAAACTGTTGGGTGTCATCCATGCTGTTGACTTTTCTCTTCAAATAGGTTGGAGGAAGTTATGGATTGAGAGTGATTCAACCACTATCATTCATGCCATCTGGAATGGCAGCATTCATTTGGCCTGGAAGCATACTACTCGTTGGATGAATTGCCTTAACTCGCTTCATGGGATTGATTTTATAGCTACCCATACTTACTGTGAAGTGAATTTCATTGCTGATGCTCTTGCCAACAAAGGAGTTCACCAGCGTATGACTTGAATGAACTCCATGCCTGCTGGTTTATTTGATATTTTTTATAGATATTGTAAAAAAATCCCATATTTCAGACTCTTGTAACTTTCTTTATTTTCAAGAAATTGTGCTTTAGTCTTTGACCAAAGAATTACCCTTTAAAAAAAACTATAGGTTCATTAAAGATTTTTAAAAGTTGGATTCTTTGATGATTGCTCTAACTTGTAAGGGAGGGAAGTTCATTTAGGATGATAATTGACCTATTTATTTTGTTGATTTGAAACTTCCTTTGAATTTGGAACTGGTTTTGACTCTTCTAGTGGTTTGGTAGGGCTATATGGTCTTTTGTGATGCATCAGGCCAGGTTTGAGTTGATTCCTTATGCATGGTGATCATATGGTAGTTTATGGTTCCAGACATCTTAGGGCACACAAGAATAATTATCTAAACCATGATCTTGAACTCGTAACTACGATGCATGATTTTAAGAGTTAGTGGCATTACAATTTTAGTTAAAGGATTAACATTTATTAAAACCACAAATGATTTAGTTATATCTTATCTAAAAAAATATCTGAATTTCTAAAAGAGGCATTGGGTGGTGTACCTGTAGTCTTTTTAGATTGACATTAACTACACCCATGGTAAACGAAATTTAATTATTGATTCTTTGAGTAGGAAAATTCTGACCCAATCCATGAAGGAATCATCATAAGATCGGAATTTGATGGTTCTATTTACTCAGTTTCATTTAGATGTCCCGAAGAATGAGTTTGAGGTTTTTATGGAAAGTCTACAGTTGACCTACTCTCTTATCTAGATGATTATTTTGGAGCAATAGTTTTATGATTAATTAAATATAATTTGGGACTCTCTTTTAGGGGGGGGAGACAATCAGTGAGTGGATGTTCTCCTCAGAGGGTATCCTTTGTTTTCAAAAATAGAATATTATTCCTTTACCTATGAGAAATTTTTTATAGGGTATTCCTATAACTCATAATGAGAGGGGAACCCAAGAACCGTGAATATGATCTATGATAGGAGGAAATTATTTTGGTGTCTATTCATGAGATGAAACAATGGTAACTATGTTTCTCATTACTATAGCTGCCAACAGGTCAATGCCGAGCAACATTGACCTTTTAGATTTATTTATCCACTTCCAGTGACCACATTAAAGTGGGATGCGATTTATATGAATTTCATGGATGAGTTTCCATATAACCCTCAAAATAACAATGTGATATGAGTTGTGATCAGTCAACATACCAAATTGGCTTACTTTATAACCATTCGAGATGCAACCAAAGTTTAGGATTTGGGAAGTATCTATATGAGATATGTTGTTCATTTTCATAGAGTTCCTTTTGCTATAGTCTCTGATAGGGATTCCTATTTAACTTATAACTTTTGGATAGAACTTTATGTGGAACTGGGATGTTAGGTACGTTTGATCATGGAATATCATCTGCAAATAAATGGCTAGATAGAACAAGCTATACAGATTCTTTAGGACATGCTACGTTCTTGGTTTCTTGATTTTGGTGGACCTTGGTATGCCCATTTGGGACTGTTTGAGTTTTCTTATAACAATAGTTACTAGTACACTTTTTGGATGGATCCTTTTGAGGCATTTTATGGTTGTCCTTTTCTATCTCCATTATGTTGGTCAAATATTAGTGAAGGATCCTTAGTTGGATCATGCTTGGTCCAAGATAGGATGATAAGGATTCAATTGATTCTTTAGATTATGTTGATAGTGTAGAGAAAATATAAATCCTTTATTGATCAACATCAATGATCATTGTATTTGTTTAGTAGGTGACCAGGTGTTCTTAGTAGTTTCACCTCGGTTGGTTCACCAACATCTTGGGAAATAGATAAAGGTTGCACTGAGGTTTGGGGATCCATTTGAGTTTGTTGAGTAGGTAGGGAAAGTGGATTATAACATGACACTTCCACCATAGTCGACTTTCATCTAAAACTTATTCCATGTGTCTTGGATTAGGAATTATATTTATTACACATTATGTGTCCTTAGTTGGGAGGATATTTATATTTATCCTAATTTATCCATGACTAAGCATCCATTTCGGTTTTTCTATTCTGAGACAAAAGTACTTCATAGGAGAACCATACCATTGGTCCATGTTATTTGGAAGAAATGTTATAATTCAAAAGATATGTGGGAGCATGAGGCACTTATGATAGATTAGTGGCATCATCTCTTTTATATGGAATCTTCTTGACATATATTCTAGGGATAGAAAGTGTTTACATTGGAGAAGTTGTAGCATCATGGTTAATGGTATGTACTTTTTTCACCTCTTATCATCCTTCAAATAAATAAGGTCAGATCGTGGGTGGAGATAATTTTTGGGGGAAAATGATCTAGAGTTTTGGGATGTAAGTTTTTTTGGAATTAATGAAGTCCAAGTATAAATGTTTCTCTTTTTTTAGAGGGTGATTTGGGTTCGAGTTGAGTTGGAGGTTTTATGGGTGGTTCTGCAGAGGGATTATGCTAGGCACCAGCTATAGAATGAATTTATGTCATAGATAGTTGGTTTAAAAACTAAGTTTCACCACAATCCATGAAAAGGGATTATGGCATAAAATTATTTATGTCATAAAAAATGAAATTATACCATAAATTCACCGATAAATATTTTTAACCTAAAGAGATTTCTTTTTTGACGTATGTTCTAGGTAGGGATTTTTATGCAATAAAATAATATATTATGACGTAAAATCTCCCATTCCCAACAAGTTTATTTTTTGTTCACTCCTAGTTTCTTTTGACATTATACAGGCATATCTCCCTCAAATATTTGTCTTTATCTCTCACGTAGTGAGTGACCCCATCCCTTCTGGGAACCCTAGTTAGGCATTTGATCTCTGATGAGTTTCCTTGTTATGGTTTAATCCTTTTCTTTGCTTCCCTTCTTTGATATGTGTGCAATCTTGTGTACCCCAATTTAATTTAAGTTTGATCTGGATGAATTTTGATATAGTGTTTTCTTATTGATCTTCTCCTGATTCATTCCTCATTGGTATTTCCCATTGAGGGTGTTATTTTGATCAATGATTAAAGGTAGCTGGTTCCATATTTTATTTCTAAAATAGAAACCCTATTTTTTTGATTTTTTTTAATGAGTTTTAAAATAATTTTAATCCCCAAATTTGAGACGATTAATTAATTTTTTGGAAGGGGTATGAAAGTTGTAAATAAAAACCAATTTCAATGGAATTAAAATTGTAGGGTAGATTTGATAAAATTGATAGTTTTATTTGGAAATTTATTTAATGAAATGATTTGATGTTTGACATTAAGATAAGTGGATTAAATCAAAATATTATTTTAAAAGGGATTAATTGATGAAAACCTATGACTTGGACTTGAAATGAGAGAGGCACGTTGAAAACTAAAACTAGGAAAGTGTATTTTGAATTTATTTGAAATGATTGAACTGTCCTTGATTGATTGATTGATTTAAAAATATGTGAGATTAGATATTTAGTGGGTAATTTGGAAAATCATGCTAGGATATGACCCCTAGAAATGGATTGATGATGAAAACACTAAGTTACACTTACTATTTCATGGTTACCCCAAAGGGGAGTTGAGTCTCGATGTATTGAGCCGGGGGGAAGTGTGTACACTTTGAGCTGAGATCATTGATTGAGTAGTGTGATGATTTAATTACCTAAAAATAACGTACCATAAGAATTATTAAATGTTTATATTATGTGTTTTTATTTTATGATTACATGCCATTGATTATTGAAATGTTTTATTCATTCCAACTTATTTATATAAATATTTTATACAAAATGTTCATATAAGATTGTTTTAATATATCTTCCATCCTTTATGATTATGAAAGCATGTTTTGTCAAAAACATTTAAATGTAATGGGATAAATTTTTTTATTTTAATTAAAAGAATAATTGGTTTAATTGTTATGGAATTGATTATGGAAAACATGGTGAGACCCTACTGGGCTGTTTAGCTCACACCCTACCTTTTCCTTTGGGTGTTTAAAGATTATCTTTTGTCAGGTCCAAGAAAAGGGAAAGTTCCACCTGGATGTAGTGGATGTTCATGATCATTAGGACCTAGAGTGATGGAGGTGACCGAAGGAGATTTTATCCACCAATTACAAGGGACGTCCCAGCTTTATCTAATCATTTTTTTGTTCTTGATGATTCACCAATGGGTTTTTACCTTGTTTGATTTTGTTGGTACTTTATCCTTTAAGAGTGTTTGGATACCAACTTGTACTGATTATCTTACAATTTTATATGAAAAAAAATCATTCCCTTATTGTCTCTTTTTTGATTCAAGGTGATGGTCTCCAACCTGTGAGAATTGGGAATTCCCTTCAGACCATGTCAGAGAGGGTTCAGGTGTCACAATATTAGGGTATCCTGAATGGTTCATGATAAAAAGTATGTTTTTGATATTTTTCAATAGATTTAAATGGATCTAGATGACTCAGTTTAACCACCCGTTGTACTTATAGAAAAGTCACTTCATACATACAGAAAGATGTTTTCTTCACCAGAAATATATAGACAGCTTTTTGTAAATCTTAAGTACTTGATGATGACTCGAAATAATATTGATTGTGGGGTTAGAAGAGTGAGTATGTTTATGTAATATCCAAAAAAATGTAGTGGTATGATGTTTATCATATTGTTTGATATAGGAAAAAAGAACCAAGTTTAGATATTATATATTATTTTCATGGGTGTATATATATTGAGTCATTTTTTGGTGTAGATTATGTTGGATATCTCTCTTATAAGAGATCTACATCTTGTAGTACTTGTTGGAGAAAATTTTATCTCAGAGACAAGTAAGAAGCAGGTGATTATATCATGATAAAGTTTAGATTAAGAGTATTTATACATGTAATATGTTACTCTATAGATTATTTGGGCATAAAAATTGTACAGGATATGGGGTACACTATCAAGAAACCATCAATTATATGGTGTGATAATAAAGATTCTTTAAATATTTCCAAAAATCTAGTCTTTAATTAGAAGACAAATAATATTGATATTGATTTCACATTTTTTGAGAAAATATTTAGAGTAACTGGATCAAATTAGACCATGTTCACACCTTTGATCAAATTTTAGATGTTCTTACAAAAGGGGATCCTAGACCAGATATCCTATTTTTATGTAACAAGCTGGGAAGGATAAATATACATATCCCAACTTGAGGGGAATGTTAAGATTATTATATATTATTTATATTTTTGTCTCACATCAGTATGGGTTATCTATTATACCCCTTTTTTCATCTATAAATAAAGCACCATACCTATGTGTGTGGTATATGATTACATCCTACAATTAGGATTTAGTGAAAGTGGGAGATTGAAGGAGATATAACCTATAGTTGTTCAACATGGATGTAATTTATTCTAGGGATTAAATTCATAAGATGTATTCCTTAATTCATGAACCCTCCATGAAATTTATACATTCATTTCAACTCATGAATAAATGCAGATACAATTAAGGATCACCCTTGATTTCCTATATAAACAACAATCATGCGATGAAAACATGTGTGTGGTTGTTCTTATGCTTGTCCAAAACTTGAATAAACCCACATCTCTATTAGTCTTCTTCATACATTTATAGTTAGGTTCTAGTACACCATGTGTGAAAATGAATCCATCTCATATGACGATATATCCAATCGTCCTATGGATACTTTTGGAGGTGAAGAGGTTTTTTTTCTATTTTTTTGATCTACATGAAACATATCAAACCATGATCAAGGAGAGAAGATACAACTTCAGTGAACATTATGCATTTATAATATTTCTTCATTTTTGTCTTATATGCAATTTCAAATTATCTTTCATAAAGATCCACGTCATAGGGGTTTTAATCTCTTTTTCTTCATCTGATAATTATTATTAGAATCATTTGAAATCGTTCAATATAAAAATTGATGATGTATTACTTTTACATTTCACTAACATCAAAATTTTAATTATGTGTAATATTATATATTATTTTATAGTCATATGTGATAGTTATTGTGTATAAATGTATATTAACATTATTTCTCTAGCTCTAACTGACATAAAATACATTAACATATGTTATAATAATATATATTACACATATTATCATATATTAATATCATAATAAAATAATATTATTTAAAAATTAACATATATTGTGCATTATAATATTATATATTAAAATATATTAAAATATATTATATATAATATATAATATTATAATAAAATTAACATGTATTATAATATTATAATAAATTAGATTAACATATATTAATATAATACATATATATGTACATACAAATAATATATATATATATATATATATATACTAACATATATTAAACTGACAATAATTTTTTTTCGTCATTCAAACAACATCCAAAATGAGCAACGAGATGAGAGAAATAATCGTATTTTTGAATCAATGTTTGTACATAATCATGTATTAAAAGAGTGATTAAGATGGTAAAAAATGAAAAAATTTAGGGGAAAATACACTTGAGGTAGAAGAACTAAGGAGGGATCAGGCTGAAGGATCGTATGGGAAGAGGTGGAAGTGTTCGCGTGTTTGGTAAGTGTCCTTCACATCAGCTCAATCGCTGCATCCATTTACAATTATGTGGGTAGGTGACCCCAACATGAGTGAAACCAAATTTGAGTGTAAGATATGGTGTGTGTCTTATCTTGGCTTCACTTCAATAAGTGGTTCAACCTCAGCTGCAGATTTTTCAGTGTAATGTAGTGAAGAGTAGTCCCGCCTATCATGTTGTTCGACACTAGTTTCATCGCTGATGACTATGATTATTTTTTTGACAGTTTAAACCCTCATAGTGTTTATGGATATTAATTACAGATACATAATCTTAAAAAAGGTCCAATGAGTTGGAGTCTCAACAAAGACAAGCCTTCACATAACCAACCAACGTGAGACCAATATACAAGCAAGGCCCAAGTAGACAAGACCAAATTAACAAGAGTCCAAAACAAAATATAATTTTAATAATAATAAAACAAAATATTTTTTCATGGAAAATTCAAAAAGAATATTAATTTTAATAACAAAATTTAAAAAAACTCTACCTTTTCAAATTTAAAAAAACTAAAATTAATAGATGGTGTTATTGTAAGTCATATCTAGCCTACTAGTATGTTCAAGAAGATTTTTTACTAATAGAAAACCTAAGACTATAGAATCTTCCCAACACAGACCCTCTCATATTTTCCATGGTGGGACATGGCTAATTCGTACCAACTCTTCTACTGCTATCATACTACTAAAATAAAATATGCTCAGAAATAAAAATGTCTCAGACAAAATAATATAAACAGATCTTTCCACTTATACCTGAGTCTCTATTTAATCCAATAAAACTCCAAATCACGTAGATACTTGCAATCAACACAACCTTTATTTGGGGTAAAATACAAAAAACCATAAAACTTAAATAATATCGAAGAAAATAATCCAAATAGTAAAAGGTAGTAGAAACACACCACAACCAAACCCAAGAAGCCAAAAGTAAAATGTTATACACCTAAACCCAAATGGCTTAGACCAGCCCAAAGAAAATCCCCCTTCCTATTTTGGCCCCTATAAACATAGTAGGTCTAATTCTAGGAATACATAAAGGATACTACCTAGAAATAAAACATATTTCTAGATAAATGGATTATAAACTAAACTATAGAGCATTCGAAGAGTTGAAAATAGGGCATACCATATTTTTATGGGCCACACAATCCTTATTTTTAAAGTTGGAACAATATATTTTAATATTGATGGGTCTAAAATAATCAAAACACCAGAAATTCTTAAATTGGTCCTTATGGTTCTGTTCCATTTCATTTTTCCTATTATTAACCCTAATGGTCAACTATTATGGTTTGGTTTCACCCTCAATACCCTCTTCCTTTAAACAACATGTTTGAAGATCCGGAGATAAAAGAAGAGCCTTAACTTCCTCCAACATTAATGAATCATGACCATACATCATTGAATATTTTAATGAATAAAAAGAATCATCAGGAAATGTTAAAAGAATTAAATAATAATTTCAATCTTTAACTTCTAAATCTATGTTACCTATATCTAGAATCACTTTGTTAAACTCTTCAAAAATAATATAAACATGAAAACAAAGATTCATCTAAAAGTATAGATCCGCATTTTCCTATAAATATAACCGAACATGGTTTTGGTTATATATATGTTTTAGTTTGAAGTAGATATACTTAATAGTTTTTTCATGGTTAACTCCATGTAGAACATTTCTCTTATGTTTAATAGTGATGTATAATGAGGGTTTTCTAAAAAACTATGGTCAACATCTACAAACCTTGTGGTAGAATGACCATCAGAAAAGATGGTAACTAAAGGTTTCTAAGAACCACAAAAAAAATATTTAAGTCTGTTGTAGATAATTAGTGTGATTATATTAAATCTCCATATAAAAATATCCTTATCACTATCAAACTACTCAACTTTGGACATATCAAATGACATCACTTATATAGAGTATAGGCTCTAATACCAATTGTGAGGGACGAAATAGTTTTGATAAAGGTAGTCGAAACTAAAAATGGAAAAAGGGAATTGGTTTAAATGATGTGAAGTGATATGTTAGAATAAACAAAAAAATACAAGTAATATGGGACCCAAAATAATATGAACAATAAAGAAATGTGATGAAAAGTAAATATTTACACATGTATTTATGTTGTTAAGACCAATTTGTTCTTACTCCATGGAAAGAGCACCACCAAAACCATTTATTATTATGAAATTAACAACATGAATAAAATATAGAAGAATAAAATAGATATAAAATGCACATGAATTGTAGAAGTTATCCAATAATAGGGACCTCATCACTCTAGGAGCCAGCAGTGAACCATAGACAAAAGTTGATAATGAACACCCTCAAACTAGATGGAATCACACATAAAAAACCCAAAAAAGATTGATAAAATAAAAAAGATACAATTCCTAACTAATTTATAAAGGCAAAGACAACCTTATAAACTTGGTCCTACACTAAGAACCTGGGAAAAAGTCATCGAAGAAGATCAATAATGCTTCCGAGGTAGGGACTTCTTAAAGACATTATTGTCGAACATAAAACATGGGAGGTGAGATCTCCACTAATGTAGGACACTTGAGAAGGGGGTGTGGGAGCCATCAAGAGAAGCATGGAAGGTCCTATCTCTCTCAACTATTCTTCTCTCTGGAATAGAAATTGGAGGAAACCAAAAAACTATGAAGGTGACAATAAAGAGGTGTAGCCATTAGTAATGCTGAGTATTATGAGACAACATACATTCATGCATGGAAGGAAAAGAGGAAACATGTATGGTGGGGCATGCATATAAGGATCAAGAACTAGAGCTTACAAAACAAACTAAAAAATGGAATGGAAACATTGTAGATGGAAACTAGAAAGAATTAAGGGAATGGATATCATATAGAAAACACAAAATTTACTCTTGAGAGTTATCTTATTTAGGGAAGTCAAAAAATAGGAGAAAATCTAAAGCATCATGGGGATCTATCCATAAACACCCCATCTGAAGGATGTGCTCGAACATGGTCCAGTGAGTAGGAGGACCAATAAAAACTAGCCCACATGAAACTAGCCAACTAGAGATCAACGTATAAGAAAGAACCATGTAGAAAACCCCAAAGAAACAAGATCCCAAACCAAAATATAATTTACTAAATAATAATAAACTAAAATAATTTTTTATGGAAATTCAAAAAGATTTTTCATTTTGAAAACAAATTTTAATAGTATCCCACACTTACCTCTACACTGTAATCCCATACTCATTCAAAACCGTCTTGATAACCATCCTGGTGATAAAGATGAAGATATAAATGACTTGTGATTAAGTGTAAGAAAATTTAAATGAGGGTTAAGAGATATTACCACCTACACAACTCACTTGTACCCCTTTGTATTCCCACTGTGAGAATAAGATTTAAATAGATTGAACAACAATCTCAAGAATCATAGTAATCCTCCCTCAAGTGAACCTAGTTGTCCCTCTATTAAAATGAAAAAAATGAGATCAAAAAATATAGGGAATGGAATAAAAACACAAAAAAATAGAATAAAAACTAAGAAGAATGTAAAATAGTGAAGAATATAAAAATTTAAACATAAAAATTAAAAAATCCTAAACATATCTAATGAAAAGTTGAGAGTCGATGTTTGAAATCCTTAAAAAATGGAATTAAAATTGAATTTATTGGTATCATGGGTTATCTCTGTCACGACCTGTCCTTGGGGCCCGTGTCGTGACTACCCCAAGCCTGCATTCCATAGGCCAGGGGCTGGCGACTAGTACCAAAGGCGTAAATCCCAAAAGAAGGGAAGGAATTGCCTTTATGAAGTAACATATACAACAGAGTACGCAAGGGAAGTAAGCACTAAGTAAAACTGGGTACCGGATATGTGCTGAAAAGTAAATGGGCCAGTATAAAAACCCAACTGAAAGTACAGTACAACTGAAAGGGGAAGTACAACAGCAGTAAGTAAAACAGAAACACTGAGTCGTCCTCCGGAAGTCCCACCTGAAGGGTGGGTACAGATAGCCTCCTCAGCTCCTCGGGTTTGGCCGTTCGCTCCGTGTACATCCCGCCAAGTAGTCCACCTCCGGGTACCGTCCAAATCCACAAGTCTCCACTTCGATTAGTGATGTCCATCGTCTGCATCCAACAAAATGTATTGCGGGCATAGCCTGTTTAGGGGTGAGTATACGATACTCAGTAGAGACCCTGAGACCCCAGAAGGTCTCCCAGAATCCATGAACGATAAACCACATAGGTAAAGATACAATCACAAAGTATCAAACGACTCTACTAGGTATATGCCCAGAAATATACCTAAGTCACCAGTTAAAGAACAGCTCCAACTCTCGACCCCAAACATAACCCAGTCCACATAGGAAAACAAAATCCAGCCAGCACAGGAAAACACAGCCCAGTCCACACAGGAAAACACAACCCAATCCACACAAGAAAGCAAGACAGTCACATCGATGATAATGATTGAGAATCAAGACTCAACTCACACAGGTATACACTTCTTAAGGAGATAGAGATGATCAGATGTAGCCACTGATTCATCTAAGTTGTCGTACCCAAATAGGATACAAGACCAGCTAAGCTTTCGGACCCACAAAGGATACAAGACCATCTACTCTGCCGGACCCACACAGGATACAAGTACGGAGGGCAATATTGTCGGACCCACATAGGATACAAGAAAAATACTCATCGCAGTCAAAACCATGGAGGATTCCAGTATGGTCATCATCACTGCCGAACCCATGGAGGATCCAAGTACAGTCATCCTCGTTGCCGAACCCACGTAGGATCCAAGTGCAGTCATCATCGTTGCAGTTGCAGCCAGCTCTAGGGTTCCCGCACAAAACATGCACGATTCAGGGAGGGTCCTCTCCTCGAGAAAAAGAGAGTCGATACATCAAATGTCATTAATTCTATATTTGATGCATCCCAAAGTTCCATCTCATCAAAAGAAACCCAACACAACAGACGGTGCATAAATCAGATGCCCGGTCTGAGAGTTATTGGTTTTTCCGTCCCAGGGGCCCGGTTGGTTTTTAAGCTAAAACCAACCAGACCATACTCCAACTGCGTCCAAACCTCAATTGGAGTAATCCAAAAGTACCGTCTCAACAAAATAATTCCAACGCAATTGACGGTACGTCAATCGGACGTCCAGTCCTTAAGATATAAGCATTTCTGCTCCAAGGGCCCAGTTGGTTTTGAGTTCGAACCAACCCGGCCATACAAAAACTTTTCCAAAACCTTGAGTGTAATATACTGAAACGACCATCTCGATCCAAGGATTCCTAATCAACTGACGGTGCGTCGACCGGAGGTCTGTAGCTCAAGTTATGGGAAAAAGACCGAAAATAGACTGAAGTGGGGGGTCTGGGCCCGATCCGACCCGGCCCAACCCCCCTGGGTTGGCCCAAATCGGATCCAGCCCGGCTGGGCGCAGCGCGGCCTATTCCGGATGACCCACCCCGGCCCAGCCGGGGGGTGTTCTGGGTCGGACATCGAGACGAGCAGGGGGGACGCGGTCCCCCCTTCGTGCTCCGCGGACGCGGCGACCGACGCCGCGTCTCCCCTGGATCCTGCGCGACCGCGGGATCCAACTCCTCACTGCTGCGGCTTCAGCCGCAGTGGGCTCTTGCCAGTTAAATTATGGGTTGACATAATTTAATGGATTGAGGTGACATTTAATGGATGTTTTCCAAATTAATGAGGGGATGTTAATGGGATCAGAGGGAATGAAATGGTGGGGCTCGTGTGGGCCCCCACCTCCCTAACATCCCCACTTGGGTAGTTAAGTGGCTGTGGGCCACACTCTTAACTACCCATGGGAGGGAAAAACCACCTTAAGAAATAAAAATTGTTCTGACAATTTTTATTTACTTCTTAAATAAACCCAAAAAAATATCTCCTCCTCCTTTGCGAACGAAACTATAGTAAGTGTCCCCTTAAGCAATTACCGGTGCTACGAGTTCATCGGTGCCATCAGATTTTAATTCCGAGCACCGGTTCAAAAGATAGAAAAACTCGCTCGTTCGTTCACTGAACGTACCTGAGCTAAACTTCGGAAATTGATTCCGGGCACACCAGGCCGCAGAATCAATTTCCGTCAGAAGCCACAGACTTGTAAAATTCCAAAGTATTTAAAAAAAATCCTTGAAATTTTCGGGTCTTTACAATATCCTACATACTAATTTAAATCAATGCCCACAATATCCTCTCTTGGATCTATTCTACATTTACTAGTTAAGAGTTATATTTTCTCCATGTGTGTGAACTCTCAAATATTTCATGTTTTCTCGGTTTTAAATTACTCAATTCATCCCATGATCATTGTATTCCTTGTTTTCTAGGTAGAGGTTGCATAAAATCATTGAGGGGTCTTTAGTTGATTTGGGTCGACCAATAGAATAATGGATTTTATTTTTGGATGATCTACTTAACTATTATGAAATTCATATTAATCTTTCATGAGTGTCCACAATTTGAGTTTAATTTGACATGGTTAGTGACTAATCAGTCACAGAGGGCGACATGAGATAAAAATTTCCATTATATTTTATCTTACATAGTTCTTTGTCCATGAGAGTTTATATGACACTTCACTTATGTGTCCTTATTAATCTCACAAATTGATTTTTTATGCTTTCAAAAGATTTAATTAATATGACACATCCCTTTCATTCTCATATTTAATCTAACATAAAAAATTCCCCTTTGATTTATTCACATGCAACACTTCAGCTATCATTATTTAATCTTAAAAAAGACATACCACAGAGGAAATCTTCTTATTCTATGACTGGGGAAACTATTTTAATCATATGTATCATTTCCTAGGATTTGTTATTCTCATATAGGAACCAAGTTCCTAGTTTAATCACACACAAAATTTATAATTTTCCATTTAATTATAAGTAGCTCAATATTATCATATAAACCTTATAGAAACTCTTCATCTATAATTTCCAAAACCATATTATACTTTATGGTAGGATTTTCTTCATCCTATTCACCATACATGTATGGGTACAAGTAAACCATATTTGAATTAAAATTAACGAATTCATAATATGATTTTGGAAAATATAGATCAAATAAAACACATTCCATAGAAAATTCAACTCTCTTGTTTGGTTCAGCCAGCTGCTCTTCCTTTTATTCAAGTACCACTCAAAGTATTTTATAATTATGTGGGAGAGAAATATTTTTATATTATGTTTCCAAATCCTAAATATTCTCACAAACAAATAACACATATAAATTTTCCACTTGAACATTATGTTGTTTTGAACATTTCTCTATATATGCATAGAGAGGGGTGTTCATCATTACCATAATCTTCTTCAATTATCTCATATATACATGTTTTCTTTAAAATATTGGTCTAATAATGGAACACTTGTTACTACTATACTAACTTCCTTTTATGTTAGTTCTTTTATATCTCAATAGAATGGGAGCTTTTGATTTTGATGTTGGATTAGTTCATTTTGATAATATTAATTATCTTGCGATTCATTTTTTACACTAGTGGGTGCTCATATTGCACCCACTTTCTATATTTTTTATATTCTCTTCCTTCATAATTAATTAAATTTTTATTAAACAATTTATTAAAAAATATTAAATGTTAATTATATGGAAACCCTTATGATATAGAAATAAATTATTATTTAGAAATCCTAAGAAATAATTTATAAAGGGTTATCAATTATGAAATAAGACCATAATATAGAAGGTTTATATTTAAATTATGAATTATTCATTATTAATTATTTTGAATTGTTCAAAAATAAAAGGGGTCCTTATTTTGATATTATTTAATCCACATAGTTTTTTTGATTATTTATATGAACATGGTCAAAATAATGAATAACTGTATGACATTTAGATTGTGTAAAATGTTTACAAAATATAAATTGAATTATAAATTTTCTATAATTTATATAATATCATATATCTAAAATGAAAAAATTTCATATAATGATAAATATGAAAGAGTTCATATTGAAATGAATTTAAAATTTTTATATTTATAATTTTGGAATGTCTATAACATTAAAGCTCAAATTATTAAGTGTTTATAATTATATTTTATTTATATATTGTTCATAAATGTTTTTATCGTGTTTAAATATATGAATTTTTCATTTATTTAAAAGGATATTCCCTATTTTATTCATAATTATAAATTGTTTATATGATCAATGGTGTATGTTTTAGTTTAATTATCAAACTTATTCAAAATAGAGTCTTCCATTACATTGTAGTTATGATAAAGAATTTTGTTTTTCATCTACCTTGACCTAAACTTTTAATTAAATTTATGAAATTTAATTTTGTTTTTGAATACAGATTATGGATATTCGGTGATACAGTTATGATGAATTGGACTCTCTCTTGAGTAAAGTATCCTCAGGTAGTGGGACTTGGGGTCAGACTACCTACATACATAAAGGCTTATGCCTTCTCTATATTGATGAATTGGGTTGGATATATATTAATCTATAATTATTCATGTGTAGAGTGTTAATCTCATATAATTATAAACTTTTACATGATGTGTTCATATACCTTATGCATGTGATGCATTCACATATATATGAAAATACTTCAATTCTATTTTTTTGGTGAGTAACACAAACTTATCAGTTTTGTAAAGGGGTATACATTGATATGGGTTGAAGATATTGATTCGGTGGAGGGAATAGGATTACATACTAAATTACTAAAATAATTCATACATAAATGTAATAACAAGAGAAAATATGGCGAGATTAAAAAATTCTTCAAATACTACGTGTGGGATTCCTTCCAAAGAGGTAGTTTTCAAGACCACAATTATAAAATCAGGTAGGTAATGATAATGTTCAGTGCCCCTATATTTTCTTGTGTAATCCAAGAAAGTAATAAGTTAATCTAGATTGTGATATTGGGAAGACCAAGCTAAAGTTGGGTTCCCCTAGATGTTATCTTGTTAGCATGTTTTTGGTATTTTTTTTGGGTTGCACTAGTTGGGAGGCCATAATTGGATTAAGCTACCAGGGGAAAATTTTTAAGTTTATCCATATGATGTATTGGACATAAATTTTTCCACTAGACTATCCAAAATTCATATATGATATGATTGGGATGATTCCTTACCTCAATTTATAAACAATAGGATAAACACTAAAGAAACCTAGAGATTAGTTAAATATGGATCTTGAACCACTAATGGATATTATTAAAATTTTAATGGGGTCATAATTTTAGTGGGGTATCATTTAATAAAAGTATTTATTAAATGGTTAATAATACATGATACTCATCTGATAAAATCTTATATTGTAGAAATCATCACCATAATCAAACTAAAACATCAGATTAATCCTTGAAAAGAGAAGCTTATTTTAAGTAGATCTTAATGCCACTAACTTTAGAAATGTTATTATGTAATATTGGTGATTTAATAAAAGTTATTAAGAAAAATTAAATGTGTCAAAAAAGAGTAACCAAGTGTAGAAATATTTTAACAAGTGAATCTAAAATATTATGTAATCATATAGTGACTCATTTAAGGTTTCAAAGAAATTTGATGAGAATGACCAAATGAATCTTAGTTTCGACTCATGTACTCAATATGATTGGGTATGCCAGTGATTTAAATAATTTTAGTGTCATATACTCAATATTACTAGGAATGTAAAAAGATATTAAATATTATTGGATATATTGATAACTATATGATACAAAATATTTCATCAAGACATTATTAGTTATAATAGTAAAATTTATTATTTTGACAGATATATGATATACACTGTATGATTTACAAGGTGTTGTAAATATATAGAAGGATAAAATATTAAAATAATTTAAGATTTAATTTTTTTTCAAGTAATGGGGAAAATGAGTTTCTAAATTGATAACTTGGATACTTTAAGCATTGATAAACACATCAAAATATGTGTATTTTATCTAATTTAGATCTTGAGAAGATAATGTAAAAAATAATTTTTTAAATTAAATAATATGGGAGTTTTTAATACACATGATTTATTATTTTCTTAATTCTATAACATACTTTAAGGGGATTCCAAGAAAGGATTTTTCTAGTTAGGGAATTTATCTTATTATCATCTATGGAAATGTTCCAAAAATATTATTTAATTTGAATAAATATTACCCAATATTCTGAAAGTGTTGGAAATATATATATGAAATAGTAATATGATCAATAAGTTATATAGTACTTCATATACAGTATAATTAGGTAAAATTTAAAACTATAAGAAGAAAAGTTGGTTGAAAAGTTAAAAAACATATCTTCAAGTAGTTAATCATGGCCATTGAAACCTAGGGTTTTCATGAAAGAAGACTAATAATTCAATATGATTTAATTATCCAAGATATACATGATGAAGTTTGTGAGACTCCATGGGATTTACATGTTAGGATTAGATGTTATAGAAATTAATTCTTTTATTTTTAAGGGTATATGATACCAAATATATATTTCAAATCTTTTTTTCAAATATACATGAATTAAAAATAAAATGAAGAGTAGTTTGAGCTTGTAGTTTACATTCATGAAGAAAAGTGTTGCTACATATGAATGTAATGGAAAGTGTTTATATCAAAAGAATCTAAGTAAAAGATGTGTATCTTCATCTAATTTATCTTACATTACAAGAGAATCTGTTTGATAATAATTGTTTTTATGAACATGAGATTATCTATTGAATACACCTGCTTTATGATTCACTGGGGTTTTATAAAATTTTATGAGAATAATATTTGGATAAAAGTGTTTATCCAAGACAAAGTATTTATCCATATATTTTTTTTAAATATTAGGTAATTTGTTATTTCCTACTATAGGCGGTATATTTTAAAAAATAATTATTTTCAAAATGAAAAATGTTCTAAAAATATATAATACCATATATGATATAATTTATTTGTTTAGTATTATTATTAAATGGAAATAAATGTTATTTATTAATCAAAAAAAGGTTTTTATATCTTAGAAATATATTCTCAATAGAATATAATGTCTATGAGGATAGTAGTAGTATGTTTTTACTTAAAGAAGTTCAATGTTTAGAAATAAAATATTTTAACAGTCTAAGTTTAAAGTGAATTTTACTTAATATCTTAAGAGAGTTAAGATGTATTAGTAAACAATAATATAAATATTTACATTATTTTATGATTTTTTTTGAAGAAATATGGTTCCAAGAATGATGATGTTGAAATTAGAAAGATTTCTATGTATAAAACATAATTTGACATCGTAACATTTGATGTTGTGAAGTTAAGAAGTTTGAATATGTTTATGAAGTTGAATAGTTTGGAATATGATTCCAAAATCAAACCATTATTCAAACTGGATTAGATCATATATTTTTCTCACTAAAGAGTTTAGTGGGAGGGTTTTATTATATGGTCACATAGATATGTGACATATATTACATATGATGTAATGAGTTAACAAAACCCTTAAAGTATAGAAAACATAAGTCTAATTTAGAAGTTTATCATATAACATATGATAAACTAGTTCTTATGTTGGGTTTGTTAAATATTCTTAAAGAAGTTAAGAATAATGAAATATATAATGTTAAAGGAAACCTTCATATTATGATTCTTTCACTTTGGATTCATAAATTTCTATATAGATATAAATTTCATGAAGTGTAAGGATAATTTAACTCTCAATGTATGACTTTGATTTTATCCCTAACTGATGTTATTCATGGGGTATTATAGGACATGATGAAATTTTCTAGTTTTTGTGATTTGGATTCTTATATAGAGAAACAAAATAGACTCATGAGACACAAAACAAGGAATATAATCCATTTTGTATACTAGATGATCTACTAAGAATACCCCATGGGGTTTCATACAAAAATGTATTTGGTATAATAGGGGTGTATGGATCATATTTAAGTCCCCACTACCTGATGTTGGTGAGATACCTGGAATGAGTACCTTCATACATTGATACCCTACTTACGCAAGCCTATATATTAACTTAACAAATATGAGGGTGGTTGGGTATGTTGCTGATCTTGTTGTTGGTTGGAATTTAACCCAATATTGGTTTGTCCTCTCATATGATTAGTGTGACATTGAGGACCTCAATTGAGATAGATTGTGGAAGTGTGTGTCCACACCATGATATTATATATATCTATTCCAATAAGGTACATGTGTTGTTTTTATCCATAAGGATGAATGAAATGTAATGTATTAATCGATCAGATCAGTCCACACTCATTGAATTGAGAAAAAATGAGTTAGCTATATGGGATTTACATTCTCCATTTCCCATATTCACTTGATGTCTTTTAAAAAGGTAAAATATGAGAATTCAAATTTCCATATGATGAAAAATGGTGGACATAGGTATAGAGATACATGAGTTTGATAGAGATCATTCCAGATCCCTTTATAAATTTTGTAGAATTGACTACTTTCTAGAGGCTTCTCTTTTCTTACAATTATGAATCCAAAGATTCTTATTTTAGGTCAATACTGTAATATCCCATAGAATAACACTTTTTGATAGAAATAATAGAGATTGATCTTGACTCAAATAGAGACTCTAAAAGTGTTTTAGAGTTAATAAAAAAGTGTTTTGGATGGGTATTAACATTGAATTACATATGATGAAATACAAGGTGAAGTTAATGATGGCTTTCCACAAGTGTTTTGTAAGAAATATGGAAACGATTTGGATATATTGTAACATCCCAAGTAAGTAATGAATAATAGATATTTTTATCTATGTCTATTAATGATTAGATAGTGTTTTAGAGGCTTAAAATGAAAATAAATCCAATCTTAAGCATGGAATACACTAATATATTTTAAAGGATTGTTTTACAGCCTTTTGATGGAAACCCATTTTTAAATCTATCTTTTTACAATTTTATAAGCTATGTTTGTCAAAATAAACTTATTCATTATGATTGGGAAATCAAAATTTACTTTGTGTGAATTTTTGGTATTTTTCTGACAATGTTCATTTTTTTATGAATAGTGAAAAATACTATATTTTACATCAAAACTGCTTTTTAATATACTTTATTTATATGATTATATTATCTTTTGAATTGGTTTTAAAGTTAAATTAGAATATATTTTTACCATTTAATCCAATGGTGGTCATTAGGATTAATTTCACTTTGGAATTGGGCATAAACTAATGCCAAAATTTTCATAGATATTGTTTCAAAAAAAAACCCGCTATTTGTTTTGACAACGAGAATTATTTTTAAATCAATTATTGAAATTTCTGTGTTTGGAATTTGGTAAAATGCATTACATATTTGGAATCATAAGGTCCAAATTATGTAATCAAGACTCTTTTGTTTTTGGACATTATGAATAGTAACGACGGTAATTATCTTTAATTATCTTGATTAATGAGTAATCAGGTAGTTAAGGATAACAAAATGATATCATAATAATACCAAAAGACCACAACATGTGTCCTAAAGCTACGGGTTGTCTCATGGACGACCATGGGATTCCTTGTTCCAAACTTTGGGGCCCCATGGAATCACTTTTGTGAGAAAGTGACTTTTTATCTTTTTTTTTAAAGAATGTTAAATGTGACAAAGAATGTATCACCTAAGTAAAATATTTTTAATTTTGTATAAATAAATGATCTTTTGGACTATAAATATTCATTAGAAAGCTAAAACGATTTCCTAAATCATGATATATTTTTTATAATTTTTAGACATTAAATTTATTAAATTATTTATGACATCATGATGATGCAGCGATTACCTCATTAATAAAGGATTTAAATAAAATGAAATGATAATGTAAAATCTATGACCTACACATGTCCAAAACCTATTGGATGGGTGGATTTATAACCCTTATCACCTTACCCTCGAATTATATCAATTTGGGACCTTTTGAATCCGAAAATCATTTTCAAATAAAGTAACATTTATTTACTTTCCAAGAGTGGCCCTCCTCTCCTATTATAAAAGGCCCCCACCTCTACCTACTTACCCACACTCCCAAAGCCTTTGGCTTGGCCAACCCCTACCCATTTTGTCTCTCCACATCCCTTTCTTACTCTTTGAAGCCCCACTTTGGGCAGAAGTCTTCCCAAGGAAGCCTTTGAGCTCAATCTAAAGGGAGTTACCTAATTTTAAGGACATTAAAGAACGATCGAGTCAAGTCGGACCAGAGGTACGGGACTTCGTCTCAATATCCTTTCATTGAGGAATATTTTGTTTTATACACAACCTTCTTTTATACGGTGTATAAACCCCTTTGAATTTTACGTTTATTCAAAAGGAATCTTTTTATACGAAGCGTTTACTAAAGGAAAAAAGGGAATGTTTTTGTCGTACGTATGTGGAGACAACGACTTGTCCGCCGCCATGACCATTATTTGAGTTTCGGATTCCTCTACAAGCCATACATTTTTTTTAAAATAAAAATAAATACCATGTTTTACTTTTCTTTTATTTTGGTATTGAAAATGGTTTTCATAATGTTTTTATATCAATGTGTTGTATTGATATCTTGTTATTGAAAGGTGGAAATGTTATGTTTCCTTTATGCATGTTTTATGTGATACGATTATGTTGAGGTTCTTGGGAATTATTATGAAGACGGGTGGTTCCGTGATAAACTAAGGGTGGTTGAGCCCAATATAGCTCTCCCATGCATTGGGTAACATGAAGGGGTGAAACGTTAAGGTTTCTCCAAAGTGATTTAGGGAATATACTGTGATGGGTATTCCAAATGTAACCAAGAGGGTTACTCCCTATGTAAGAATGTTATGAATTCCTCAAGTTACCTTTATGTATTATGATTTATATGATTTATTCATGATTTGATGAGGTATGTTAAAGTGCTTATGTTTTATGGGTAAAGTATGATTTCATTCTTATGTATATATGTACCCATGTTTCCTTTCCATATTTTTATATCCCTTACTGAGCTTTTTATGCTCATCCCAAGTTTTTTTGAAATGTTTTTCGCAGGTCAAGGGAAAGGTACATGATATGATGATAGTGTCAAGGAAGTGTCAATAATGAATCCATGTTTTATTTTAAATATGTTTCCATTGATGGGAAAGAAGAATACTATCTTTATGTAACCACTTTGTTTATATGTGGAATGTAATGCAAGTTTTATGACCTAATTCTATAAAACTCTAAACCCAAAAAGATCCTCAATGTTTAATCTTCTAATAACTCAAGATTAAGTAAGGTTTAAGACTGGGGCCTTATAGTTGGTATCAGAGGTCGGTTTAGATAAATTTAGGAGTTATAATTCTATTAAATGATTATCCAAAAATATTTTTTATGGTCAAATTGAAGTGATATAGTATTTTAAGATTACTATGTTGCTTCATCTAAGACATGTTTGTTCAGAATGGTTTTCCACAGAGGAAACAGGGAAGAAGTGCTAGGAAGGCATGTAGAAGGAAATAACGTTCTGAATTAGCATCCTGAGATGGTCAGAATTGGAACTGAATAGTTTGTTGCAGTAACGGCGCAGTTGACTCAAGCGATAAATGGTGGTGGTATCCATGCACGAGATCAGCCAGATCAGCCGCAGAGGAACATGTCAATGGTGGAACATTTCATGAGGCAACATCCCCCATAATTCAGAGGATCATCTGACCCTGTGCTAGCTGAAGGGTGGATTAAATCACTAGAGAAGATTTTCAATGTCATGGGGTGTTCAGACAATCAAAAGGTTATTCTTGCTATTTACCGTTTGGAGGGTGAAGCAGATCAGTGGTGGTCGATGGTTAAAAATATCAGGGACGCTAATGAGATTGATGATCTCGACTGGGATGAATTCAAAGGTATGTTTCTTGAAAAGTATTTTCCTAAGGCTATTCGACATAGGATGGAAAAACAATTCTTGGAATTGAGGCAAGAGGAAGACTCAGTGGCTACATGTGAAGAAAGGTTTACTTGATTGGAGAGGTATGCTCCAAATTTTATTCAAGACCTTGATAGTAAAATCAATAATTTTTACTCAGGATTAAAGACAAAATATCGAAGGGAATTAGCTTCTCGTGAGTTTAAAAGTTATGGAAAGCATGTTCGATGTGTTGAGAAGGTGGAAATGGAGTTTTCCAATGATCAAGTGTTCTATAACAACCATAAGAAGAAGAGACCAAGGTGGCAGGAGAAAGGGAAGAATTCTTCAAAAAAGTCTGATGGTAAGAAATCTAAGTTTCCAGATTGTGATAAATGTGGAAAAAGGCATGCTGGGGAATGTCTTCTGAATTCTCGAAAGTGCTATCGATGTGGTAATATGGGACATAAGGCTCGTGATTGCACTGAAAAATATCAAGGTAACGGTAAGACCAAATTTTATTTACAGTTAGTGAAATTTTTTAAGTGCAATGAGATGGGTCACTATGCAAACGAGTGTTCGACAAAGAGCTTGAGTGATGGGAAGTAGTTATACTACAAGCAGAAAGGGGTGGTGAAATCCTTTGCAACTACTTCAGCAGATGTCGGGCCATCAAATGAAGTTGTATCAGGTACTTTTTTTGTCATTTCAGATTATGCTAGTGTGCTGTTTGATTCAGGGTCCACACATTCATTCATCTCTGAAACCTTTTCTAGTAAAATGGGAATAACATCTCAAGAAATGACTCCTGAACTTTTGGTAAAAACACCTGGGGGAAATGTTGAGGCAAAAATAATTTATAAGAATCTTCCTATCCTTATCTGTGGAAAGAACCTACTTGAAAACCTTATTGTTCTACCTCTAGTAGAGTTTGATGTTATCCTGGGTATAGATTGGCTCTCTATTTACCATGATAAGATTGACTGTAGAGCTAAAGAAGTTTCTTTTCAGAAAGACTTTCAATTTGTGTAAAAGAATGAACCCTTACTGTTGATAAGTTATCAAGAGGCCAAGAAACTTTTAAAATATGGAAATGAATGTTACCTTGAACACATCGTTGAAAATAAAGGAACTATTCAGATTAATGATGTGCCAGTGGTAAATGAGTATCCTGATGTTTTTCTTGATGAGTTTCCTGGAATAATACCAGATCGAGAAGTTGAGTTTACTGTTGACTTAGTTCCTGATGCTAAGCCAATTTCAAAACCCCCTTATCGAATGGATCAAATTAAACTTTTAGAGTTGAAGGAGCAATTGCAAGATTTATTAGAGAAGGTTTCATTCGACCTAGAACATCACCATGGGGTGCTCCTGTTTTATTTGTTAAAAATAAAGATTGTTCAATGAGACTTTTCATTGATTATAGAGCCTTGAATAACATCACTATTAAGAACAAATATCCTTTTCCTCATATCGATGATTTGTTTGATCAGCTCCAGGGAGCTCAATATTTTTCAAAGATTGACTTGAGATCGGGGTACCATCAGCTAAAGGTAAACGAAGAAGATGTTCCGAAGACCACGTTCCGTATAAGATATGGCCATTATGAATTTGTAGTAATGCCTTTTGGGCTAACCAATGCACCTACTGTATTCATGGACTTAATGAATAGAATTTTCCATGATTTATTGGATAAGTTTGTGGTGGTTTTCATTGATGATATTTTGGTGTTTTCTAAAAGTAAATAGGAGCATGAAAGAAATTTAAGGGTTATCTTGAAAACCTTAAAAGAAAAGAAACTGTATGGAAAATTCAGCAAGTGTGAGTTTTGGTTGCAACATATTTCTTTCCTTGGTCACATTGTTTCTAAAGATGGGATAACTGTTGATCCCGCAAAAACAAAAGTTGTGGAAGACTAGACAAGACCCACAAATGTAACAGAGATTCGTATCTTCCTTGGTTTGGTAGGCTATTACCGAAGGTTTGTTAGAATTTTTTCACGGTTATCTAGTCCAATGACTAGGCTAACTCGGAAGGGTGTTAAGTTTATCTGGACAAAAGAATGTGATGATTGTTTTCAGGAATTGAAAAGAAGATTGGTGAATGCTCCAGTTTTGGGACTACCTTCCAGGAATGGTGAGTATGTTATATACAGTGATGTTTCATTGAAAGGACTTGGTTGCGTCCTAATGCGGAATGATCAAGTAATTGCTTATACTTCACGACAGTTGAAAACTCATGAGGTAAATTACCCTACACATGATTTGGAATTATCTGCTGTTGTTTTCGCTTTAAAAATTTAGAGGCATTATTTGTATGGAGTAAAGTGTGAAATATATACTGATCACAAAATTTTAAAGTATATATTCACTCAGAAAGAGTTAAACATGAGACAGAGGAGATGGCTAGAATTAATCAAGGATTATGATTTTAAAATTCTTTACTATCCGAGAAAAGCAAATAAAGTGGCCGATGCTTTGAGTCGAAAAAGTAATGCTTCATTAGCAATGTTGCATTTGGAATGTGATCCTTTGGTTAGGGATTTGATGAACTTTGGCATAGAAGATTTTGGTGCAGGATGCTCTTCTGTTTTGTATCACGTATCAGTGAGATCATCTCTATCAGATAGAATCAATCAAGCACAGAAGCAAGACAGTGAGTTGCAGAAAAAGGTAGAGCTGGTTCAGAAAGGTAAGTTGCATGAATCAACATTGATAATGATTGCGTTTTGAGATTTGGGAAGAGATCGTGTCTGCCTTGTGATTCATAGTTGAAGAGAGAGTTGTTATGTGAAGCTCATAGTTCTCCATTTTCAGTTCATCGTGGCAGTACTAAGATGTACAGAGATCTGCGGGAGTATTACTGGTGGGATGGAATGAAAAGAGATATTGCTGATTTTACTGTGAAGTGTTTGACATGTCAACAGGTTAAAGCAGAGTGGCAGTTACCGAAAGGGATGCTTCAGCCTTTACCAGTGCCAGAGTGGAAATGGGAGAATATATGCATGGACTTTGTTGTGGGATTACCGAAGACATCTCGAGGTAATAATGCAATCTGGGTTATTGTTGATCGCTTGACTAAATCAGCTCATTTCCTTGCTATATGAGATACTTTTTCCCTAGATCAACTTTCCCATTTGTATCTTAAAGAGATAGTCAGGTTACATGGAGTTCCCCTCTCCATTGTATCTGACCGTGATCCTAGGTTCACTTCTAACTTTTGGAAAGGCCTTTAGAAGTCATTGGGTACTGAATTAAATTTTAGTACAGCTTTTCATCCTCAATCAGATGGGCAGTCAGAACGAATAATTCAGACCTTGGAGGTTATGCTACGAGCTTGTTCGATGGATTATCAAGGAATTTTGGACCAACATATTTCTTTGGTTGAATTTTCATATAATAACAGTTTTCACTCCAGTATACAGATGGCACCATTTGAGGCGTTATATGGGAAGCAGTGTCGAACTCCAGATTTTTCGGATGAAGTGGGTGAAAGGAAGTTGATGGGACTAGAATTAGTAGAAGAGCTGGTAGAAAAAGTTCAGCTGATTCAGAAACACATAAGAACAGCTCAGAATAGGCAGAAGAGTTATGCAAACAACAGGAGGAAGGATCTATCTTTTGAGGTAGGTGATCATGTTTTTCTCAAAGTCTCACCATGGAAAAGTGTGATGAGATTTGGTAAGAAAGGAAAGATGAGTCCAAGGTTCATTGGACCATATGAAATTCTAGAGAGAGTTGGATCAATTACATACCGTGTGGCTTTACCTCCGAGTTTATCTCAGGTACACAATTTTTTTCACGTTTAGATGTTGAGAAAGTATATGCCAGATCCATCTCATGTTTTGAGTCTAGAGGTAGTTCAGCTGGAAGAGAACCTATCTTATGAGGAACAACCGGTCCAGATTCTTGACCTCAGGGAGCAAGTGTTGCGAAATAAGGTGATTAATCAGGTAAAGGTTTTGTGGAAGAACCACATGATGGAAGAGGCAACATGGGAATCTGAAAATGCAATCAGGGATAAGTACCCCCATTTATTCAATAAGTAAATAAATTGCGGGGACGCAATTTTATAAAGGGGGGAAGGATGTAACATAACAAGTAATTAATGAATAATAGATATTTTTATATATGTCTATTAATGATTAGATAGTGTTTTAGAGGCTTAAAATGAAAATAAATCCAATCTTAAGCATGGAATACACTAATGTTTTTAAAGGATTGTTTTACTGCCTTTTGATGGCAAACCATTTTTAAATATATATTTTGACAATTTTATAAGCTATGTTTGTCAAAATAAACTTATTATATATGATTGGGACATCAAAATTTACTTTTTGTGAGTTTTTGGTATTTTTCTGACAATGTTCATTTTTTATGAATAGTGAAAAATACTGTATTTTACATCAAAAATGCTTTTTAATCTACTTTATTTATATGATTAGATTATCTTTTGAATTGGTTTTAAAGTTAAATTAGAATATATTTTTACCATTTAATCCAATGGTGGTCATTAGGATTAATTTCACTTTGGAATTGGGCATAAACTAATGTCAAACTTTTCAAAGATATTGTTTCAAAAAAAAAAACCCGCTATTTGTTTTGACAACGGGAATTATTTTTAAATCAATTATTGAAATTTCTGTGTTTGGAATTTGGTAAAATGGATTACATATTTGGAATCAGAAGGTCCAAATTATGTAATCAAGACTCTTTTGTTTTTGGACATTATGAATAGTAACGACGGTAATTATCTTTAATTATCTTGATTAATGAGTAATCAGGTAGTTAAGGATAACAAAATGATATCATAATAATACAAAAAGACCACAAAATGTGTCCTAAGGCTACTGGTTGTCTCATGGACGACCATGGGATGCCTTGTGCCAAACTTGGGGGCCCCATGGAATCACTTTTGTGAGAAAGTGACTTTTTATGTTTTTATTTTTAAAGAATGTTAAATACGACAAAGAATGTATCACCTAAGTAAAATATTTTAAATTTTGTCTAAATAAATGATCTTTTGGACTATAAATATTCATTAGAAATCTAAAAATATTTCCAACATCATGATATTTTTTTGATAATTTTTAGACATTAAATTTATTAAATTATTTATGACATCATGATGATGCATCGATTACCTCATTAATAAAGGATTTAAATAAAATGAAATGATAATGTAAAATCTATGACCTACAAATGTCCAAAACCTATTGGATGGGTGTATTTAGAACCCTTATCACCTTACCCTCTAATTATATCAATTTTGGACCTTTTGAATCCGAAAATCATTTTCAAATAAAGTAACATTTCTTTACTTTCCAAGAGTGCCCCTCCTCTCCTCTTATAAAAGGCCCCCACCTCTACCTCCTAACCCACACTCCCAAAGCCTTTGGCTCGGCCAAACCCTGCCCATTTTGTCTCTCCAAATCCCTCTCTTACTCCTTGAAGCCTTACTTTGGGAATAAGTCTTCCCAAGGAAGCCTTTGAGCTCAAACCAAAGGGAGTTACCCGATTTTAAGGACATTAAAGAACGATCGAGTCAAATCGGACCCGAGGTATGGGATTTCGTCTCAATCTCCTTTCATTGAGGCATATTTTGTTTTATACACAACCTTATTTTATACGGTGTATAAACCCCTTTGACTTTTACGTTTATTCAAAAGGAATCTTTTTATACGAAGCGTTTACTAAACGACAAAAGGGAATGTTTTTGTCATACGTATGCGGCGACAACGACTTCTCCACCGCCGTGACCATTATTTGAGTTTTGGCTTCCTATACAAGCCATACCTTTTTTTAAAAGAAAAATAAATACCATGTTTTACTTTTCTTTTATTTTGGTATTGAAAATGGTTTTCATAATGTTTTTATATCAATGTGTTGTATTGATATCTTGTGATTGAAAGGTGGAAATGTTATGTTTCCTTTATGCATGTTTTATGTGATACGATTATGTTGAGGTTCTTGGGCATTATTATGAAGACGGGTGGTTCCGTGATAAACTAAGGACAGGTGAGCCCAATATAGCTCTCCAATGCATTGGGTAACGCGAAGGAGTGAAACGTTAAGGTTTATCCGAAGAGATTTAGGGAATATACTGTGATGGGTATTCCAAACGTAACCAAGAGGGTTACTCCCTACGTAAGAATGTTATGAATGCCTCAAGTTACCTTTATGTCTTATGATTTCTATGATTTATTCATGATTTGATGAGGTATGTTAAAGTGCTTATGTTTTATGGGTAAAGTATGATTTCATTCTTATGTATATATGTACCCATGTTTCCTTTCCATATTTTTATATCCCTTACTGAGCTTTTTATGCTCATCGCAAGTTTTTTTGAAATGTTTTTCACAGGTCAAGGGAAAGGTACATGATATGATGATAGTGTCAAGGAAGTGTCAAGAAAGAATCCATGTTTTATTTTAAATATGTTTCCATTGATGGGAAAGAAGAATACTATCTTTATGTAACCACTTTGTTTATATGTGGAATGTAATGCAAGTTTTATGATCTAATTCTCTAAAACTCTAAACCCGAAAATATCCTCAATGTGTAATCTTGTAATAAATCAAGATTAAGTAAGGTTTAAGGATGGGACCTTATATATATTTTCACAAGTAATTCTATACAATACAATATATGGTGAAATGGTACAAAGTCTATTAAGATTTAGAACAATGATGTATTGAAGAAGATATTCCCTAAATCCATATTTGTATGTGATACAAGTGGCTATTCCCTATGGGTTTACAACATGCAATAGATGCATCAAATACCTGTGATTTTTTTGGAATCTGAATAATAAAAATTATCATTTTGGTTCATCTTTGACAAAGCTATCATATAATGTATTATTTCATCTAATAAAATGCTTGTAAGGAATCTCATTCATGTATATGATACATTAACCAGCCATGACATTTAATCATTTCTTATAAATGAATGAGTAATTAAAACTACCCAAGGAGAATTCTTGTGTCTTATATATAAATTGTTATATGATGGAGGATGTGTGTGGATTCAGAACCTCATTCTTGGAAAAAAATATATAAGACCCATACCTATATTTATCTTCCTTATTTGTATATGATATGCTAGCACAAGATGAATGGAATTATTGATCCCTCTTGTTCCGCGGGAGATTCAGATCAGACCGTGGATACACTACGAAGGTGGGATGCTTTAATTTACAACCTTTTTTTCTCTCTCAAACTCATATGAAGAGGATTAAGATTTTTTTAGTGGCTCTTGGGTGTACAATATACACATTCATCATTTAGTTATTTTATACATAGTTTTATATTATCTTGTGTAGGATATCATTATATTTGGCTTCTAATTTATTTCTCTATTTCCAATAAGTGTTATTATATTCATATGATACCAAAAAACCATGAAAAAATGGTTATCACTTTATATTGAAAGAGTATAGTAAATTGAGGTAAAACAAAATCTAAGAGTTACATTTATTTATCCTATTAAATTAGTTTTCACTTTATCCTAAAATAATTTGGGAGGTTTGATAAATAATAATGTAAGTAGTTAAATTATTTCAAGGAAACTTTTTTATGGAATAGGTCTCCAAAGATGATGATGAACTTAGAAAGAGTTCTAAGTATGAAATAGAATTTGAAATCACAACATTTGATGTTTTGAATTTAAGAAGATTGAATATGTTCAAAAATTTGAATAGTTAGGAATATGATTCCTAAATATCACCATTATTTAATCCTAATTAATTTATAGATGTGTATCACAAAATAAATAGTGGTATTTTTTTATCATATTGTCACATGGAAAAGAGACATGAATTACATATGATGTAATTAGTTAAAAAAACAAATAAAGTATAATGAACATAAGGTTGATCTCGTAGTTTATCATATATGATATGGTAAACTGATACTTCTATTGGTTTTTTTAAATATTCTTCTAGAGTTTATGAATATTAAAACATATCATATTAAAGGAAACCTCTATTTTATCATTTTATCATGTTGGCTACATAAATTTATATATAGATATACATTTCATAAATGTAATGACAAGTGACCTCTAAAAGTATGATGTTAAGTTATCCCTAACTGATGTTCTTCATAGATAATTATATGTTATGAAGAAATATTAAGGTTAGATTGAGTAGGAATCTTGTATAGATATACAAAATATGATTATGAGGCACAAAACAAGGAATATTATTCTTTTTGTGCACTAGATGACCTACTATGTATACCACAAGAAGTGTCATACATATGTTTTTAGCATACTAGGGGTACTTGAATCATATTTGAGTCTCCATTACGTGGGTTTAGAGAGATACATAACATGATAAAACTCATAATATGATACACTACTTATGCAATACTTCATATTTACTAGCTAATACGGGGGTGGTTGGGTATGTTTCTGATCATTTCATCGATTGAAGCTTAATCAAGAAGGTATTTCTCCTCTCATATGATGAGTATGACATATAGGACCTTGATTTAGATAGACTGTGGGATTGAGTAGCCACACCTAGATATTATATATCTACATAGATAAGGTATGCATGATGTGTTTATCCCTAAGGATGAATAAAATGTGATGTA
Source organism: Viscum album (assembly GCA_963277665.1). NCBI lineage: Eukaryota > Viridiplantae > Streptophyta > Magnoliopsida > Santalales > Viscaceae > Viscum > Viscum album. The sequence continues at coordinate 836,836,803 of OY728153.1, forward strand.
ATCATCAATCAAATCAGTATATACTCTGAGAATCCAAAAATGATTAGTTGTTTATATGCTATTGACATGTTCTATGTCTCATAGTGACTCGATGTCTTGGAAAAATGGAAAATATGAAAATTCATGTTTTCATATGATACAGACTAGTGGGTACAAGTATAGAGATACATGTATTTGATGGAGATCAATCCAAATCCCTTTATTGATTGAGCATCATTGATGATTTGTTAGAGTTTTTTCATTTCCTATATATATATATGGATGTAGATATTTGTATTTTTTGTTAATGTTATAAAGGCTCATGGGGTCACACTTTGTGGTTGATTGAATGGGGATTGATTTTGACTTAGATATTTACTGTAAATATGGGTTAGAGTTAATAAAAAAGTGTTTTGGATGGATATTCACAAATTATTACATAGGAATCAATAACATGTGATGTCAATGATAATTTTATAAAAGTGTTTTGGAAGATACCCATAAGTTTTTTGGAAATTATTTCACAAGTTATTGTATATGATACAATGTAAATTGAAGTGGCACAAAGTATATTTGTGTTAATAGTATTAGAAATTTTCAATTTTTGTGTCCCACATTGGTATAGGTTATCTATTATACTCCTTTTATCATCTATAAATAAAGAACCTGACCTCTTTGTGGGGTATGGGATTCCATTCAACATGGTATCTGAGAAAGTGTAACTTGTTTTCATTCTCTATGTAAAGGCCCCATTGCACGCCACTACTCCATGCACATCATCCCTCCCTACATGTCACCCATCCTTATGCAATGGATCACCTGTGTGTCTGAACCTCTAGCCTATAGCACAACTGACCAAATACCTATGTGTCGACATCCCAACATGTCTCCACCCCCCATGGGATGCCATCATACTATCGGTCGCCCCTCAATGTGTGATTCCCCCAGCCAATCGTATCTCCATATGCGATGCCCCATCCTATCGGTTTCCCCTCCCCGTGTAACCCTCACCTGATCACCTCTCCTTGTGTGATGCCCCTATCCTGTCGCTCCTCCCTGTGTGACACCCCTACCGTCTTGTTTCCTTTTACAACTCATCACCCATATCAATGTGATTCCCCCCTGTTTTTTGGATTCAATGCAGTATCAATAAAATCCTATATCCCCATACCTACCTATATCAATAAAATACCCCTGAACTGTATATCTACACCCCACCCCCACATTATTACTTATACTATTTCTTTAATGAACTAATTTCAAACTAAATGTTCTACCTATTTACTTTAAACACCTACTTCCTACCCATTGTTAACTTTTAATGACTTTTTTTTTGTGAAACGTGCATCTTCATCACTCTACTTCCATCCTATGATATTTAGGACCATCTATAGAAACAATGTCACCCTTTCCATATACTACCATATCATCCACAAATCTTTTTGATGAATGTCTCGATTATTATAATTTTATCATGTGGAAGAAGAATGTTATCATTACTTTAAATGTCATGGGATACTATCCTCATCTTGTAGAATCTCCTCTCAATCCAAAAGATGTCACGTTCATACAATGGGGAAAGTAGGACAAGAAGATATTTTCTATGCTATTTAACTCCACGGATCACTCATTTAAGAATGTTTCTATGAATGTTAGTACTTTAAGGACTTATAGGATTTATTATTTCTTATGTTTTATAATATGAACAATATAGATCATATATATGATCTTTTTTTAGTAGATCTTCACACTTAAATAAGGAACTCACTTGATTCCAACTTATTATAATGACCAGAAGTCTATAATTGATGAGATTAATGATTTGTGTCCCATTTGACAGACTCCTGATGATGATCATTCTCAACACAATAAATTTTTCTTATTCTCCCACATTCATGGAATCAATGTCGAGTTCTATAGAAATGTTACCAACATGTTTTCCATTCCCACCACATTACATCCATTTTTTGTTTATAATCTCCTCGTTCTTATGAGCCATCATCCACCAACACTTAACAATGACCACTCTAATCATGATGTTATGGTATCTCATGATCCCAATAGAGGTGGTACCTCTTCCAGGGGACATGGATGACTTAATACCAAAAGCATTACATGCTATGATGTCCCGAAATAAGATGCCACTCAATGGGTGCTCCAATCCTGGTAGGCTACATGGCCTCAAGCACATATCCCCAAATGACAGAGGCTACCGACTAGCAGGAAGGGCCTAGGGTATGTCCATGGGGAGACTATTCCCTTCTTACCAAAGTGTAGTGCATCAGGTGAGAGTTAGAATATGTAAATAGCGGAAGCAATATAAGTAAACAGAAGGCACAACGAAAAATAGATACAACATTAACAGTAACTGGAACAACTAGAATAACATTCAACAATGTATAATATGTCATGTCACTAGAAAAATGGAAAACATGGATACAATATAGAAGGAATAAAATGTTCCACAAGAGTATAAAAGAAATAAAAGACTATCCCAAGCATCCCAAGATCCATCTCAGTCATTTTCTCTGAATATACACACTAAACATCAAATAGTCAAGTATTTGAAGAAATATGATTCCCTCTATCAACACCTGCGACCATGCAATCTACCCCTGGTACCAAACAATGCCCATAGAGGGTGTAAGATAAATATCATTTGGCCACCACCAATAGTGACTGTAACATCCAGCCCATGTAATGGAAATGTAACAGTATGGAAGCATAAAAATAGAAGGTAAATTAGTAAAATGTAATTAAATACCCAATTACCTACTTCATCCCTCGGTTGGTGTTTGAATATGTAACCAGTTAATTAATTAATTAATTACTAATTTTATATTGATAGGTATCATGAGGTATATACAACAACGACATCACCTTTTGATAATATAAATAGTGAAGGTTCGAAGATGTAACAAGCCAACCATGATCAATGATGTTAAATAGTGAAGTCCTAAGGTAATATAGAAGGTGACATAGACCTCAAGGGTCACAAAATAAGTAATAACTATAGCCTAAAATGGGGTAATAGTGTAATCCATGGAGTATAGTCCAATTCATTCCATAATGAGGCACCTACTAAGTCCAAGGTGATCGACCAAGGTAAAATAGGGCTAACCAATGACTGGGCTCGAGGGGCTTTAGCCATGGCACCCAATTGTCAATACTGAATCCAAGGAGTGTATCCAAGGCATCCTGTAATGATATTAAATTCATACAAGGAGTTTATCCATGTAATCCTATAGCACTACATAAGGGATCCAACAGTATCAAACCAAGAATCCAAGAACAGATAATGACTGAGATCTAGGTGTGTCTCAACCTACGCAAGCTGTATCCTTGATAAGAACGGGGTTTCTGAGTGGTCATGGAATTCTTCAATCAAAATCCTAGGAGATAATGAGTCAGAAAATTCATATTATATTGCGAATTCATGTAATATTTCATTCGGTTAAATCCTTTCTTTTCATTAGAGTGATAAGGTCAAGTAGTATGAAACCTTTTTATCATGTCATTTTGTTCAAGACCTACCCTTCATTACTGTGATAAGGACAAGTAGCATGAAACCATTCATTCAATACATTTATGGAACATTCCATAATTTAAGGTTCATTATGCTACCTTCCATTAATGTGGTAAGGCATGCTACAGATATGCAACCAATTAATCATTCACATATAATTATCAATTTGAATCACTTACCTTAGGTGGGTCAAGTGGTAAACATACATGGTATTTTCAATTATTAAATTCACAATATAAATCTAAAAAATTAATATATAACGCTTACCCTTAGTTAGGTCAAGCCAAGGCACATATGAAGAGTGGATCAAACCTGTCAAAACACTAAAAACAATTATGACATAACCTTTGACATGGGAAGGATGGAGTTGTGGTCATAAATACCAACAATAATCATGTATTTGTAAGAGAATAACCATATAGTTCTAAAAAGTATAATCATGGAATATTAATTCCATAAATGGAACCCAATGGAATTGGTGGGTCCCACATGACAAATCCAAAATCAACAAACATTAGGGATAAGTTATAGAAAACCCACCTTAGGGTTTTACGATCCTTATCCTCTAGTATTGGCCCTTGATTTGGCTCAGATCGGAGTAGATCTAAGAAAAAGAGATAAACAGTCATACCTCGATATATTGGTCGAGAGAAAAATAGAAGTAGAATGGATCAAGAGGTCATAAGTACTTACCGTTTCTCATCTAACATGACAAAAAAAGCTCGATCAGTTCTCAGATGAAGGATATCTCTTGATTCCTTGGTAAGATCTTAAAAAATCCCCAAATTGAGATAGAAATAGGTTAATCCCACATAATCTCAGATTAGAGAAGATATAGGTGGCTTAATTAGATCATTAATGAAAAAAGGAAATTTTACCCTTAAAATATCTTGTACACTATTTTTCCGCATGGTTTGAAAAACTATGTGCAAAACCAACACAGGTACATAGGAAAAAGGGGATCTCACACGGTTAGGCCGCATAGCTATGTGCCAACCATGTGAGGTGGCTCTGTCCGACAAAACACAATCCCCATGTTTTTCCAAACCTTGATTAATTCCTACACAGTTTACTCTAAACCATGTGCCAAGATTTACTCCCTAAAAAGATGGGTTCCAGGCTTCAAACATGCCTTGGAAATCCATGCAACCTTTAGTATCTTATTAGGAATCTATTTTAGGTATAAAGTAAAGATTTAGATTGAAAATTAATTGATCCGTACATGAGTGAAAAAACTGGGTTCTTACAATCTTCCCCATGTAAAAGAACTCAACCCTATGTTCACCTTCCAAGGTTGGAGAAATATTGTCTGAGAATAACTCCAACCATTGCACAGATATGTCAGCTTCCATATTCTAAGTCTCATCCTATACTCGGTCATTCTTCCATAACACCCGTACTAGAGGGATAGACCAGACTCGGAGAGCCTTCATGCTATGGTCGACAATGTGTACTAGATAATTCTCAAAGGTAGCATCAACATCTAAGTCAACTTCATCGAGATCAAAAGTATGATACGGGTCATCATGATATTGGAAAATATGTGAAGCATGAATGAAGTCGTTCATGGAACAATACCTCTAAGGTAGTAGAAACCGATAGGCTATCGGCCTGAATACCTCTAGAATTCCAAAAGGCCCTACAGAATGAATTGAAAACTTTCCCTGCTTTCATAAGCATCTATGCCCTAGCCTGGGCGATACCTAAAAAAAATATGATCCCCGACCACAAAGTAATGAGTTAGTCGAAGATGATCAATATCTGATTTTTTTCTAGACTTATTAGTAGTCATAAACTTTCTAATCAGCTGAACCTACTCTGAAGTTTTCTGAATGAGAAGAGGACCTAGTAGGGCTTCCTTACTTGCCTCTAGCCAGTATAGGGGTGAACGATATAGCCTACCATATAAGGTCTCAAAATCATCCATATGAATTGTCGCTCGAAAGATGTTATTATAGGTGAACTTGATGATAGGTTTATGATTCTACCAAGAACAACTGAAATCAAGGGAACATACTGGGAGCATATCCTCTATATCATGTATTGTCTGTTATGACTGTCCATCGATCTGAGGGTGGAAATCTATGCTTAGAAGCACCTGTGTTCCCATAGCCTTCTGTAATCCCTACCAAATGACACAAGAATACCTATATGAATTGATAGTACATGGAACCCTATGTAGTCTTATAATCTCACAGACATACAGTCTTCCCATCTCATCAACTAAGAAAGTATCCCTAATAGGAAGTAAGTGGGATGATTTCGTTATTCAGTCAATGACTACCCAGATAGCATCACTAACCCTTGGATAACTAGGTAAGCCAACTATAAAATCCATATCAACATCTTCCCATTTTCATTCTGAGACTATAAGTAGCTATAAAAATCTTTAAGGTCTCTGGTTCTCCACCTCCACCTGCTGACAGGTGGAGCACTTAGTGATAATGCCAGCTATCTGACATTTCATCCTAGACCACCGATATTGGCGTCACATATCTCGATACAACTGTGAGATTCTTGGATTAAATTCCAACTGAGAAGTGTGTGACTCCTTTATCAACCCCTCTCTCATATCTTTAGGAACTCAGATATGTCCACATAGATGTAGGATGTCATCTATGTGCATAGACCAATCTGGAGGTGGGTTATCTTTTGATATACTCTCATGGAGAACCAAGCCTTCAAGATATAAAAACTGTATTCTCTTCACCTTCTCAAGGAGGGAAGAGGTAACTGTCAAGGATGAGATATAAGGATATTTATTACTATCATGAAACTATAGATGTATCTAAGAAAATAGGGCCATTAACTTCTTCTCATCACTGGCTTCAAGTACGACCTATGCTTGAGTTTTATGACTCAGTGCATCTACAACCACATTTCCCTTCCTAGGCATATAGTCAAGATCAAAATTAATGAATTTTATATTTTCAAACAATTTCCTCTGTATGAGGTTCAATTCATTATAGGAAAAGATATATTTTAGTCTCTTGTGGTTGGTATAAACCACAAAGAACTCACACAATAGATAATGTATTAAGTAACGTAAGGCATGGACAACTACTACTAGATCAAGGTCGTGCATTGGGTAATTTCTATCATGAGGCCCCAATTGATGATATCCACCTACAAAAACTTTTTCTTCCTGCATCTTTACTACTCCTAGGATACTTTTTTATGTATCACAGAATATGGTATAACCTATACCCAGACCAAGAAGAATTAGAATAAGTGCCTATACAAGACTGCCTTTCAGCTCTTGAAAGGATTTCTCACATGCTTCTGAACATGTAAACTTGAAACACTTCTTTGTATGAACAGTAAGAGGTGAAGAAAGATATCATAAGTCTTGTATGAAATGCCTGTAATATCCATCCATCCCCAAGAAACTCAGTATATCAAACACATTTTTAGGATACTCCCAGAATTCTACAACACTAACCTTTTTTGGGTCAACAAATACTCTTGATTCTGAGATAATATGACATAGCAAGTGGACTTATTTGATCCAGAAGTGGATCTTTGCACAATTTTCAAAAAGATAATTCCATCCCAGTGTACTCATAATGATCAGAAGATGTTTTCCAAGGTTTCTACGAGTGAGAGAATACACCATGATGTCATACACAAAGACCAAGTCAAAAGATTACAAATAGGGTTAGAAAACATTATTCATAAAATCCATGAAAATTATAGGTGCATTCATACGATTAAACAACATAACATGGTACTCATATAGACCATACCTAATATGGAAAGCTGTACGTGGTATGTTTGATGGTCGGAATCGCATATGATGATAACCTGATCTCATGTTGATCTTAGAGGAGACCTTTTCTACTCAGATCTGGTCAAAGAGAGCATCTATTTGAGGAAGTGGATACAGGTTCTTGACTTTAAGATGGTTCAAACTTCTATATTCCACACATAGACATAAGGTTCCATCCTCATTTTTGGTGAAAAGAATGAGTGAACCCCAAGAGGATGTACTAGTCCATATAAAAACTTTCGCCAATAAATCCTCTAAACACTATTTGAGAACCAAAAGCTACGTAGGTTCCATACTATAAGAAGGAATGGAAATTGGGGATGCTCCTGGAATAAGAACAATTGTAAACTCCACCTCTCTCTCAGGAGGTAAGCTAGAAAAAATTGTTGGGAAAGACATCCCTGAAATGATCCACTACTAGAGGGTAATCAACTTGACGTAAACCCTGACCCTCTATGAAGAGATTTTAAATTTGGTTGGTCACTCCACCTAGCCCATGATTCTCTGGTATAGCTCTACCAAACTGGACATACCACTCTCCCTTAAGTAGATAAATTCTTCCCTCTTGTGATATAAATGATACCATGCAGTGATAGCAGTGTACAAAATAATGAAAGTGAAAAACCAATCTATCCAGAGTATGAAATCAAAGCCTGTCATCTCAAGAAAAAAGAGGTTTCATAAGAAAGGGTAACTGCCTAACTCAAGGGGATAGTCGTTACACGAGCTCATTCCCTATATTCGTACCCCTAATGGAATATCTAGGGTCATTAACCCATAGTAATACTGTATCTCAAGTTAGAGACATTCCATGATTGATATAGGGATAAAAGAGTTTGAAGCACCTATTTCAAATAAAGAAGATGCTACAGTAGAGGCTACTAGAATAGTACCTCATACTATAGATGGATTGGTATCCTGATCCTCAGGTATCAGCTGTAGTGCATGCAGCTAACTTGATCCACAACCCTATGAAACAGATGGACTACCATGATCATAAATTCCCTTTTGGTGCTACTGGTGATCAGGGGTCTGGATACCATGGCCACAACCTCCTCCTTGGTTAGACCTACTGGTGCTAGTCCAACTCCCCTCCTGAATCGGCATAAATGAACTCTCTCTTGAAGGTGGAGTTGGTGCAGATCCTTTTTAACTTGAAGCCAGTGGTAAGGTCCTATAGAAACACTAAAGATGACCCATACGACCACAAGACTAACACTCCATTGGGTCTCTATTACACTATGGATTTTAATGACCATGTCATCTACACTAATGCAACACTTTAGAGCTGTCAAAATAGACACTATAGTTGTCACTTTCCTAATGATAAACCTTGAGGGAATGCTTCCTACCACCAGAAGAACTACTGGCCTAATTCAGAACTAATCCTCTATGCCCGGTACTATTTTCGTCCCTCAGATTATGCTTAGTGATAAGATCCTGATTGACTATTACAAAAAAAATTGGTAGTAAAAAGACATTAACCTACGTATGGATGGAATACTGAAGCCCGTACTTGAAATTTCTAGCATGTGAAAGCTCATCACCAGCTAGAAGTTGGGAAAAGTTCTAAAACTCCATGAAACACATTGAATATTCCATAACTGTCATAGAACCCTACTCGAGATTCTCAAACTCGATGAATCTGTTAGCTCTTAGCATCTGAGGAAAGAACTGATCATAGAAGGCAGTATGGAAATCAACCCATTACATGCCCTGATGATGACTAGCCTATGTATTCAAATCCCACCAACACTTGGACGAATACTGAAGAATTTATGTTTAAAGATTTACCCTTCACTCTAGAGGAATCTCCAAATGCTCAAAGATAGAAAGGGTGGATTCAAGGCAAGACTCAGTAGAATATGGACCACCATCCCCTGAGAAAGAAAGAGGATGCTAATGTTGGAACTCAAGAGTCGGATCATCCATCGTGATTCCAAGCCATAGAGCACCATGCATGGAATGCATAATATGTAGGAAAATATCACAAACTTGGGAATTAGTGCCCAAATCTGGTACAACAGGTGTTTCCTCAAGTGGTACTCCTGGAGGTAAGACTGTAATCTCAAGGCCCACAACGTCTAGAGCATGGTTGTCTCCAACTTCCTAGCATATGACATGAGGACGTCTTGGTGGCATTGATCTATAATTTCCAGACACAGACCTCAGAACAAGCATAGAAGTAAGGAGATAACATCACTTGCGGAAGATAAACAAAAGAAAAATCACTACCCAATGCATACTACCCTAACTACCCACTTAGATGTCCAGGTATTGGTAAGTGATCAAGTATAAGTTTCATTTCATTTTTTATTTAATTTCCTGGTTCACTAATTTTCCATTGATAAATATGAAAAGGTGGGATAAGGATGTGCAACCATTTCATTTTAAAATTCTTTATTCACTTTATAATGCATATCCATTTCTGATGAATTTGTTCCCATACACCTATCACCAGGAACAACACCCATTTATTTGTATCATAATGGTTCAACTCGGTAAATAACTCATCCCTACCCATGAGGGCTCGTAAAACTCATGAATTGAGAGAAGAAATCACTAAATCATAATGATGAGTAATACATTTACAAGCAACTATCACAAAATCACTCAACATTCATAGGAATATCAAGCAATACAAATCTGTGAAATGCACCTATATGGCATGACAATATGCATGACATGTGCATTCTAGGTGCCTATAATGACGCATGTAACAATGCTCCTTACCCTCATATCATCCAGACAAGGATGAAAGAATATCCTCTAATAGATTAATAATCAACAAAACCACAAAGCATGTACGTCACCCAATGGTGAAATAATATCAGTTGTAATAGGAAAATGTAGAATAAAAATTATGATTTTAAGAAACATGGTTTTTGACCCCAAACATGGGTCTACGATGCCCAAGAACACCTTATTACCAAGTACCAAGCATTCCTAATCTCCAATCTATTGTCTCCAAATAGTGAAGCAAGAAAGGAAACCACCTCAAATACCAATTTGTGACATCCTAGACTCGGTTTCCATTCAACAGGTGCCCCCGAGCCCGGTGGGACACATGGCGTCAACCACATCTCCCCGAATGCCAGAGGCTATCGACTAGTAGCAAAGGCCTAGGGTGAATCTATAGGGATACTACACCCTCATTACCAAAATGCAGTGAAATGGGTGAGGGTAGACATAGGTAAATAATGAAAACAATTTAAGTAAACATAAGGCACAAATGAAAATAGAGAAAACAGTAACAATAACTAAAACAACTAGAATATAATTCAGCAATTGATTATATGTCATGTCACTAGAAAACTAGAAAACAAGGATACAAGACAGTAGGAAAAACATGTTCTAAAATAGTATAAAAGAAATAAAAGACTATCCCAAGCATCCTGATCTCCATCTCGATCATCGTCTATCAAGATCCACACTAATTAGTAAGTAATCAAGTGTTTAAGGCCATATGATTCCCTTTATCAACACTTGTAACCATGTAATCTTCCTCATGTATCAAACGGAACCCGAAGAGGGTGTGAGATAAATCTCAGTGGTTCCCCACCAATGGTGGCTATAACATTTGGTCCATGTAATGGATATTTAATAGTGTGCAAGCATGAAAATATAAAGTAAAGTAGTATAATGTAACTAAATACCCAAGTGCCTACTTCATCCCTCGACTGGCATCTGAACATGCAATTAGTTCATTAATTAAGTAATTAAAAATTTTATATTTATAGGTCTCATGAGTCATATCCAACATTGACATCACCTTGTGATAGTATAAATAGTGAAGGTTCCAAGATGTAACAAGGTAACCATGACCAATGATATTTAATAGTGAAGTCCCAAGGTAATAACCAATGCAATGTAGACCTCAAGGGTATCCAAATTAGTAATAACTATATCCTGGCATGGGGTAAGAGTGCAATACCAGGAGCGTAGTTCAAAGCATTTCACAATGAGGAACCTACCGAGTCTAAGTTGATCAACCAATGTAAAACATTTCTAAACAATGAGTGGTCCAGATGGGCTTTAACCATGGAACCGACTTGTCAATGCTGGATCCAAAGAGTGTATCCAAGGAATCTTGTAATGATATTTAAGGGATACAAAGAGTGTATCCATTGCATCCTATTGTACTACATAATGTATCCTATAGTATCATACTAGGCATCTAAGAACAGAAAATTATTGGAATCTAGGTGGTTCTCAACATAAGTAAGTTATATCCTTGAATCAGAATGGGGTTCCTGAGTGCTCTTGGAATTATCTGATCAGAATCCAATGCAAGATTGAGTCAGGAAATTCCTAATTGATTATGAAGTCATGTAGTATTCATTCAGTTCAAGTCTTGCGTTTCATTAGTGTGATAAGGTTAAATATCATGCAACCTTTTTATCATGTAATTTGGTTCATTCCTTGACTTTAATTAGTGTGAGAAGGCCAAGTAGCATACAACCATTCATTTAAGGAACATTCCATAATTTGAGGTTCATTCCACTACCTTCCATAAATGGGCTAATGGGTTCTATAGATATGTGACCAATTAATCATTCATATTTAATTATTAATTCAAAGCACTTACCTTAGGCGTGTCAAGTAGTACGCATACATGGTACTTTCAATTATGCAAATACAAATATAAATCAATCTAATTAATATAGAATGCTTACCCTTAGAGTGGTCAAGCCAAGGCACACCCAAATGGTGGCTCAAACGTGTGAAAACACTAAACAACAATTATGGCATAACCTTCGACACGTGCAGGATAGAGTTTTTGTCATAACCACTAACAATAATCATGTATTTGGAAGAGCATAACCATATGTTTATAAAAATTATAATCATGGAATATTAATTCCATAAATGGAACCTGATGAAATCGGTGAGCCCCACATGGGAAATACAAAATCAACAGACTTTAGGGTTGAGTTATAGACCACCCACCTTATGGTTGTACAATCCTTCTCCTCCTGTATAGGACCTTGATTTGGATCGAATCAAAGTAGATATAATAAAAAGATAAAAATTTTCATACCTTGATATATCTATTGAGAGAAAAAGAGATGGAGAATGCCTTATGAGGGCTTGAGTACTTACCGTTTCACATCCAATGTGACAAACAGAAGATCGATTAGTTTCTGGATGAATGATATCTCTTGATTCCAATGTTAGATCTTCAAAAATATCCAAATTAAAAGATAAATAAGTTAATCCCACATAATCTCAAATTAGGGAAGACAGAGGTGTCTTAATTAGATCATCAAGGGGAAAAAGGAAATTTAACCTTAAAATAGCATGTGCACAGTTTGTCCGCATGGTTTGGAAAACTATAAAAAAATCATGCACGAGTACCTGGGAAAAAAGGGATCTCGCATGGTTAGTCTACAAAACCATGAACCAACCGTGTGAGGTGGCTTTTTCTAGAAAAAACAATACGCATGGTTTTCCAAACTGTGCAGAATTCTGACACGATTTACTCTAAACCGTGCACGATGAAAATGTTTTCCAAAAATATGGGTTCTAGGATTTGAAATTTCCCCATAAAACCCTAAGACATTTACTAAACCATTAGGCATCTATTTTAGGTCCCAAGTAAATATTTAGACTGAACATTTAAGGATCCATACCTGAGTGAAAAAAAAGGTTCTTACACAGGCATTGTAGAAAATACTACCACAAAACGGATAAGTGTTTGTATTTTCATTTGTGTATTGATGGTTCTACAGTTCTAGGTCTCTCTCAATCAATATAGGTTGTAATACCTACCATCACTCATCCATATTAAATTATCAATACTATTTATCTCTCTGATGATGAGTATCAATATTTCCAGTCTCAACGTGCTGGTACTTTATTGAGTGCTACTATTTCTCATGGAGATACACCTGCTTTTTGTCTATCCTAGTGAACCTCCAAACAAGTTCTTGAATCTAGTGCCTCAATGTATATCAGAGGGAATGTAGGTATTCTTTGATCCTATAGATCAACTTCAAATGAATCTAATATTACTATGGTTGATGAATAGATAATATATGTTGATGGTTATGGGATTTTCTAGATTACACCTAGCTTGACAATTTCCATGGTTTCTCTGTTTCATTATTTTCCTTTTAATTTTATATCTATTTGCAAAACTAGTAATTTTCCTATAAATTTTCACAATTCTATAATTCAATTTTTATTTTCAGGAATGAAATACTGTGAAATTTCAATTTGTATTAAGATTTTAGAGAAGAAATAAATTAACACATAAATGATAAATTCTATCTCTTTAAGGAAATAAACCATTAGATACTATTAGAAAATTACATTTATAAACTGATAAAACACATGAAAATTGAGTTATGAAAAACGGATAGAAAGCACTTGTTTTTTGAAAATTCAGTTTGAAGGAAACTAAAAAATGAATAAAAATTCATTAACAAAATTGTCTGTAAACATCATTTTTTGAAGTAGGAGTATCCAAATAAAAAAAATGAGGTGAATATTTATCCTGATTGGGTTGGAATATATTTTCCTACTAAAAAGATATATAATGTCATCAGTGTAAATTACTCAAATATAGGCATGTTGGAAATTGGAAATCATATAATGATGCATGGTTAAAATTTCTAGATACATGTGAAAGGATACTTAAAAAAGGCCACTTATTTCATACTATAACAAATCATGAATATTGAAACTACATATTAATTTTATGGAACCCATACATAATAATATATAATAAAATTAATTTTGTACATTAATTAGTTAAAATGAAATTAATATGCTGGAAGAAAATACATGAAAAATGTTATTAATTACAAAATAAATAGATTTCATACCAAATTATTAGTAGAAAAATGACATTAATGTAAGTGTGTGCCATGTTAAGGTGGAAACCATGGTACTCGTATAGATGGCTTGTGCCAAAGGAAATTTTACTCATATTCATGGATTGAATTGTTTTTTTTGGAGTTATTTTATGAAATCAGGAGAGTGGATAAACACATAATTATTGAAGATATTTTGATGTAATTTTTTTCATTAGGATGCAATTTAAAACCATTAAATGATTATATAATCAAATTTTTAATTTATTATCAGGTTTGAAAAACACACATATATCAAACTCGATATAAATGATTCAATGGATAACATGAAAGTAAGAATATGCATATTCAATAATATGTGGTAACCATAATAAAACAAATACACATGAAACACATTTAAAAAGAGCTATGGAATATATATTAGAATAATGTACTGAAGTTATTACATTGGAAGGAGATATGTCAAAAGTTTTAGTTTGTTGATTGAATTTTCTTGAAAATCTAACAACCACCCTATATAATATTATTGAACAAATATACCCAGTGAATAGATTGAAAAATAATAATATGCATTGGTAATTATTGTGGTGTTTTTGATAAATTCATAATATTAAAGTGGTGGTGTTGGGAAATGCATAATATCCCTTAATGATAGACTACTTATAGAAGACCTTGTGGTTGAACTTTTCTTCCATGTCTAATTGATCCAGATACCTATTCACCAAAATTTCCATCCAAAAAAGAAAAAAAATTCATATAGAATATTAGTTATATAAAAGTAAAAAAATCAAAAACCACACACAATAAAGGGAGGAAATATGGAATGAGATTATTTTTCAAGAGAAATTAACATAAAATTATACTGAAAACTAATGCATAAGAATTTGGTTTTTTCCCAAAAAAGCCTATTGGAAATGGTATTTGATAGGTTTATGTCAACACTACTAGACACATAGATGACTCACTAACTCACATTTCTGACTATATACTAAAGGATTCAATGGGGGTGAGATATTTCTATATGTTTCATCCATCTGGTAAAAAATATTAGGATATTGAAACCTTTTAATCATCCATGGATCATACCATATGACCATTGACTGAATCAGTTCAAAGAAAAACACAAAAACCCTCAAAACCAAATAATTAAAAAACATAGGAAGAGGGTTAATCGATTCACACTTTCACTGAGATTGTATATATGACATGTTACTTCAACAACATTCGTCCCCATGACATTAAGGAAGGAACTAAATCACTCCACGCCGTAAATCCTAGTAAGAACCAGCACCTTCTTCCATGAGTTAACACCCAGGTACAATTCTTTAATGATATATTTATGATTCATGATGTCTTTCCCATATTTTCCATCTTCTTTCCTTGTAGATACCCTATTTGAACACAATTCATTCATGGTTTACTATA
Source organism: Viscum album (assembly GCA_963277665.1). Classification (NCBI taxonomy): domain Eukaryota; kingdom Viridiplantae; phylum Streptophyta; class Magnoliopsida; order Santalales; family Viscaceae; genus Viscum; species Viscum album. The sequence goes on from OY728153.1 coordinate 836,852,320, forward strand.
AATGAGTTTCAAGAAGTTTTTTTATATAACATAGACCATTTTTATTAATTTAAATAAACATCAATTATGAGGCCTTAAATTTAAATCATATATTGAAAAATAATTTGATAGTAAAGTAATTGATAACAATACTGAAATATGTACATAATTATGTTTATGACAAAGAATATCATCGAAAAGAAGGAAGATAGAAAATTGATAGATGTACTGATAATTATTTATTCCAAAGGTTATTGAATCCCACTTAAAATTTAAAATTTTCAATTTATATGATCCAAAATCATGTACTACTTCATGGTAAAGATTCACAATTACTTAAATAAAGATACTATTTTAATACTATAAGGTGTATGGAATCTGTAAATTCGAATCACAAGTTAGCATTATTAAACCTATTCATAATAATATGTAAGACAAATAATTTTGTACATTAATTAGAAATTAAAAATACCATTAATATAATGTAAATCATTATTGGAAAATTCTACTAAAAGTGTATATAAATTCAGTTACATAAAACTATATTTATGTTGAAACTACATCATTAGAATTTTTATTTCAGGTACTCAATCAGACCATCGAGCCCTGAATACATTAAAAGAAACAATATTTATTAATAATTTAATGTTTATCCTATTTAATAGATATAAGTAATGAAACAATAATATTCAAAACATTTAATATTATATAAATATATATAAAGATATATCATAGTATGAAATTAAGCATTAAATAAAGAGTTCAAAAATCATTATTATAATACATATTCCTAGTTCATTACCTATTAAATTTTTTCAGGAACCTTCTTCTAAATGATAACATAAAAATAAATGAAATAAAATACAAATACTGTAAAATGCACATAAAATTATTTTTTTTAAAATGAAAAAATCATCAAGGTCTTCATTATAAACCCCACTGTAGACCCCTTATTCATGTTGTGTTTCATAGGCATTTCAAACTATCTTTACTAAAGTAAGCATAAAACAATTTTCCTTCATATTTTTAATAAATTAATTCATCAATATATCAAAAGAATTATGTCACTTTAAATATTTTGTTCAATAATTTTAGGGATATGAATTTGACCACATATTTTTAGTAGGCTCATGTAGAAAAAAATTTAAAAAACATAGATAAAATTAATAAAAAATTTCAAGAATATAATAATTTATTTTGAAATATTTTTTTATTGAATGAAGACATTTTATAGTTATATCATTTTTAATTATTGATTTTCCTTGTCACTATAATTGATAAATTTTGTTCAATTAGTAAAATGAATATGAAACATAAATTAAAATTATATAACCTTACCTTTATGATCATCTTAAAAATGAAAAAATGGTTAGTGAAATAGGTTGATGATGAGGTAAGATATAAGAGGAGATGTGATCAATCTATGAGATTTTATGGATGACGGTGGTCCATAGATGTTAACAATGAAAACCTATGATATAGGTGAATAAAAAAAATACAATGAACACAATGATAATATTAATAAAATAAATAATGACTTAATGGTAATGATAATCTAATTTTATAAAAAATCCTGAATCTAACTTGAATTTTTTTAATCAAATACATTTCCAGTTCATGTATATATATTCATATTCACCGAGAAAATAGAAAAGAAAGACATACCAACTCTTAATTTCCATATAAAGCCAGTATCAACATTCCTTGATTCAATCATGAACTGCAAGAAAACAGAAAAACCACATCAAAAATCCATAAAAAATATATTTATATAATATAATAAAGCATATAAAACATTAAATAAATTCATCCAAAGAAACCTAAAATAATAAGTTACTTGTAATATTTTTTATTGAATAAAGACACTTTGTAGTTTTTTCAATTTTAATTTTCAATTTTCCTTGTTGATATAGTTGATTTATTGTTTCCAAATAGTAAAATGACTCTGAAACATAAATTATAAGTATATAACCTTACCATTATGATCATCATAAAAATGAGAAAATGGTGATTACAATAGGTTGATGATAAGGTGTGATATAAGAGGAGATGTGATCAGTCTATGAGAGTTTATGGATGATGAAAATACATATAAGTCAATGATGAAAACCTATGATATATATGGAAAGAAAACAATACCACATTTAAATTATTAATAATAGAAATAATGACTTAATGGTAAGGATAATCTAATTTTATAAACAATCATGCATCTAACTTGAATGTTGGTAATCAAATAAATTTCTAGTTTATGTATATATATTTTTATGCACTAAGAAAATATATAGGAAGGATATTCCAACTCTCAATTCCCAAATAAGGCCAATGTCAACATTCCAAGATTTAGTCATGAATTGCAGCAAAAACAACACTGCCACATCAACAATCTGTAAAAAATAGATTTATATAATAGAGAAAATCCTAGAAAACATTAAATAAATTCATCAAAATATATAAAACAATATAAAATAAGAATGATGAAAGAAAACTATAAATAAAAACATTAAAACATACCAACAGATAGAGTATTCTTATCACCTAAAATAAAACTCACTGAATATGCATGTTTATTTTTTGAAATTTGGTAGAAAACTAAAAACAATATCTTGATAAGTGAGAGGTGATTTGAAGGAGGTAAACACGTGAACATAAATGGTGAACATGAGAGACTGCTTGGATAAGAAGGAATGCACATGAGGTGACCACCTAAAAGTAATAGAAATAACTTGTTTATAACCATAAATATGTATAGAAAACTAATAATATCATTGATAAGTTCGGTTTTGATATCTCATCTTCAAAAAAATGTTTCAAAATCATACAACCATACATAAAATAAATTGATATTTTAATAATAAGTATAAAGGAATATATTTACAATAAATGTCAAAATTACCTCACATAAATAGAAGTAGCAAAAAATTTCAATCTTTTTGATAATATGAATAATCCTATGGAATTGAAGATGGGATATTAGAAATATGGTTATAGAAATTGAAATATATTAGACACACATCATATAATATAACACTAATAATATATATAAGATGAATGAATGATTATAATAAAATAACTATAGTATGAAAAAATTAAATAATAAAATCAAATAAAAAAATCGAAACAAAATTGCTTATGGAATTAGGAAGAACAACCGATTTTGAATGAAAGTGAAGCAAAGCTAGTGAGATGGGTTAACGAAAGGGGTTAATGAAAAATAACAAAAAATGAAAATTTGAGAAACAATGAAAAAATAAATTGATACAAAACAACCAATATATGATGGATATCAAAAGTTTACTTTAAGGATATTAACTCAAGAAAGCATACCAGATGAATGAAATTGGAGGGAGAATAATGATATTGTCAAAACCCTAAGGTATAAGGTCGGGATCTATAGAATAGGTTGGTATGATCGGGGTGTTGAGAATGGAGGAGTTGGAGGTAGAGGAGATGGAGGTAGAGCGAAAGGAGGTAGAGAAACTGGAGGTGGAGATGAAGAGGGGAGTATGGGATGGAGAGGGAGCCAAAGGCAGAGGAATAAACCTAGGTGGAGAGGATGGAACCTACTAGGGGGTTCTGAGGAACCATATTGTATATTTTTGGGATCTGAAGAATAGTTCATCACGAGAGGGGTTTTAGGTATGGAGGAACCGTAGGTGGAGGATCCAGAGGTGGAGCAGTCAAAGGATAGGAAATACATTCGAAACCCTAGGAGTGGGTGAGTGAAATAATGAGTGGGAGGGGTGGGGGATGGAGGGAATGAGAGCGGTGGGAGGTAGAGGATGAGAAAGAATGAATCATAGTGTGAAATATGTATTGGAGTACACCCAAATTTAGTATAGATATATATTACAACTAAATTACAGTTTCGTTTCATCCTCTCACCTACTTCAATTGTCTCAAGGATCCTTCAACGGCTTGGGCGATTGGTAGTGGATGACTCTAGGGTGGTGTGTACATGTTTGACTTGAATATAGCTTCCATTTTTCTTGTCACTTATGAACATGTCCTATAGCTTCATTATCACATTGGTTATCCACATTCACCTATTATTTAGTCACTTTATCTAGAGTTGGGTCATGTTTATTCTTTTGATTGTGAATGATGTCATTATGTCAAGCATCACTGGGTCACCTAAGTCCCACAGGCGATTAATCATGCATCTTATCATTTTCCTTTAGTTCATTTAGACGTATGGGGGCCCAATCCTAGTCCTTATAAACTATATTATCATTATTTTGTCACATTTATCGATGATTTTTCAAGAATGACATGGGACTATTTGTTAAAAACGCATTTTGAATTTTTTACAGTGTTTCTTTCTTATTATAATGATGTCAAAACCTATTTTTCAACTAAAATTCATTGTTTTCACTCTGAAAAAGGTTATAAGTATTTTTATAGACTGTTTCAGTCCTTTCTGGATGCCCTCATCATTATCTATCATACTTCTTATCTAGATACACCTCAATAAAATGATATTTTAGAATATAATAACCTCAATCTATTGGAATTTGTTCACGAAATTTTATTTCAAATGAATGCTTTGGCCATTTTTTGGGGTTATGTCATTCTCACCACTCCACATATCATTAAAATTTATCCCTCATCAGTTCTTAAGGGGGAAAATCCATTGAATTATTTTTTTTCCAACCTCATCGCTACATTCACTACCTCTTCTCATTTTCGGTTGTGTCTATTATGTTGGTGATACTCACACATCCATTTAGAATCTTGATTCATATGTACTAAAATGAATATTTTCTTGGTTATTCATGATGTCAATGTGACAATAATTCCTTTTCATCATAATTTCATTGTTATGTCACATCAAATGATGTTTTTCTTGTTTAATCCTCTATATTTTCAGTTCCCAATTCCCCACATCACCTGCTATTCCAAAATTAAACATTAAACATTACATTAAATTATTCTCTTCATCCTCCACTATTATTATCTCTTCCTCACATTGTCATTGGATCTTGTTTTGGCCAAGTTTATACATGTCATTCTTACATACCTATCACCCCAAATCCAAATTCTGTTATTGTGCCCGATGACTCATCGACTCCTTGTCTACCATAGTCCGAGTTAATCATTTACTTTTGCAAAGTTACACGCTCAGATCAGAAATATTATAGTTCATCATATTATTATTAGGGATAATCTATGCCTACCACTCATGCTATTATGAAAATAGATTCTCACTCAAAATTTTGCACTATTTTTGAAAAAACAATCCAATATCGGATAGTTAAAGTCAATGTAGAATGAACATAAGGCCTTAAAAATCAACCATACATTAGTTTTTATCACTCTCCCTTCGGATAAAAAATATTTCAATTTCAAGGGGATCTATAACATATGCTTCAACACCAATGGATGTCTTAGTTATCTTAAATCCTGACTTGTTTCCAAGGGTTATGCACATACATATGACATTGATTGCTCTGAACCCTTTTCTCCAAAGGCCAAGATAGCATCAGTCTTTTTATCTCTCTTATCTCCACCTATCATTGGACTCACCATCAACTATATGTTAAGAATGATAGTATTTATCTATTTTATTAACAAAGAAGTTTATGTAGGGAAACCAATGGGTTTTTTTCTTAGGGGGTCTTATAAGGGTTTTCACATTCTTCAATTATTGTATGGACTCAAGCACATAACTTGTTCTTGGTTTCAGTGCTTTTGCACTATTGTGCTTAGATTTTTCATGTGTCAAAGCATAAAAGATTATTCTATCTTCTATGTTCTATCTAAAACAGAAAAAATTCTCTTAATTTTCTCTATGGATAATAGTGTAATTACTGGCAGTGATGATGTGAGCATTGATCGACTCAAATCCTTCATCAAAATTTTCACACAAAGGATTTGGGTCCATTATGATATTTCTAGTAGATTGATGTATCCAGATATACCAAGGGAATTTTTCTATATCAGATAAAGTGTAGTATCTTGGTTAAAGGTATGCTGTTTTTTACCTATTATCATCCAGGAAAAAAGGTTTTTTCAAGGATAGAGATCATTTTTTAGGGAAAATGATATAATTTTCAGGGACGTATGTTTTTTCAAATTAATTGAGTTCAGGAATAAATTTTTCAATGGTTTTAGAGGGTGGTTTTCGTATGAGTTGAGTTAGATGATTTATGGGTGGTTCTATAGTGGGATGCTTCTAAGCACTAACATTAGAAATAATATACACACCAAATCCTTAGTTTAAAACATAATTTTTTTACTGAACACAAGCTGCGAAAATGGATTTTGTTATAAAATGATTTATGATGTAAATAATGAACTTAAAACCTAAATTCATTGATCATAATTTTTAACCCGAGGTGACACCTTTTTTGGTGTATGATCTAGGTGGGGTGTTTAAAATTTAAAACAACATATTACAACATATAGCTTCTTTCACCTAGAATGTTTATTTGTGGTACATTTTAGATTTATTTTGGAATTATGAAGTTTACTCTGTCTCAAACCTTAGGCACTCTCACTCAGATAATGAGTTAACCCAACCCTCCTAGGTTCTTTATTTGGTTGTTTAATATCTGGTGAGTTTCCATGTTATTTCTTTCTCTTTCTCACTAGTACCCTTCTTTGAAAGTAGTGTGACATCATGTTTGACAATTGAATCAGAGTTTGTTATTGACAATTTGTGATCTAGGGATTTTTTGTTTATCTCCTTTTCCTTCATTACTCATTGGAATTTCCCATTGAGGGTGTTGTTTTTATATCCAATTAATGTTATGTGGTTCTATATATCTTTTCCAACAATTGAAACCAGAATTTTGATGGATGATTTGGAATGAGTTTTTTTAAATGGTTTAAAAACATGGATTTGATACCATTGATGTTTGATTTCGAAAAGGGCAGGGAAATTTTAAAAAACCCCAATTCCAATGGAATTGAAATTGTAGGGTGTATTTTATAAAATTGATTTCATGGTTTGGAAAATGATTTGATGAAATTATTTGATGTAGAACCTTGAGATAAATGGATTAAATTGAAACATGATTTAAAAATCCATGACTTAATGAAAACCTTTGATTTTGTTTTGAAATGAGAGAGGCATGTCGAAAAATAAAATTGGGAAACTATATTTAGAATTTATTTGAAATTATTGAAATAACCTTGATTTATGGATTGATTTAACCACATGTGAGCCTAGGTAAGTAGTTGGTAATTAGAAAAAACAATCTAGGATCTCCCCCCATAGAAATGGATTTTCAATGACAACACTAACTTAAAGTTGTTGTGGAATGGTTTCCCTAATGTGGATTTGAGTCCCGATGGCCTCAGTTGAGGGACATGTGCACACTTTGATCTAAAATCACCATTTGAGTAGTGTAAGGATCCTATTTCTAGAAACTAATGTACTACATGTATTATTACATAGTGATATGATTTTTTATTTAATTATTACATGAAATTGATTATTGAACTATTTTATTCATGAAAACTAATTTATATAAATGTTTTATAAAAACATGTTCATTTAATAATGTCTTAATATATCTTCCATTCATTTTGATTATGAAATAAATATTTTTTTCAAAAATATGTGAATGTAATATCATGCATTGTTTTGTTTAAATTGAAATAGAAATTTGTATAATTATTATGGAATTGATCTTGGAACACATGGTGAGAGCCTACTAAGATGTTTATCCCACACCCAAACTTTACTTTTGGGCATTTTTATATTATCATTTTTTGGGTCCAAGAAAAGGGAAAGCTCCATTTGGAGGTGGTGGATGTTCTTGAGCCTTGGGACCTAGAGTGATAGAGGTGATCAATGGAGATGTGATTCACCTATTACATGGGATGTCTGAGATTTATCTTATCAGTTTTTGTGTCCTTGATGATGTATTATTGGGATTTGTTTTTATTGTTTGGTTCAACTGATACTTTCTCCTTGAGAAGTGTTAGTATACTGACATGTACAATTTATATTCCTCTATTATTTAGAAAAAATCATTCCCTTATTCAATCTTGTATAATTTTAGGTACTAGTCAACAACCCATGGGGATCTAGAATTCCATTCGGACCACATCAAATCCTGTTTAAGTATTAGTGTACTAGGTTATCTGGGCTGGTTTTTGACAAAGTGGTATCAAAGGTGCATGTTTTATATCATCCCTTAATGTAGGTATGTAGTTTGGGTTTCCTTGGTAGAAATGAGGTATGATTAATGGGTACTTATAAGGTAGTTACAATTAAGTTTATGGCCAACTCTTATCGCAACAAGCCTTAAGTCACTATGGGTGTTTGGGAAAAGTGTCTTTGAGGAATGTTTTTAACTGATTCGATTCTTTTCCCTACTTATGATCTGAGTACCCTTTATTATGTTTAAGTGTGTTTTTGTTGATGTTATGTAGTACCATGACTCTGAGAAGTAATTTCAATAGGCCATAGTAGGAGGCTATTTGTAAACCCCGTAGGAAAATCCTCTAGTGGTATGAGTTATTTATTGAGATAGTGGTTTGTGATATCCAAGATCTTGGATAGGAACCAACAACCATTCCCAATTAGGATCCCATCATGTAACCGCAAAGGGGTGAATCTTAGAATTATCCTCGAGAGTTTCTTCATTAGAAAACACCAGTATTAAAGTCTCAAATTATCCTCAAGTGGATTAGTATTGGTTGAAAAAGATAGTTCTACTTTTTTATTTCTTGTAAATTCATGATTTGATTAAAGTAAAATGTGTTACCTTCAATCTTGAGGGAATTAGAAAGAGATGGTTGGATTTGATGGTAATGGTTAAAAATCAAGAGAGATTATAGTGGAAATACTTTAGAGTTATTTTCACAGATCTTTTCTATCCAGATTCAATGGTCTTGGCCAAATACATGTAGTTTCTGAACCTCTAGTATATGGGAAAGACCGTGACACAGTATGCGAATCATTTTTCTAAGACTGTTCAGTTTTTTCATGAGTTTATATCCAATGAGAAGATGAGATATTGATGGTTTGATATGGGTCTTGTAACTGATATTGGATCTTATATATTCTTATTGAATCTCACTTCGTAAACTGATGTGTTGGATAGAACATTGATGGTTGAGCTTGACCTGACGGGAAAGACAGGATTGATTGGAGTTTCCTATCCCCCCAGTGGAAGATTCATGAGTCCTTTTAATGAAAGGAGAATGTGTGATGATCCTCATGGTAGATATTAATATCAAGAATCTTCTAGAACTCCTGTAGTGCATGGAATATGACCTTTGACTTGCTTCCATTATGGAATGATAGGGAATTTGGAATAAGTTTTCACTAAGGTACCTAATATCCACAGTTCGTGTGGATGCTCAGGCCACTTTCAGAAGTTCTTCCATATATTTTTCCTCATAGTGGATCCATAACATCAACACTCAAAAGAAATAAATTAAAATCTTATGCTATGATAATTACAGGGTTTTGTCCACAAGAATACTGAATGAAGCTTCTTTACATAGTGGAAGAGTCTCTAAAAGAATATGATAAGGGTCTAGTGATTGTGAGAGGTACCATAACTATAGATTCATCTTTAATGAATAATTTATTTGATATTTATTAATCTCACTTGTTTATATAGACTAATATTGAAACCTTCTAAATATTCTTATAGATATTTTTCTTATATGGTGGATATTACTATACCCCTCAAAATAAAGAGATAGTAGGGTCTTTGATGTCCCTCTTGTTCTTACTCTTTACATGAGATTGAGTTCACTAATAATTTTCTAGTTCTCAACCTGACACCTCTTGAAGTAATTTTTGGGATGGATTGGATGATTTCTCATAAGTATTGAATTAAATATTAACTTTACTAGGTCTCCATTACTTTGTTGATGGGGTGTACTGTGTTTTTTAAGGGATGTGACCTGAGGTCGATCAAAGTTATAACTTTTTTATTTGAAGTTGGGAGAGATAATATTAGTGTTTTCTTTTGACATAGAGTGAGAATATTTGAGATATGATCACCCTCTAGTTTTCATCTAGTTTCTTGAAATGTTTCCTTATAACTTTTCTGGTTTTCATATATTACGATAGGTTGAGTTCTATATTTATTTAGTAACTAGTACTCAGCTGGTGTCTATTCCTTCTTACCATATTCCACCAACCGAATTTAATGATTTGAAAACTATATTTGATGATATTATAGAGAAAGGATTTATATGACATAGTGTGTCACCTTGTGTGGAATATGTTCTCTTTACAACAAAATTTTATGGGAAACATTACCTTTTTGTTGATTATAAGATACTTAATCTGTAAAGACCCGTAAATTTTAAGGAAAGTTTTTTCTTAATTTCTTTGGGATTCTATGAGTACACAATTTCTGACGACACCTGATTCCGAGGCCCGGTATGCCCGGAATCAATTTCTGAAGTTTAGCTCAAGTACGTTCAGTGAACGAACGAGCGTGTTTTTCTAACTTTTGAACCGGTTCTCGGAATCAAAATCCAAGGGAATCAATGAAACCGTAGTGCTGGTAATTGATTAAGATGACCTTTACTGGAGTTTCTTTTGCTCGGGAAGAGTTATTAAAAATTGTGGATTAAGTATAAAGAGAAATAAAATTGTGCTAGAAATTTTATTTCACTTAAGTGGTTAAACCCCATGTGTGGAAGTTAGGGTGGGACCCACTAAAATTCTAACTCCTCTTGATAGGATATTAGTGAGGTGGGGCCCACATGAGCCCCACCCCTTCAAATTCTCTAACCCCCTCTACACGAGTTATGTAACTCTTCCACATTTATGATGACAACTTAACACTCCTTTTAATTTTGAAAACTCTAGTTTTAATTAATGAAATGAATTCAACTTTTGAATTTTAAAATTCATGGCTTGAGAAATAAAATAAGGGGAGTCTTATTTTATTTTGTGGAATCTTGTTGTGTAATGTTTCTGGAGAGAATACTCTAAGCCTTGGAGATCTTCATCTTCCTCATGAAGAACAAAAAGACTTCGACGAAGAATGCCGTCACCGCAAGGAGAGATTGACGTGCTGTCTCTTATCCTCTCCGTAGCCGGTGTGTGATGCCTTTCCCGAAGAATGAAGATGCACCCTCTTTCGATCTTCTTCCCTCATCAAAGTAAGGGAGACACCACTCCTCCTTGGACGTTCTCCGTCAATATATACGGAGCTTCACCTCGCGACGCCGTTTCCCGCGACGATCATCATTCGACAACTTCTTCGAGGTAGGGGTATGTTTTTAATTGAGAATTATTGTTTTTCCTTCCATGTGGATGTTTCTCTATAAACCTTTTGCTATCAAACTAATGCGGAAGGAACCAGACCAAACTAACACGGTATGATTCCTCGATCGTTCTTGTTGTATGGTGTCCTCCAACTATTCTTGAATAGTGAATCAAGGCAAGTTTTCGGAACCGATCGAGGGCCCAAAAACATCGGAAATAGCCTCAGAACATTGGTAAGTCCTAGGAATGAGTGTTTTGTAGAAAACAGATCATCAGAACATAGTACGGACGCCTCGAGAGGTGTGTTGGCCAGAGGCGTCATTTCTAGAAAATTCCAGAATACACGGCGTGTCCTTCCAAAGCACACACCGTGTAGTAAAAATGTTCAGTGGCAGAAGTAACATACATCAAAAGAAGTGACACATGGCATGTGACACTGGTCACATGGCGTATACTATCCAATCAGTTTGACAGAGTAGACTTCGAAGGACATGGCGTGTAATCCGGGAGATACACGGACACAGGCAGAACTACACGGCCAATAGGCATGGCGTGTACTTCCTTCACCATGGCCGAAGCGGCTTCGGTATGACTCGGCGTGTATTCTGGGAATACACAGACACGGGGTGGGGTACACGAGCTTGTACTCCACCGCATAGCTAGGCATGGCCAGTGTACACAAAGCCGACCTCAGAAGTTTGGACACAGCGAGTAACTATACCACACGCCGTGTATTTACTTTTTACCCAAACAACCCATTGACACAGGCTGTGGTACATGGAAAGTACCCATAGACTGAAGAAATTACGTGTAACCATACCAAACGCCATGTAATTACATTTTACATGACCAACCCTGCGACACGGGCCGTATCACACGGGCAGTAGCCGGTGTCTGATGACACGGTGTGTATCGCTTATCTACACGCTGTGTACTTTTGGAAAATGGATTGGTCATCTTGTTCTCTATGACTTGGGCACGTTTTTCTTGGTTTTCCCCTAGGACATGGGACGGAACATTGGGATACATCATCCCTGGTCTTCGTGACGGTTGATGTATCCATCCCATTGACTCGAGGAGCGGACCCTCCTGAAATCGAGTGTGCTGTGTGCAGGAACCCTAGACCTGGCTGCGACTGCGACGACGATGACGACTGTACTGGGATCCTCCATGGGTTCGACAGCGATGACGGCCGTTCTGGAATCCTCCGTGGGTTCGACGGTGATGAGTACTATTCTTGTATCCTATGTGGGTCCGGCAGTACTTGACTACTGTTCTTGTATCCTATGTGGGTCCATCAGTATTTGACTCTGTACTTGTATCATATGTGGGTCCGACAAAGTAGCTGGTCTTGTATCCTTTCTGGGTCTGACAGCTTAGCTGGTCTTTTATCCTATGTGGGTCCGACAGCTTAGAGAATCAGTGGCTACATCTAATCATCTCTATCGCCTTATGAAGAAGTATACCTATGTGAGATGAGTCTTAACTTACAATCATTATCATTGATATGATTGTTGTGCTTTCCTATGTGGATTGGGATGTGCTTTCTTGTGTGGATTGGGTTGTGAATTTTTATTTGGAATGGGTTATTTTTTCTTGTGTAGACTGGGTTGTATTTGGACTCGTGTGCTAGAGACCAGATGGAATAGATGACATAGGTATATGTATGAGCATATACCTAAGTAGAGTTGGTTGTTACTTCGTGATTGTATCATTTCTTGTGGTTTATCCTTCTTAGATTCTGGGAGACCTTCGGGGGTCTCGGGGTCCCTACTGAGTAGCGTATACTCACCCCTGCACGGTCTATGCCCACACTACGTTGTGTTGGATGCAGATGAAGGACAACGCTGATTGAGGTGGGAGCTCATGGAGCTGAACGGTACCTGGAGGTGGATCACTAGTCGGGATGTGCTCGGAGCGGATGGCTAGTGCTGAGGAGAAGAGGAGACTATCTGAACCCACCCTTCAGGTGGGATTTCCAGAGGATAGCTCGGGCTCGCTACTTTACTTTTCTGCTGATGTACTTTCTTTCAGTTGTATTTTACATTCAGTTGGGTTTGTATTCTGGCCCACTTACTTTCCAGCACTTACTTTTGTACTCAGTTTACTTAGTGTTTACTTCATCCTACGTACTCTGTGGTTTTTGTTTACTTTATAAAGGAAATTCCTTCACTTTTATCGAGATTTACGCCTTTGGTGCTAGTCTCCAGCCCCTGTCCTATGGGAGGCGGGCTTGGGGTAGTCCCAACACGGGCCTCAAGGACGGGTCATGACAAGTTGCTATCATTGGAGTCAGTTCTACCACATAACTCAGGACTGTGATAATTTCTATTGTGTGAAGCAATAATGTTAAGGGTATTGCGTGTGGTTATCTGTCCAGGGAGTCCAGTGTTTAAGTGGTGGCCGACGTATCCATACACCAGGACCCTGAATTTTGATTTCTGACTCAGTGCACGGAAACATTGATTGCATGTGTGTTACAAAAGTTTTCTTTATGATTACTTTGTGTCAGCACACCAGGTATACTATATTGACCATGGCACACATGTTTCTTTTCAGGATGGCCCCACGATGGAATCCATCTAGGGTTTCGATCTTTGTGCGAGACGAAAGCCCACTGAGTGATGAGGCCTCGGTGCAGCGCCCCATCACAGCGGAGGAACCGGTGGTATCTCTACCCGCCGAGCCACCGATGCCACCAGCCCCAACAGTTGAGAGTGCACATCACCTTAGTGCACTGCATGAGTTTCAGTGTCAGAGACCGCCCATGTTTCATGGGGAGACGTACCCTCAGAAATCCGAGGATTGGATGGAGGATTTTTTTTCTAGTTTTCAGGTTACTAGGGACACCAGCATACCTCATGGTGATCCTTGAAGCGAGTATCCTACACGCAGCAGCAGGTAGATGGTGGAGCCTGATGCTCCAGGTGCACGATGAGGAATCTCTCTTTTGGTTGCAATTTGAGAGCCTCTTCCACTCGGAGTTCGTTCAAACCACCTTACGTGCGGTCCGCATTTAGGAGTTACTGCAGCTGCGGCAGGGTAGTATGACAGTAGCCGAGTACTTGGCGAGATTTACAGATCTCTCATGCTATTTCATAGACATGGTATGAGACCCATTATTTTGAGCCCAGACCTTCAAGTAGGGACTGTGGCATGAGATCAGGGCATCGATGATCTCCCTCAGCATTCCGACACAGGCATGAGTCCTGGAGCGAGCCCTTCTTGTAGAGAGATTTCTTCTTGAGCCTACACCAGTAGTGAGACCTACCGTAGGGCACCATGTAGCAGAGTCTTCTACAGCTGGAAGTCGACAGATGTCATAGGGGTCCAAGAGGACCAAACCATCAGGAGGAAAACCTCAGGATATTGGCTCAGAGGTGCAGGGCACACGGAGCAGACTCAGCCTTACAAGGAGCAGACAGTGCTATGCATGCAGCGGGTAGGGCCACATGGCTCTTGACTGCCTGACTCGCCATGCAGAGGAGCATAAGACTGTTGAGGGACCATCTAGTCATAGGTAGAGGTTTGACCGTGGTGGTCCGTAGGGATCATGCGGACAAGGCAGAGGAGCTGGCCGAGCAGCGGGTGGTGGGAGACGCTTTGAGGCTCTACCACCACCACCACCAGAAAGTCCACCCTGACCACAGGGAGCCGACGGATAGAGGCAGGCTCAGGTTTAGGCAGCGGAGGCCTATGACCACGGCACACCTGAGATGATTCGAGGTACTATCTGTGTCTACTCCACCCCTACTGCAGTTCTTATAGACACAGGTGCGAGTCATTCTTTTATTGGCATTTCCCTTGTTCGGAGCTCGGAGATTCCGACAGAGCCATTGGCTCGATTCTTATGGCTAGAGACTCCTAAGGGAGCAGACTCGATGATTACACACTGGTAACGGAAGTGTGAGCTTACTCTAGGAGGCGAGATCTTCGGCTGTGATCTTCTTGTAGTAGCGTCGAGGCCTTACGACGTCATCTTGGGCATGGATTGGTTATCTACAGTTCATGCTCAGATAGACTGTATTAGGTGCAAGGTGCGGTGTGTCCGCACTGATGTGAGCAGGTTCACCTTCACCAGTGATAAGGGAGCCTTTGTAGCACAAGATGGACTCACACAGAGGAGAGGACAACCGATAACTCATCAGTTGGCTAGCCTCATCCTAGGAGTAGTGGACGTGCGGAGTCCGAGTTTTCCTGTAGTGGTGGATCAGTGTGCGAACATTTTTCCTGACGACATTCCAAGACTACCTCCTCGTAGAGAGGTACACTTCTATATTGAATTGTACCCCGGGACAACCCTGATATCTACTCCAGCATATCGGATGGCTCCCGCTGAGCTTCAATAGCTATGAGTACAACTGGAGGACTTGCAGGGCAAGGGATTCACCTGACCCAGTGTTTCACCATGGGATTCCCCGATTTTGTTCACCAAGAAGGCGGACGGGAGCTTGCGACTATGTGTCGATTACCGTCACCTGAACTAGGAGAACGTGAAGAACAAGTATCCACTTCCGAGGATTGACGACCTCTTTGATCAGCTCAAGGGAGCACGTTGGTTCTCGAAGATAGACCTTAGGTCAGGCTATCATCAGCTTCGACTGCAGGACAAGGATGTGCAAAAGACGACCTTAAGGTGTCGGTACGGCCACTATGAGTTCTTGGTCATGACCTTCGGTGTGACCAACGCTCCAGCAGTGTTCATGAGTCTCATGAATAGGATCTTCTATCCCTACCTCGATCGGTTTGTCGTAGTCTTCATTGACGACATACTGATTTACTCGATGACCGAGGAGGAGCACGCCTACCACCTACGGGTTATACTAGATACACTCCGAGAGCACCAAATTTATGGTAAGATCTCGAAGTGTCAGTTATGGATACGTGAGGTCCACTTCTTGGGACATGTCATCTCTGAGGTGAGAGTTATGGTGGATCCTGCGAAGATCGAGGCAGTGCTAGCTTGGGAGCCACCCAGGAGCATGATGTAGGTGCAGAGTTTCCTAGGATTTTGCTGGGTACTACTGTAGATTTGTGTTAGACTTCTCCAGAGTTGAATCACCACATACAACTTTGAAAGAGAAGGGGAAACAGTTCGTGTGGTCAAGTAAATGTCAGCAGAGCTTCCACGAGCTGAGACCGAGATTGAATAGTGCACCCATCTTGAGGTTACCAGAGGAGGGAGTAGGGTATGTAGTATACTACGATGCATCAAGGACCGGACTCAGGTGTGTCCTGAAGCAGGAGCGGGTAGTGATCGCATATGGATCATGACAGTTGAGGCAGCATGAGCAGAACTACGCTACCCATGAACTAGAGATAGCAGCAGTGGTCTTCGCTCTGAAGATGTGGTGACACTATCTAATGGGAGAGCTCTTTACCGTCTACTCTGACCAACATAGTCTCAGGTACATCTTCTCGCAGAAGGAACTGCACCTGAGACAGTGGTGATGGATCGAGTTCCTCCATGACTATGATTTTGAGATAATCTATACTCCTGGAAAGGGGGACGTAGTATCCAATGCACTCAGCAGGAGGACGTGCATTCAGCTTCTTGGAGAGGCGAAAGAGCAGTTAGCTACTTTGCAGATATCCTTCGTGGATAGAGATGGGGAAACCTTACTTTAGTCCCTCATAGTCACACCTCCACTTCTTCAGCGAGTCAGAGAGGCACAATGTGGGGACGTTGACTGTGAGACGCGATGTGCACAAATTTCCACAGGAAAGGTACCTGATGGATTTTCTGTAGGAGGAGAGCATGTCATCCTTTTCAGAGGATGTACCATGGTACCAGCTGCTTTACAGGAGGAGGTGTTGAGAGAGTTTCACACTTCCCCATTAGCAGTACATCTAGAAGTGGTGAAGATGTACTAGGATCTCAGAAGGAAGCACTGGTGGCCAGGTTTGAAGAAGGCTGTGGAAGAGTTCGTTTCTCGATGCCTCACCTATCAGTAGGTGAAGGCGGAGCACCAGGTACCAGCGGGCTTGGTACTGCCCTTGGATGTCCCATAGTGGAAGTGGGATGGGATATCTATGGATTTTGTGACTTGACTTCCACGTACTTTCAGAGGAAATGACTCCATTTGGGTGATCATCGACCGACTCACCAATTCGGCCCACTTCTTACCCATCCGAGAGCAGGGTTCAGTGGAGAGATTGGGACGCCTCTACATTTAGGATATCGTACGAATTCATGGTGTTCCATCATCTATCGCCTCCAATCGAGATGCTCGTTTTACTTGCAGGCTTTGGAAGGGGTTGCGGGAGGCATTCAGGACGTAGCTACGCCTGAGCACCACCTTTCACCCTCAGACGGATGGTCAGATGGAGAAGACCATTCAGACTCTCGAGGACATGATCCGTGCATGTGTCCTCGACTTTGGTCATAGTTGGGAGGATCACCTACCTTTGGTAGAGTTTGTGTACAACAACATCTACCACTCCACCATCTGGATGGAACCATACAAGGCATTGTACAGCCGACCTTGCAGATCACCTCTGTGCTGGACAGACCCTGGGGAGTCATCACTTATGGGACCAGAGATGGTCCAAGCCACGACAGAGAAGATTCAGGTCATCCAGGAGTAGATGAGGACGACTCAGAGCCGGCAGAAGTCTTATGTTGACAGGAGGTGGAGACCACTAGAGTTCGAGGATGGTGACCACGTTTTCTTACGGGTCTCACCTCGATGTGGATTACGAAGATTTGGCTGTGGCGGCAAGTTATCTCCGCGCTACATCGGACCATTCCAGGTTCTCAGCAGGATAGGCGAGGCGACTTATCACCTGGCTCTAGCACCTCAGTTGCACCGGGTGAACAACGTCTTCCACGTATCTCAGCTGAGGAGATACGTGCACGACCCGATGCATATCATCGACCATGGGGAGCTGGACATTGATGACAAGGTGACTTTTGCAGAGGTCTCGATGGAGATTGAGGATCGACAGGAGCGGGTCCTATGTGGGCGGTCGATTCCTCTAGTGCACATCAGGTGGCAGCGCGAGAACCTCCAGGAGAGCACTTGGGAGCTGGAGGCTTAGATGTGTGCTCAGTACCCACATTTGTTCCCCTAGTTTGTAATGTATTTTTATGGGGACGTAAAGACCTGAGGTGGGAGTAATGTAAAGACACATAAACTTCAAGGAAATTTTTTTCTTAATTTCTTTGGGATTCTACGAGTACGAAGTTTCTGACGACACCTGATTCCGAGGCCCGGTGTTCCTGGAATTAATTTCTGAAGTTTAGATCGGGTACGTTCAGTGAACGAACAAGAAGGTTTTTCTAACTTTTGAACCAGTGCTCGGAATCGAAATCCAAGGGCACCGATGAAACCACAAAACCGGTAATTTCTTAATATGACCTTTACTGGAGTTTCTTTTGCTCAGGAAGAGTTGTTAAAAATTGTGGATTAAGTATAAAGAGAAATAAAATTGTGCTACAAATTTTATTTCACGTAAGTGGTTAAACCCCATGTGTAGGAGTTAGAGTGGGACCCACTAAAATTCTAACTCCTCTTGATAGGATATTAGTGAGGTGGGTCCCACACGATCCCCACCCCTTCAAATTCTCTATCCCCCTCTACATGAGTTATGTAACTCTTCTACATTTATGATGACAACATAACACTCCTTTTAATTTTGAAAACTATTGTTTTAATTAATGAAATGAATTCAACTTTTGAATTTTTAAATACATGGCTTGAGAAATAAAATAAGGGGAGTCTTATTTTATTTTTTTGGAAGCTTTTTGTGTTAAGTTTCTAGAGAGAATACTCTATGCCTTAGAAATCTTCATCTTCTTCGCAAAGAACGCCAAGACTTCGATGAAGAACGATGTCACCGCAAGAAGAGATTGACGTTCCGTCTCTTCTCCACTCTGCAGCTGGTGTGTGGCGCCTTTCCTTAAGAATGACGATGCACCCTCTTTCGATCTTCTCCCCACGTCAAAGGAAGGGAGACGCCACTCCTCCTTGGACGTTCTCCGTCAACATATACAGTGCTTCACCTTGCGACGCCGTTTCCCACAACAATCATCGTTTGACAACTTCTTCGATGTAGGGGTGTGTTTTGAATTGAGAATTATTGGTTTTCCTTCCATGTTGATGTTACTCTCTAAACCATTTTCTATCAAAAAAATGTGGAAGGAACTAGAGCAAACGAACACGGTCCGATTCCTCTGTCGTTCTTATTGTATGGTGTCCTCCAACCGTTCTTGAGCGGTGAATCAAGGAAAGCTTTCGGAGCCCATCGGGGGCCCGAAAACATCGGAAATGGCCTCAGAACATCGGGACGACCTAGGAATGGCAGTTTTGTTGCAAACGGATCATCAGAACAAAGAACAGATGCCTCGGGAGGCGTGCTGGCCAGAGGCGTCATTTCTGGAATATTCCAGAATACACGGTGTGTACTTCCAAAGCACACTCCATGTAGTAAAAATGTTCAACGACAGAAGTAACGGACATCAGAAGAAGTGACACATGGCGTGTGACACTAGTCACACAACATGTACTGTCTAGTCAGTTTGATAGAGGAGACTTCAAAGGACATGGTGTGTAATTCATGAGATACATGGATACAGGAAGAACTACACGGCCAATAGGCACGACGTGTACTTCCTTAACCATGGCCGAAGCGGCTTCAGTATGACTCGACGCGTATTCTGGGAATACACGGACATGGGGTAGGGTACATGAGCTTGTACTCCAACACACGGCAAGGCATGTCCAGTGTACACGGATCCGACCCCAGAAATTTGGACACAACGTGTAACTATACCACACATCGTGTATTTACTTTTTACACGAACAACCCATTAACACAAGCTGTGGTACACGGACAGTACCCATAGACTGAAGAAATGACATGTAACCATACCACACGCTGTGTAATTACATTTTACATGATCAACCCTGTGACACGGGCCATATCACATGGGCATTACCCGGTGTCTGATGACACGACGTGTATCGCTTATCTACACGCCGTGTACTTTTGGAAAATGGCTTGGTCGTCTTGTTCTCTGTGACTTGGGCACGTTTTGCTTGGTTTAACCCTAGGACGTAGGACAGAACTTTTGGATAGATCATCTCTGGTCTTCGTGACGGTTGATGTATCCATCCCTTTGACTCTAGGAGTGGACCCTCCTAGAAGCGGGTGGGCTGTGTGCGGGAACCCTAGAGCTAGCTGCGACTGCGATGATGATGATGACTATACTGGGATCCGCCGTGGGTTCGACAGCGACGAAGACCGTACTGGAATCCTTCGTGGGTTCGACGAAAATGACTACTATTCTTGTATCCTATGTGGGTCTGGTAGTACTTGACTATTGTTCTTGTATCCTATGTGGGTCTGGCAGTATTTGACTCTGTACTTGTATCCTATGTGGGTCCGAAAGA